>JAJEJO010048549.1:0-190557 GCA_020662805.1 Glaucomys volans | reverse complement strand
AACCCAGGGGCACTCCACCACTGAGCAACATCCCCAGCCCTATTTTGAATTTTATTTAGAGACAGGGTCTCACTGAGTTGCTAAGGGCCTCGCTAAGTTGCTGAGGCTGGCTTTGAACTCGCGATCCTCCTGACACAGCCTCCCAAGTCGCTTGGATTACAGGCGTGCGCCACCACGCCCGGCTTGATTTTAAATTGTAATTTTTTAGTTATTTTTAATTTGCTGTTGTATTAGGACAGTTACACATGTCTTTAGGTCATTGTAAAAGTAGAAGCCATGTAAAAGTCAATTATATATTTTTGGAATGAATTAACAGTAAGTTAACTAGTATTAACATGCATAGATTTGTAGTATGGCTTTTTCCCACTTGGTTATGCCACTGGCAAAAGTATTCTATCAGAAGTTGCTCCCTAATTTTGTTGGAGAATTGCCATATGATTCCACTAGTGTGGTAAGCATCCTTTGTTGGGCATATGTTTTGTTGTTCTTTTGTGTTCTGGTGTTGGGGATTGAGCCCAAGGGCACTTAACCACCAAACCACACTCCCATCCCTTTTTAATGTGATATTTAGAAACAGGATCTCATTGAGTTGTGTGGGACCTCAGTAAGTTTTTGAGGCTGGCTTTGAACTTGTGATCCTCCTGGCTTCAGCCTCCCTAGCTGCTGAGAGTATAGGCGTATGCCACTGTGCCAGGTATTGGGCCTATTTTTAAACAATTTTTAGTGGATATGCTTTGGTAACAATTTGTTTCCATCATTTGAAGCATTGGGAGTGAAATTTAGTGAGGTCCATGTTATGGTCCCCATACATTTATTGTGCACCTGTAAATTTGGTGATTTCCTTTGAGCAGTAAGAAATGATAATGGAAATTCACTAGATTTATTCATAGCTTGTGCTAGTGATGTTCCCTTCAGACATACTGGTAGCAACCTAAATTGACGATACCAACATATTTGAGACAGGGTCTTACTAAATTGACAATGGTAAGGAAAATGTAAAATTAGAGGTCATTGTGATTTTCAGCTATTGTAGTGGGTTTAGATTTATATTGTGAGTTTTTATAACTCGGTGTTGGTAATAGAATACATAGAGTGGTAGATTTGTCATTAGTTGTAGGCCTTCAACAGTGTAAGGAAATTTGGGTAGTTAAGTAGACTAAAGACTACTATAGACTAAGAATCTTCATTATGGAAACCTTCCACTATTCAATTTACCCAAAAAAATATGCGAATATATGTTCAACAGTCCCACTGGAAATTTGGTCATAATAATCTACCATTAGGCTTGGAAAAATGTCTGAGTGGTGGAGTGCTTGTCTGGCATGCCAGAGGCCATGGATTCCATCCCTAGCAACAAAAAAACAAGCAAGCAAAAAAACCAAAAAACTATTACTGTAATCCGAATGTCATTACTAAAGAGCCAACAAAACATTCATCTGAAAGCTTTTTATTCATTTGTAATATTTCTTTTATTCTCATTTACTTAGATGAATGACATTTTAAAAATTGGTCTGTGTGGTTATATATGCAATATACTCTGAACCCACCAAAGATCATAACAGCAGAATATACTGTAGTATATTGGTTTACCCTGATGATCAGTGTAACTGGGGGCTAGCATTTGCAATATGATAGCATTGGACAGTATATGGCTAGGAGAAAGGCGTTCAAGGACGATTTCTTTTTTCTTTTTTTTTTTTTTTCCATTTTCTTTCCTCCTGTTTATTTTTTGGTACCAGGGATTGAACTCAGGGGTACTTGACCAGTAAGCCACATCCCCAGCCCTATTTTGTATTTTGTTTAGAGACAGGATTTCACTGAGTTGCTTGGGGCCTTGCTTTGAACTCCTTCTGCCTCAGCTTCCCAAGCACCTGGGATCACAAGTGTGCACCACCACACCCGGCCTCTTTTCTCATTCTTTGTGTGTGTGTGTGTGTGTGTGTGTGTGTGTGTGTTGGAGATTGAACCCAGGGCCTGTGCATATCCCCAGCCCCTTCAAGGATGATTTCTATGCACATTTTTCACATTTTGAAGCCCAAAGTGTAAGGGAGTGTGTATTATAGTGAATATTTTCCTGTAAGTTTAGAGTTTGCTTTCCTAATTTTTTCGACTAGTATTGTCTGGAAGTATGCCAACTATTGCCGCCTTGTAGACGTAATTGTTGATGGGAAATGATGTAGCAGCAACCTGGTCTGCAACCTGTTGCACTTCTGAAAAGAGGGTAATTGACTTGCTTATATTACCAGTGTGTTTGATAGAGTATTAATATGGTATCCTGATCATGTGCTAGTGAACCAAAAATACATTTGAGGATTTTTCAATAGTACTTGTTTAGTTTTTTAAAGTTGTGTAGCTACAAGTACTGGTTTATAATATTTGGCATAGGTATCTAGTATTCTGTAGGAAAGTGTATTACTGTAAATCTTGTTTAATTCGATACCACTATTAGTTACATAGTTCTGCTATGTTACCTGCAAAAAGTATTTGTGGATGAATTAATCTGTTACCAAAGCTAGTCTTTCTTAAACCAGTCAACCTCATGTATTAAAAGTTTAATGTATACTATTAAAAAAGTTCCAAGTATTATTATTTCACATACTTTGAGTTTTCCTCTTTTGTTGCAGTGAGTTCATTTGGTATTTTTTTAAATGTAACTTTACTCCAGTAAGCACATGGTATAAAATGCATAGTAAGTGTCAATGTACTATCGCTATTCTTATATCCTGGTTTCCCAGGTTTAAAAAACTGATTATTTAGGATCCACAGGTGTGGTGAAGGAATGATTGAGAGTTTAATTTTGCAGGTGTTCTCTAGCAAATCCCCTTTATATACCTTATTTTCAGTTTCATCTTATTTTTTGTTTCAATTTTTTTTCATGGCAAAACTTGGTAAGTAGAAGATTTTATTTAGTGATATTATCTGGCTTGCTCAGCACATTAAAATGCCTTAACCTGCGTAACTATTCATCATCTACTTTTAGCTTAATGTGCAATCCAGTTTGCTGTCTGGGATTTTTGTCTTTTTAATGAACCATTCAGATCTGCTAATCATGGGTGAATTGTAATTGACGTGCTCTTACTTGCTATATTATGAAAACCCAGGCTCGTGATTTTTCACACAGACAATGTTTACTTAACAACTTGACCAGAAAGTATTGGTAGATTTCATCATAGTCAATAGCCATTGCTTATATCTTTATATTTACTGAAGAGTATCAATCTAATTACAAACCACAGAAGGATTTATACTTCAACCAAAGGACTTAGTATAAATCCAGTGTAAATGTGTAGAATACTAGATACCTATGCCATTAACTGTGGTGTAATGTAGGTGTTATTTCCATATTGTGAAGATACTGAGGATGATTACTTGAGGCCAGTGTGTCAAATGGATTGATGGCTAAGATGTATCAATTTTGTAGTAAGAGTAATGCTTTGGAGTAGGAATACCTATTTGACCACCCTGTTAACCCTTTAAGTAATAATTTTTCAATTCTATACATAATTTAGTGAAATTGACACAGATGCAGTATAATAGAAATAATAAACTAAATCTATTAAGTAATAGTTATTGTGTAATTATGTTGTTTTTATGGATGTTTCACATCTGGGACATTGGGATAAAATGGGTAAATGTGACTCTGGATAAGTTAATTACCTTCTGTTTATGATATGAAGTTCACTTTTCCTGCTGGATATGGTGGAGCACAACTGTAATCTCAGCTACCCAGGAAGCTCAGGCAGGATTGCAAGGTTGAGGCCAGTTTTAGCAATTTACTAAGACCCTTTTTCAAAATAAAATTTAAAAAGAGCCAGAAACATAGCTCAGTGATAGTGCACTGGCCTAGAATGCATGAATCTCAGATCCATTCCCACATCCCTAGCACTGGGGGGAAAAAAATCATCCTTTTAAAATTCAGTGGGTTTTAGTATTGTTTTGGAGTAGTGCAGCCATCTCCAGTATATTGGTGTATGCTTTCATCAACCTAGAAGGGCATACTGTATTCATTAGCAGTTAATTAAATCATGACAATGATTAAATCATGACAACTACAAATCTACCTATTTGTCCTTGTAGATTTGTCTATTTTGGACATTAAATATAGTTTGTGACCTTTGTGACCGGTTTCTTTCAATTACTGTATGTTTTATGTTACTCCATAATCTGGTATATAGCAATACTTTCTTATGGGTGAATAATATTTCACTTTGTAGATATACCTTTTTTTGTTTATCAGTTGAAAGGTATTTGGGTTTATACCTGTTGTCTTTTATGAATAATGGTGCTATAAACATGCATGGACACGTTTTTATCTGGATGCGCATTTATTTTCCTTAAACAGCCACTGAAAAATGTAATTGCCTTGTGGTAGGCTAATTGTTAAGTTTACAAGTAATTGGCAAACTTCAATAAAGTAGCTGCAGAATTTTATGTTTTCACAAATAATTCTTTTCACCAGGCTCTCATTATCTCTGTTCTCATGTTATATTCTATTTGTGAAATTATGGCCATATAGTACGTATGAAGCATTTCATTGTGATTTTTGACTTGTATTTCTTTGTTGACCAAATTTTTTACGTGCCTATCGGCCATTTATATGTTTTTGGAGGAATGGATATTCCCTTGCCTTTTTTTGTGTGTGTGTGTGTGGGGGGGGGATACTGGCGGTTGAACCCAGAGGCCACCAAATACTGAGCCAAATCCCCAGCCCCTTTTTGTATTTTATTAGAGACAGGGTCTCTGAGTTGCTTAGCACCTCGCCGTTGCTGACGCTGTCTTTGAACTTGCAATCCTCCTGTGTCAGCCTCCCGAGTCATTTGAGTTTACAGGCATGCCGCCATCATGCCCTGCTTATTGAAAGTATTACAATTGGGTGATCATTGTTTTTCTTGCGTTCTAAAAATATTTTATAGGATCTGGATAATAGGTCATTAATGGATACATGTCTTCTTGGATTGTGTTGTCTTTTGTCTTTTTGTTGGTATGGATTACAGCACAGAACTCCTCTACCGACCCCCCATACCAGGGATTGAACCCCTCAGTGGTACTTAACCAGTAGCTATATCCCAGACCTTTTCAAATTTTATTTCGAGATAGGGTCTCACTGAATTGCTTAGGGCCTTGCTATGTTGTTAAGGCTGGCCTTGAATTTTTAGTTCTCTTTAGCCTCTTGAGTTGCTGGGATTATAGGCATGCACCACAATGCCAAGCAGATGTTTTTTAAAAATTGATGAAATCCAGTTTATTTCTTTGGTCACTAATGATTTTAGTGCTTTAGGATCTATTACTTATCCTATGTTTTACCACTTAAATTTAGTTCTATGGGCCATTTGAATTCGTTTCATTGTTTTTCTGTGCTTTCTTGTTATTTTTGGTGGTGCTAGGGATGGAATTTAATTTTGTATATGACTTAAGGAAGAAGTCCAATGTCTTTTACCATGTGGATATCAAGTTGTCTTAGCACCATTTTTTCTTTTTTTCTTTTCTTTTTTTTTTTTTTGCGGTGCTGGAGATTGAACCCAGTGCCTTGTGCTTGCAAGGCAGGCACTCTACCAACTGAGCTATATCCCCAGCCCTAGCACCATTTTTTGAAGTCTTTGTATTGAATTGGCTCCTTTACAGAAAATCAGTTGGTTTTAAATGTTATAATTTATTTTTGGACTCTCAATTCTATTTTTTTTATCTATCCTTATGCCTTATAATTATTATAGCTTTGTAGTAAATTTTCATTTAAAAACATTTTTTAATGTACGATCTTTTTTCTTACTAAAGATCCGTTAAGAATCATGTTTTTTTTTTTTTTTCTTGCTGCTGTCAAGATTCTGTATCTGAAGTCTTAGGTTGCAACAATTTTACTATCATGACTAGATTTGAATGTCTTTGAGTATCCTTTTTAGTATGGCAATCTCATATATTGATTAATTTATTTTTTTGGTCCATTATTAACATTTTCTTTCTTCTTCATTGTCTCTCTCTCTTTAGTGACCCATTGTTACATTTACTGAGAGCAATTCTTTTTCATTATTTTGTCATAAGAGAAACAAAGGTTATATGTATGGTATTGCATGTCATTAGTATTGCATGTCATTAGTAGTTTGTTTCTTGGTACTGTGAATTGAACCCAGGGATGCTTTACCACTGAGCTACACCCCCAGCTCTTTTTACTTTTTATTTTGAGACAGGGTCTCACTAAATTGCTGAGGGTAGCCTCAAACTTGCCCTCCTCCTGCCTCAGTCTCCATGGTTGCTGGAATTAGGGTTAGGGTTAGGTATGCATCACTGTGTGTAGTTAATAAGTAGTATTGTTTTGTTGCTTGCTGAATGCATGTGATTAAAATTTTCTTTTTTGATTTCTGATTTTGACTTCTGATTTGGCCTTTTCTTTAAGGAAGAAATGGTTTAATTGCAGTGTGATAAGATAATGTGGTTGCTGTCCTTTGCTGTCTGCCTAGGTTTGTTTTTTGTTTTTTGTTTTTTTTTGTACTAGGGATTGAACCCACATTCCCAGCTCTTTTTATATTTTACTTAGAGACGGGGTCTTGCTGATTTTCTTATTGTTGAGGCCGGCTCTGAATTCAGGATTCTCCTGCCTCATCCTCCCAAACATTTGCAATTATAGGTGTGTGCCACTGTGCCAGGCACCCAAGCCTAGTTTTTAATAGTATTTTTATCTAGTAGGGAAAATTACTGATTCTACTTTTTTTTTTCAAAATTTCTTTATCATTTTCGTGTTATTTTTCCATGCGATCTTTAGAAACAACCTGTGAAGTGTTCATCACAAATATCATTTGTGTTTCAACTGAAGTGGAATTGAATTTATAGGTTAATTTTTTAAAAATATTTTTGTTTTAGTTGCGTGTGGACTCAATACCTTTATTTTTTTGTGTGGTGCTGAGCATCAAACCCAGGGCCTCACACATGCTAGGCAAGCACTCTACCACTGAGCCACAATCCCAGCCCTATAGGTTAGTTTTGAGAGAGGTATCATTTTATTACCATCCTCACATATGTTAATGTGGTATGTCATTTTACTCAAGTCTTTAATTTGTGTGTTTGTTTTTGTATTCTACTTACCACCTTCAATGTTGCTCAGATTTTGAAATAAATAGATGTCTTAGGAACTACAACTCTGGTTAAGACAGTATGTCATCTTCATAGACTAGGGCCCATTAGTATTGAGTGCCATTCAGTTTGTTTTGAGATTGATGTTACAATTTCTTACAAGTTCCAAGTAATCTGCATTATTTATAATGTTTATTTATAATGTTTATTTATAATGATTTGGGTAAGTGTAGAAGTGTAAGCTAATTTTAGGAAAATTGCATAGTGAGCCGTTTGTTTTTGTTAATGTCATCATTAGGACTTCCTTCACCCTGTAGTTCCGTGGAGATTTAGTGTTCATTGTTGATAGGATTTGTAGCACTTGAAGACCTTTACATCCTCTAATATACAGCTAACTGGTTGTCTTCCTGGAAAATACTGAGAACTAGGGAGGTACGAATTCTGTTATATTTTGTGGTTTTCTTTCTGTGTTAAGGACAATTCTGAGAGGGAGCTGAAGAACTTTAATGATACAGAGAGGAATCTGAACTTAGATCCATGAGAAGCCTCATAGGAATTAGTCCTGTTTAGTTTGTAGGAGAGAACTCAGAAGAATTCAATGGTGTGTTTTGAGTTCTCTTATTGGTTCAGGGGTAGTTGGAGTTTGCTGATTTTCATGACAATTGTAACTAATGGAAAAACAGATTTAAGAACCATCTAAAGATTCAGAGACTCTGAAGTGATACCTGGAAATTTATTTGACAGATTGAATGAATTTGAGGATCTCCTTGTGTGGAATGCAGATTTGGATTAAACGCTTTTGAAGATCACTTTTTTTTTTCTTGTGGTACTGGGGATGCACCTAGGGCCTTATATATGCTGGGCCAGTGCTTTACCACTCACCTACATCCCTAGCTCTGAAGGTCACTATTTCTGAGATTATGTGAAGGTCTTAGTGGGCAAATGAAACTGCCTTGCATTGTGTGAACGCTTCACAGGCTCCCATTTAAATCACCACCACAATCCCTTCAGGCATCCATGAGAGGAAGAATAAATTTTATAAGGTAACCTGTAATTAATGGCAGAGCACGCTTCTTTTACTTCCCTTGCCATATACCTTAATCTCTAGGAGTAATTCCTAAAATTTCACACTTGTTTGTTTGTAAAAAAACATTTATTACGTTGTTTTTCTTGACCTTTAATAATATCTGGTTAAATAGGAAGGATAGATTCCACTGATATAACTGATTTGGAGGTTGAAAATAGTTTCAGAGACTACTTGAATTATCTGTGATAAAAGAGATCAGGGTGATCATTCCTTTTACTCTTCATATTATACGGTTGGGGAAGCTGAATACTGTACTTTAAATGTGTATATTTTGTATGTATTATTTTGTGTTGGGGGAGGAGGAAGCTTAGACTAGATAATCTTTTGCGATCCATAGGTGGAGGTACCTTTCTTGTATCCACAAAGTGCTATAAACTTGATTGATACTAACTCACTACATTAGATTAAAGGGCATTTTAGCAAATAATCAAAGGCATTAAATATTTTAGAGAGGGATTTATAGCTCTAGGTAGCAGGTTGTTGGAGAAATCTGGGTCACAAGCTCCTCCTTGTTGGCATTTTCTGTACTTTTTTTCCTCCTCCAGGTCCAAGGTCAACTGGGAAGACCACCACTGTAGTATGGCTTGTATTAAAAGTTTGTAACCAGTTCATTATGATTGAGAATGAGGCCTATGCCCTTGTCCATAACTATAGAAGTCACTCTTTATTCATATGCCTTTGATATAGGCTCAGAGTGATGATTTCACTGATTATAGTACAGGTTGTAGATTTAGAACCTCAGGGATAGACCTTGAAAGTCTACTGTTCCACATGGATTATAATCTGATCACAACTCAAATCCCTTTATGACAGATAATAAATGGTCTTACTTAGTGATGGGGAACTCCTTGAATCAACTTGTCTTATTTTTGAAACTTTTTTGCACTATTGAGATGAATTTGTTTTATACAACTTCATCAAGTTTAGCATATTTACATTGTACCCTCACTCAAGAGTATTGCTTTATTCTCTCCTGCATCTTCAGCTAATCTCCTCCCTGCTGCTTTTTGTGCTGCCAGGCACTGTTCTGGGTGATCGGGAGATGGAGATGAATTAGCCACAGTCCCTACCCTCAAGGAATTCTCAGACTAGTGAGAGAGATCAACATGTACACAGATAATTACAACAGTATGGTATGCTCTACAATGGAGGTATGTGTGAGGTATTGTGGAATTCAGATGAAAAATCACTTTAACGAGTCTAGAGTCAGAATAACAGATATCTTAAAAATTGTAAAGATTGAGCCACGTGTAGTGGCACACACCTGTAATCCCAGCAATTCGGGAGGCTGAGGCAGGAGAATTGTAAGTTTAGGGCCAGCCTTGGCACAGGACTCCCTCTAAACAAGAAAAACAAATAAATAGGGCTGAGGATGTAGATGGTAGAGTGCCCCTGGGTTCAAAACTCAGTACCCAGGGTTGGGGTTGGGGAGTAAATGTTTGCTCAGCAGAGAAAAGGGAAAGGACTTTATATCAAAAGTATGGTGGCTGGGATTGTAGCTCAGTGGTAGAGTGCATGCCTAGCATGAAGAACTGAGTTCAATCCTCAGTACCACATAAAAAAATAAAGGTATTGTTCATCTACAACTAAAAAAAAATTATGAACATTGGAAATAGTATGATGTATTGGGTTAGGGTTAGGGTATATACATATAGTATACCCTAGGTATACTACATATAGTTTATGAAATTAAGCTAGAAAGGAAGGTGGAAATAGGTCCGCACACAGTATGCCATGGAGTTTGGATTTCATTGTGGTGTGTTTCTAGAAGGGGATGCTTTTGATGATCACTCTAGTAGAAGTGTGGAGTATGTTCTAGAAGTGCTTAAAGCTGTATAGGAATATGAGTTAGAAGGACAAATTAGTAGGTAAGATGAGAAATGATCAAAGGGGTCAAGGAGTGGGAAACTTCTTATTTAAGAGGTTATAAACATAGACAATAGAAATTATTATAAAATTGACATGGCAAAGAAGGGAAAATGAAGGCTTTTCTGACTTTGCAGATGTATTTACCCATACTCCACATTTTTGGCCTTGATGAGAAATCCTCTGGTGTTCTTTGGATTGATGTTATGTTCAATTCCATTTGGGCCATACCTTGGCTGCACACATGCTGCCCAGTTCTTTTTTTGGGAACAGCTGTATAACAGATGGGTCGAGCCATCTGAATAGTAGCAGCCCTTTTATAAGTATGCCTGTGTTCCTGATCTTGCTCATAAGTATCAGACCTATTCTCACGGTCACGTCTGAAAGTTTTTAAAATTTTATTTATTAGATAACACATACAGACTTGTATCTAGCCCCACTGAAGGAAGAAATGACCTTATTTGTTATTGGCTCAGTAACTTTACAAAGGGACTTAGACATTTTTATAGGTATACCTGCAAGTAAAAAACCCAAAAATACATGTATAACAATAAAAAATCAAAATATATTCAGGTCTCTCCCTCCCCCAAAGCAATATAATAAACATGGTGTTTTTGGAGCATTTTCTACTTTAAAGCTCAGATCATTACTGATCTTTGGGATTCAGAGAATGGCTTTCTGTTACTCGAATGATTAAATTGTAGTAGTACAGGTATACACACACACACACACACAAAAGGCCTTATGTAACCTGCTATTCTAGGGGCAACAGGGGTTTGAAGAGTTGGGAAAGGAAATCCTGAGCAGTGAAGTGAACTTTGTGGAGTGAGGGTCTGGGCCTTAGAACTAGAGAGCCTGTGCTCAGACCTCCTCTGATACTTAACAATATGGTCTTGAGCATGAATTCTTATCTCTCTGGGAATTTGTTCCTTTTATGAAAATAGGAATAGTATTTGCTTTCAAATATTTGGGGAAAGGGTGGGAAAGGTAAGGAGTTAAGGAAATTGTTTATGTAACTTTTTAAAAACAGCTCTGGACTATACTAAATGCTATAGCTACATAGTTGTTGCTGATAATCGTTGCCTGTGATAAGGACTAAAAAAAGATGATGGTTGACTATTGTTACTTATTCCTAGTGATTAATGATGTGATGTTAGGGTTGAGACAGAAAAAGTACATGATTTTTTCAATAAAACACTAGTATGAAGTCACCTCAGTTTTTTTCTCTCTGCCAGGTAGAATAGGAAACCAGATGAAGCCTTGAGTCCATGCTCTAGCCACTATAAACTACTGCCTTTGCTCGTAGTTCCAAATAGAAAGCTGTGGAAAAATTGTTACACCTGAATAAAGGTTATCCTAAAATGAGAAAAAAAAAATGCTTTGGAGATGTTCAAAACTGGATTTGAAATCTAATTCAATTGCTTACTAGCTATGTGATCTAATGAATGTTACTTAACCTCACTGAGCCTCTGTTTCTTACCTAATGATTAATTTTCAGGGGTTCCATGAAGATATTTGTAAAGTGTATATCATAGGCACTCTATAAATTACAGCTATTAATGTTAGTTCTTGGGACACTCACCGCGTGACAGAAACAACAGAAGGCCCTGGTGCCTGGGAGGACTTCATGGATCCATCAGCAACCTGGAGTGGTGCTCCTCTGAAGAAATCCTACTCGGATGGATATAATACAACCTGCTAAGTGTCCTAGCACTTATCAGGTTGTATTATCATTGTCCGTGTCTATGGCTCTCGTCTACCAAACTAAATTCCATAAGGGCAAGGATGGTGCCTTATTCATCTTTGTATTCGCAGTGCCTAATCCGGTGCACATTGTAGGCCTCATTAAATGTTTGTTGAATGAAAAAATGAATCATCAACAGACATTAATTGGGCGCCTGCTCTGTGATCTCCATGGGCTCAGCTTGTCCCCGCCAGTTGCCTACAACATCCAAGCTCTCTTCAAAATGCTTACTCCTGAAGCTTACTCCTGTCTTCTAATCCTTGTGCTGAGGACTTTTCTGTGTAGTGCAATAATAGCAAGTATACTTCATCTCAAGTACCATCTACAATTGATTGATAATTCCTGCCTCGATTGTGTTTTATAAAAAGGATTCCGAAGCCAGTTCTTATCTCTGTGTGAAAGAGGGTTATAAATAACTAGTGATATTTACTGAAGGTGGAAGAAAGGGGAGAAACAGCCCAAGTGTTTCATGTATGTCATATTTGATATTGTGTTTCCTATGAAATATTCCATTTATATACCTCTGGTTTTAGTCTTGGCTAGTTGCAAATGTTGCATGCCTGCTTTTGCTACTGTAAATTCTGCCAGTTACTTTGGGTTGGAATAGTGTAATCATTGTCTGAGAAAGGAGCCTCATCCTTGAAGTTTGGTTCTGTTTGTGGTTGGTATTCCCAGTTTTCCCCTTTAAACTTCAATGTAGCTATCCCCTTACCTGCATTTAAAGGTAGTCTTCTACTTTTCTGTCTATCCAGTCACCATACTCATAGTTACTTTTTCTTATTTAATGTGCTTAATTGTTATTATTCCATGAGAATCCTTTCTTTTTGCAGATGTGAAAACCAGAATAGAAATTAAGGGCTGGGGATATAGCTCAGTTGATAGAGTGCTTACCTTGTAAACACAAGGCCCTGGGTTCAATCCCCGGCACTGCCAAAAAAAAAAAAAAGAAAGAAAGAAAGAAAGAAATTAAACCACCCCTTCAATGCCCTACAGTGAGTCACATAGTTACCCTTCTAATATGGGAAGTAAAAAGACCATGGAGCAGTAAGAGCCTATAAGGGAGTCATTCTAGATGTGGAAATGAGATGATAATGGATGGAATAACATCTTGAATGATGATGATGATGATGGCGGCGATGGGGATGATGGTTGAAAAATGAAACCCATGCCTTCTTAGAACACAGGTGGAGGGTTAGGCTTAGATAAAAGGAACTACCTCTTCACTAGAACATAGGGATAGAAGTAACCAAGAGAATTTGTCAAGTGCATTTAAGATTTATTATTATAAAGATGGATGATAAAAAGGTAGCTCACCAGGGTTCTGAACATGAAACTCCTAGTGCAGGAGGTTGAGTGTTTGGGAATGGAATGAGTAATAGGCCGAGTTGGGCAAAATAACAAGAGTTTATAGTATGTCATTGTGAGAAAAAAATATGGAATGAGATTAGAAACCCAGGAAGATATCCACTGGTTTTGTGCCATTGTCACAAGTACTGTTTGGTTGCTTTGATTAATTGAGGAGTAGATAGCTAGTAAGAAGAGTTACATAGGAATGGATTTAATTCCATTTCACATAATTATTTGAGGTGCTGGGAATTGAACCTCCTGGGCCTCACACCTGCTAGGCAAGTGCTCCACTGAGCTACATCCCCACCCCAGAAATGATTCTGAATATGCAGAATGGGCATAGGAGGTGAGGTCAGGAGTAGGTTCAGTCTGGGCATACACAAAAAACGGGTTTTAGCGTAAAGAAATGGAGGTCTACCACAGGAATGATAGGACCTGTAATCAGTAGATTTTGTAGTATTAAGATTTCAGAACTGGAGTGATCAAGATACCAGGGAAACTAGGATTTCAGATATGATTTCTGTGAATGTTGAAGTCACTAAGATTTATAACAGAAGGAAGGCCTGGAGTGTACTCTAAGCGAGGCACAAAAGCCTTCAATGACTACAAAAGCTACTGAAGGGAGGTTGTAATGGGATAGTAGTATGAGCCTTAGAAGAGTAGTGACATTCCAGGAAATCCCTTTTTTAAGTTCTTGTTCTATGCTTGACAACGTGGTCAACTTCCATTTACCCCTTTTGAATCTGTTCCATTTCTCGTGTGTGAGAATGTGTAGGAATCCCTGGTGAAGACGTCTAGAGGGGCTGCTAGACCTTAGTGCTGCTGGAAATCTCTGGCAATCTTCTAATTTTTTTTTTTTTTTTTTTTTTTTTGGTACTGGGGATTGAACCCAGGGGCACCACTGAGCCACATCCCCAGCCCTATTTTGTATTTTATTTAGAGACAGGGTCTCCCTGAGTTGCCTTAGGGCCTTGCTAAGTTGCTGAGGCTGGCTTTGAACTCGCGATCCTCCTGCCTCAGCCTCCCAAGTGCTGGGATTACAGGCGTGCGCCATCATGCCCGGCTTCTTCTAATTTTTTGAAAGTATAATAGGCTAGTCGTTTTAGAGAAGCATAAAATTATTTCTTCAGGATGAAATTTTTTTCCTTGACCTTGATCTAAGTTCACTGTATGTTAACAAGATTTTGTTGGCCACGTTCTGTAAGGTACTTTGGTTTCTGAGCCTCTGAGGTGAAGGGTGAGTTACTGCTGCCCTGTGAAAAGTATAGTACTTTACACATTGAACATCCAGAAGAAACCATATTATCTAATTCCACTCTTAGGATGAAGTATAGAGAAAAGAAAGCTCACATCCATAGGTGAGTAACGTGACCCCTTTGTTAAAGCTATTCTTTGTCAGGTTACATCCAGTTTAGTGGCTGACAGTGTAGAAGTTTTCCATGCTGTTTGGAAAGAGGGTTGGAAACTGAAGCAGAGATATCCTTTCAGACTTAGAAGGTAAAGCAAAAGAGAAGAGAGTTTGTGGATGCTTTAACATGGCAAGTAGATTTTTCTTTCAGGTTCAGTGTATTGGGGATACGATAAATGGCTTTTGTTATATTGTTCAAATGAGTCAACATTTCAACCAAGTTTTAAAACTACATTGTTAAAGTTATCATGTCTTCCGACAATCCTCTAGGGTTTGCTTTATATTAATTCCTCAGGAAAAAAACTAGAAGGCTTCATGTAAGGGAGACAACCCTCTAGGTCTGCTTTATATTAATTCCTCAGGAAAAATCTAGTAGAAGACTTTTTGTAAGGGAGTAAAAAGGAACAGAGCAGCAAGTATGGCCACATCTTCTGTTAATCGTAGTTTCACACAGCATCCCTTAAAAAGGAGTCACTCTTTTTGATCTTCTCTAGAACATAGGTTGCTGTTTTCAATTGCATCTGTATATTTGAACTATTACTTCCCGTAAAGAGTCCCCTATATTCACAATGAAAAAAATCCCCAAACATGGTAGAATACTTACTGTTGGGCTTCCAACAGTCAAAAATTCCTGGGTCCCCAGAGTATGAACAAAAGACCTCAGCTTCATTGAAGGAGGGTGGTCTGCTGATTTGAAAGTGCTCAAACCCAGTGCTCATATCCTTTTTCCTTAATCTCTATGACTAAAATATTTCAGGGATGAAAGCAAATAAAAGCTGTAACTTTCTCCCTCTGCCATGTGTCTGGTCCACATACATGCCATTGGGAGTTACATTTTTGCTAGCATAACTGAATGCTAAGTTTGGGGCTGAATTTGTTATAGTTAGTATTACACTGGGGCAAGGTCATGTCAATCATTCTGATACCCACTCCCCACCTGATGTGAGGGTGGCCACTGGAGAACTTTTAGACAAGGCCAGTAACTCCATGATCCACAGCCCCAGTTATGTCTCAACTGATCATGAACCCACTAGATCACCTTCTCTAACTCAGTTCCACGGTAATAACTTGTTCATCAGATATTAGCATTTGTTTTAGGAGATATGTAAGGAAAGAAGTTTTTAAAAACTTTTTCAGTTGTAGATGAACACAATACCTTTATTTTATTTATTTTTATGTTGTGCTGAGGATTAAACTCAGTGCCTCACATGTGCTAGGCAAGCATCCTACCACTCAACCCCCAGGAAAGAAGTTTTATAGAGTAATAGAAGTCGTGAGAAGTCCTAGTTAGCTTTCATCTGTTCAGAATGAATAGTATAATATATAGAAGGGGAAAGTGTGCTTTCCAAATACTATCCCATTGAATCCCTAGAATACCCTTGATCACACTTGCCCTGGATCTATGTCTTCTATGGAATCCTAGTGAAAATCTTAGGGCTGGGGATATAGCTCAGTTGGTAGAGTGCCTGCCTTGCATGCACAAGGCCCTGGGTTCAATCCCCAGCACCGCAAAAAAAAAAAAAAAAAAAAAAGGAAATCTTGTTCTCACTAGACTCTCCATTTTTATTGCTCCACCCTAATGAATTTTAGCAGGTTTCTTTTACTTCTCCCTAGGCCATATCAGCTCCAGCCTCTTTCTGGGAGGAGGTTTATAGTTAATTAGTGATTGAAACCTCAGTGAGTGTTAGAAGTGACATCCATGTTGCATAATGAATACAAGGAGAGAGGCATTGAGGACAGGAAGGAGAAGGGAGGCTTTGGAATACCATGATAGAGTAACAAATGCTTTGCCATTTTTAGTGGATATTGGACTACAGGTTTGCATGGATGAAGGAAGTAAACCTGACACCTCTGATATCATGAGTGAATTTAGGAGTGAATTCCTAATTGCCCTTAGGAATGGAGAGAGGGAAAGGTGAAAAGTGAGAGGTGACATAGCATTTTTGCTTCAATGGAGCACTCAATAAGACTTCATATATCTATATTTTTTAAATTGAGGTTGTTCTTCCCTACCTATGTTGAGTAGAGATTTCTGTTGACCCATTTGAGAAACAACCCAGAACAAGTTTTGCAACCTAGAGTTCTCTGATTCTGTGGCAGGGTGTTAAGGGGATCAAGGACATAGCACAAGTAGTACTAAATAGTTAAAACAAAAAACAATAGTCCAGGAACAGTGGGCAGAATATGTGTCAGACGCAATATGTATCATATGACACAAACACAATATGTGTCAGAAGGAAACAATACTGTCAATGAAAGTTCAATCCTTAGAATGATTTATTATTTTCCAAAGCATTTTGGCATACCCAAAATATAAAGAAGAGCTGTTTCCAAGAAGTAAAATAAAAGATTCTTTCATGGAAGAGATTTAGAAGAGAGAAAAATACCAATTAAATAAGATGGTCATTACCGCTGTTAAGGATTAAAAAAAAAAAAAAAATTCCTGTATGGGTCTTGGACATGTGTCCCAGTATCACATGTAGCTTACTAGAACAGTTTTAGCTTTTATGGTGTTGGAATGATTCGGATACCTGCTCACTTTGTCAGGTAGACCCCATTTTCATTAGTAGACCCCCGGGAACAAGTGGACAACCACCCAGTGTCCAAGTCTGGCCTTTTGAGTGAAGAGCAACTTAAAAAATCATGGGATTGGCTAGATTGGGCTAGGCTAGTTTAAAATTTTAAATCAAAAACTACTTTTTCCTTGAAAATAAAAGTAATGGATGGTCACCGTTTAAAAAAAATTCAGTGAAAAGTATACATCAAAAAGTAAAGAACGTGTATAATTTTATAAGCCAGAAAACAACAATTTGTAATATTTTGGTTTATTTCCCTTAAAGTTTCAAAAAAAGTAAATGTATTTAATATAATTTTATAACAACTGACATTGTATATGTTGTTTTATTTTCCATTTGAAAATTCACAAGCATATTTCCATGTCATTATTGTTCTTTGAGAAACAAAATATTAAGTGCTAAATAGTATATGGCTCTAACAAATTTATTTTAATGATACCATGTTGCTGGACATTTTAGATATTGCAAATATTGCTTATAAAATTTAAATGTAATGAATGTCATTGTACATTAATGATAACATGTACCTCTTTTTTTAGAATAAATTTCTAAAACCTGGTATTTTCTTTGAATGATGAAACCAGTATTAGGCATCTGAAAAGATGCTGTTTGAATTGTTCTCAGTAAAGTTATAGGAATTATATTTCTACCAGTCATGTATAAATGTGAATGTTTTTTTACACATTCTTCAAAACATGTTCTTTCTCTTTTTGTAAATCTCTACTCATCTGATAGATAAAAATGTACTTTTGTTGCCTTTAAATTTTTATTTCTAATTTATATACAGTAAAGTTTTCTGTGTATGTCATATAGTTCTGTGGATTTTGACAAATGCATGAAGTCATGTATAGTCCAACCCTTACCGTACAGCTCTATCAATTTAATAATTTTTATATTTGATAAAAACCAAAACTGGACACCACTGATTGGTTCTCCATCACTGTGGTTTTGCCTTCATCAGAAGGTCATATAAATGGAATCATGCAATATGTGAACTTTTGGGTCTGGCTTCTTTCACTTAGTAAAATGCATTTAAGCATCACCCATGTTGTTATGTATTTCATTGGATCATTCCTTTGTATTGTTGAGTCATATTTCATTGTGTCAATGGACCATCTCCTTATCCATTCACTTAACCAAACCAATGGACACTTGAGATATTTCTAGTTTTGATGATTACGAATAAGTTTGCAATCAAGTTTTAGGTACAAATATGTGGGAAAAAATGTTCATTTCTGTAGGGTAAATACCTAGGAAGAAAATGAGTACAAACTATTTCCTAAATTGTTTTTATCAGTTTGCATTTTTACTGCAAACTATGAGAGTTCCAATAGCTCCACATCTTTACCATCAGTTGGTATTTTATATATATATGATTTTTAGCTATCATTATTTGAGTTTGCAGTTCTCTGAAGAACTGTTGTTTGTTTTCATGTGATTGTCTGACATATCTGAATCTTTAGTTTTTTTCATCTTGAGAGAGGGTCTTCCTTTGCCTAGGTTGCTCTTAAACTCAATCTAGCTGCTTCAGCTGTTGAAATAGCCAGAATTTCAGGCATGTGCCACCATACCTGGCTTATAAATCTCTTCCTTGATAAAATATCTGTTCAAATCTTTTGTGCGACTTTTGATTGGGTTTTTCCTTTTCTTTTAACTTTTAGATTTCTTTACATATTCTTCATACAATTTCTCTGTTAAATACATTATGTGGAAATACGTTCTCCCACTTTGTAGTTCATTTCATTCTTTTAATACTGTGCTTTTCAGAGCAAAGGTTTTCAATTTTGATGAACTCTTACATTTTAAAATTACAGATTATGATTTCAGTGTGACATGTAAGAACTCTTGTCTGCTCTTTGTTATGAAGATTGTCACATATTTTCATGTATTCATCTAGGAATTTTATAGTTTTTCATTTACATTTATATCTATGATCCTTTTGAAGCATATATAATTTTATTGAAATATCACATGGTTTATGTATATTTTAATTTCAACTTAGATTGCCCTAAATTGTGAAGTAATGAAAATTACATCCAATCATAATACGTAGATAAAAATACAAAAATAATTAACTGATGTGGGGGTACCTACTCAATGACAGGGAACTTACTTGACAAATAGAACACAGAAAAGGAAACAAGAAAAAGAAATCAGAAATCAAAAGAACTAAAATCAAAAGAAATCAGAGGAACTCAGAAATCAAAAGAACTCTGCCCCCGAGTTCAATCCCCCAGTTCCAACAAAAAAAGTGATACCCAGGTATGGTGAATCACTGATATTCATTATATGGCAGAAGTTTTTTTACATAAAATTCACTGTGAGCATTCATTAGAAGATCTGATGAGACAATTTGGATAAATATCTACATAATGTTGGAGAAACTGATTAATTATATTAACATATTACAATAGCTCAACCTAGAGATCTTCAGAAATGTGCACAAAGATTTGCTGGATACCCTTAAGAACAATAAAGAGCTATCAGATCATGTAGACCCTCACAGGGGAAGGGGACTATTTTGATACTTTGAATATACTGGGAGAACAGTGGAGGGGAAGAAGGAGCCTTAAAGAATTTGGAAGTATGAAAAACAGGTCAGGACATGTCTATGATAGCAATAGAAATAAAGGGCCGGGCTTGGTGGTGCATACCTGTAATCCCAGTGACTGAGGCAGGAGGATCATGAGTTCAAAGCCAGCATCAGCAATTTAGCTAGGCCCTAAGCAACTCAGTGAGACCCTGTCTCTAAATAAAATACAAAATAGTGCTGGGGATGTGGCTCAGTGGTAGAGTGCCCCTGGGTTCAATCCCCGGTTTAAGAAAGAATTTTTGTATCCAAGCCAAATGCATTGGCATATGCCTGTCATTTCACTGACTCGGGGGCTGAGGCAAGGAGGATCAAGAATTCAAAGCCAGCCTCTATAATTTAGGCCCTAAGCAACTTAGCAAAATCCTGTCTCAAGAAAAGTAACAAAAAATAAAATGTTTGGAATTGTGGCTCAGTGTTTAAGTGCCCCAACGTTCTTTCCCTAATACAGTGGAAGTACAAAAACGAGAATTGTTGCATCTGTGTTCATCAAGGATGTTGTCCTGAAATTTTCTCTCCTTGACGTGTCTTTGTCTGGTTTTTGCTGTCAGGGTGAAACTGACTTAATAGAATGAATTTTGTAGTGCTCCCACCTATTTTATTTTATGGAATAATTTGAGAAGGATTGTTATTCATTCTTTGAAGATCTGGTAGACCTCTGCTATGAATCCATCTGGTCCCTGAGTTTTCTTTGTTGGAAAGGTTTTAACAACTGCTTCAATATCATCACTTAGTATTGATTTGTTTAAGGTTCCTTTATCCTCATATTTCAGTTTGGGTAGATCATGTGTTTCTAGGAATTTGTCAATATCTTCAATATTTTTAGCTTATTGATATATAAATTTTCAAAATTGTTTCTAATACTTCTGGATTTCAGTAATATCTTTGATGTTTACTTTTTCATCTCTAACTTTATTAATTTAGGTCTTGTGATTAGTTTGGCTAAGGGTTTATCAGTGTTTATCCTTTCAAAACTAACTCTTAGTTTTGTTGATATTTTGTGGTTTTTATTCTCAATTTATTAATTTTGGCTTCTGATTTTAATTATTTTCTGTCTTCTGCCATTTTTGTATTAGTTTGTTTTTCTTTTACTAGGGCCTTGAGGTGTAATGTTAGATTACTTATTTCTTTTTTTTTATTTACTTATCGATTCATTGAACACAAATGGAGTACAGCTATTGTTTCACTGGTTGTACACAAAGTAGAGTCACACCATCTGTGCGTTCATGCATGTACACAGGGAGATTACTTATTTCTGATCTTTCTATTTTTTCTAATGTAGGAACTCAGTGATCTAAATTTTTGTTTTAGAACTGCCTTTATATTATCCCAGAGATTTTGATATATCACTGTTCTTGTTTAATTTTTTAAATTTCTCCTCTGATTTTTTCCTGTTATGTAGTCATCATTCAAAAGTGTATTATTTAATTTCATTGTCTTAGCGTGGTTTCTGTTTTTGATCTTATTGTTGATTTCTAATTTCATTTCATTATGATCTGATAGGATGCAAGAAATTACCTCTATTTTTTGTATTGCTAAGATTTGCTTTGTGCCCTACAATATGATCTATTTTAGAGAATGTTTCATGTGAAGAAAGTGTATAAAGTTGTCAATGGATGAAATATTTTATAGATGTCTGTTAGGTACACTTAATAGTATTTTTTAGTTCTGAAGAATCTTTGGTTAGCATATGTCTGAATGACTGATCTAATGGTGGTTATTTTTCACAATCTTTCTTTTCATTAAAATGATTTTTCACTTCCTATATGTTCTAATTTCAATCCTTTATCTTTGAGCTCATTGAATATTTTAACTATGAACTTTCTAAATTCTTTCTCTGACATTCATGGAGTCAGTTTTTGAAGTGTTGTGGGCTATATTGGGTTGTTTGTTCCCTTGCCTTTTCATCTTGCTTATATGTTTACTCAAATATTGGATTGCTTATCACTTCTTTATGCAAGGGACTATGTTGTGAGGTTCTTTCTCTAATAAGAGGCCTGGGCTGGGTGAATATCCAGGTATTGATAATTTAACTCAGTGTGTGGCCTCTGCTGTTCCCAGTATCAGCACTACTTTGAGAGAAGCTGTTGATCCTTATTTAGTGCAATCACTTCAGAGCAAAGCCATATACTATTTAACCTTATGAAAAATGAAAAACTTTTTGATTCTCTTTTCCACAGTTCCTTTAATTCCAGGGTAAACCTGTAGTAAAGTTCTGGAATAAATAGGTTCAAAAATTATTTATTAAATATTTTAAAATTGTTATAGCTATGTGAGTGTGAATATGTGTATATGTGTGTGTGTGTGTGTGTGTGTGTGTGTGTGTGTATGGGCTAAAAGGGGGAAGAGAGAAATTGGCCAAAAGAGAGCTAAAGAAGAGAGAAAATAAAGGAGGAAAGATAGAATAATATACATTAAGGTAAAGAAGAAAAAAGAATGGTTGGATTTCAGGCAGTAGAGATAAAAGAGGGGATAAAAGGAGAAAGTATAGATCAGAGCTTGAAAAACAAAGCAGAATGATTGCAGTTAGTGCTTTAAAACATTAGAAATAGAATCAAATGGGTTGAGGGCACAATTTTAGCTATTATGCTAACGATCAAATGAAAATCAAGAGTGATTATATATAATCAAAATTGAATTTAGAGCTATTCATAGTAAACCAGTCCAAGGTGAAGAAAATTTTTATTGCGTCTCAAATTGATTTTATTAGGACTTGGGACCTCTAGAAGATGTCCATCATCTTTAACTCTGGATCCTACCAGAGATGCTGGGTACCGGAGCCACTCTTCTAGTTGCTTTGGACCTCCTAGCAGGCATTTTTTAAAAAAATTCTTTTTAGTTATACATGACAGTAGAATATATTTTGACATATCATACATACATGGAGTATAACTTCCCATTTTTGTACATGACGTGAAGTCATAGTGGTTGTGTGTTCATATATGAACGTAGTAGTTATGTCTGATTCATTCTGTTTTTCTCATTCCTATCTCCACTCCCTTCCCTCCATTCCCCCCTGTCTAATCCCCAGCTGGTTCTTTTTCATCAATCCAGGTGCCTGAGTCTGAATGCTCTGGGGGTGCCATGTTGTGTCTGTTGGTTGTTTCTCTTGTGTGCAGGAGTTCAGTAGGCAGGGCTCTGGGCTGTTTCTGATTGCTGTGAGTCACCATGTACTCACTGCCCTCTATAGGATCTGTTTCAACATGGTATAGACTCTGTTGGCTCCTGTGCAAGCATAGATCCTGTGCTTGTGGATTCTCTGTAGGTGAGCTATGGTACAGAATGGTTTTCCCTGGCTGACACCTCATCAGGATATCGTCCTTACTACTGGGTGAAGAGACTCAATCACTGGTTCAGCTGGGTAGTAGTTTCCAATGCCCTGGTTGTAAACCATGGGCACTGCTTCCCTCTGCTGACTGAGACTGAGATAGCATCCAGTCAGTGTCCAAATACCTGCCAGCACTGGCCATAATCCTGGCACTGTTGACCTACGCTTCCTGGGACACAGGTGACTTCCCATATTGACAGTCTTACCACTGGCTGCAGCTGCAGTCTGGGGACCATCCATTTAAGCTGTCCAGGCTACAGGTAACTTCCTGCCCTTATGGGTCTCCCATTGGCTACCATGATCTGGTACCTTCCCTTTCCTCTGTCCTGGACCAGAAGTGCCTTCCACTTGGATCTGAGCTTTCACTTCCTGATGTTTCAGCAACTTTTGACTAGTAGCAATTCTTCTACATGTTCTTTCTAGAAGAATTTTTAAGATATCCCACTGCAAGTATACTCCCTCTGGTTTAATTTCTTGCTATCTGAAGGTGGAAAGATATTGTGTTGATTTAATTTTTTCTTTCTTTAATTTTTTCTTGGGCAGCTTGACTGCCATGCCCAGCACAGCTTTCTGTCTCCTATTTGGATTAAACTACTTAATGTCCTTCAATGACCCCGCTATTCCTGCAGCATTTCAGTTCATCCTGCTTTTCTTTCCAGCTATTATTTTAGGGATGTGAGAATATGTGCTTTTCCTCTCCCTTTTTCTCTGTGTTGCTACTTCCTGCTTCCCCTGACCTGGTTTTGGTTTAGTGTTAGGGAACTCTGACATTATTTTTTGCTCTGGTAATCCAATTTCAAGTCTTTTCAGGTCTCATATTGTCTAATATTGGGACTTAGAGCATTTATTCTGTCATACACCTCTCCAGTATGCTATTCCTCTACTACCTCCTTTCTGTGTTGTTAAAGGAAGTCTGCCTCACTCTGCTCTGCCATCCTCCTCCCCTGGCTAATATCTCTTCTCTCTTCAAATTCCAGGATTCTTTACTTCCAGAAAAGTGGCCAGGATGGCTTAGAGACAGGCAGACCCAGGAAGATCAGGTTTCTATAGCTCTCTAACATCAAATCTCTATATGAATTCTGATGAGCAGGGTTCACGCATTCCCATTCTTCTAGAGAGGAATCAATGGCCACATCCTGAACATCAAGAGTTCCATTTCCTGACTTCTGGTGTGTCTAAGCAACCTTTCTACAAATTCTCCTACACCATTTCCTGACTTTCAGTGTACCCAGTGTTCCCCCTATAGATCTGTCAATTCCTGTATAACAGAGAAACCTGGGCCTCCTGAGTATAGGAAAGGAAGCCTAGAAATACACCTGAAGATTTTTTTTCTTTAATGGTGCTAGGGATTAAACCTTAGAACTTGTGCATGCTAAGCAAGTACTGCAGCACTGAACTTTACCCCTTTGATTATATTTTGGGTAAATATTTGTATAAGATTTAACTATAGTTCAAGGTTCAGTTTTTAAACTATGGTTATAAAATTGTACCATTCATTGAAAAAACTTGTTTCTTTTCATTGAATTTTTTTGGTTCCTTTGTCAAAAATCAATTGACCATATTTTGGGTGGTTTTGGGCTGCCTGTTTTGTTTCACTGATATATATCTTTATCCATTCTCTAATACCAAACTTTCTTGATTTATAGATTTATTCATTTTTGATTATTAAATTTTTTATTTTTACAGACTTCATTTTGATAGATTTGTTGATTTTTAGATTTATAGGAAGACCTAAAATCAGGTAGTATATATAATTTTGTTCATCTTATAAATTGTGGTTTTTACTTTTTATAAGTTTTAGAATTGTTGCTTTCTATGAAAAAATCTGTTAATGTGTCTGTTAAGATTGAATTAGATATATAGATGACTTTGGAAAAATTTTACATCTGAACAATATTTTGTCTTCTAGGCCACCAACATGGTATATTAGTTAGCTTTGTTAGTCTAACAGATTACCTAAGGTAATTACTTTAAAATAGGGTTTGAGGGACTCACATTTCTGGAGCATGTGTGTATTTCTGTGTGGTCTCTCTCCCTTATAAGGCTACCAGGATTCAGTAATATGGGTTTTACCCTATCACTTAATCTAATCACATCGTAGTGGCCTCATCTCTAAATACCACAATTAGATTGTTTCCACTGTCTTAATCAATTAACATCAGATTTTGTGATTAAATTCCTGCATGAGTTCCAGGAAACAGGCAATATCCAAACTAACATTCAGTCCCTGAGAGCTTTTCCCCTCAAACTCATGTCCTTTTCACATACAACATACAGTGATTTCATACCCAGTAATTCCAAATTCAAAAGGCCAAATCCCAAGTCTCATCTGAGTGTGAAGGCAAATTCCAGTAAAATCAAAACAACCTGTCTTCTTCTAAGCTATAATTGTGAGGTAGGCAAAGTGCACATTCCCATTCTAAAAGAGAGAAATAGGAAAACAAGAGTAATCAACCCAAAGCAAGACTGAAACCTAGCATGGCATACATGAAATCTTTAAGCTCCAAGTCTGGCATCCGTGGTACACTTTCCTTGTATCTGGGCTCCCAAAGACTTGGGTAGCCCTGCATCTTTGCCATTGTTAATAGCAGCTCACATGGCTGCCCTTGAAGCTACAGGTGGATATCTGTGGTTTTCTATGACTAGTGTGGACTGTTGCCGGCACTTCTACCTTCCTGGGGTCTATGCTCTGGCTTCATAGAGCTCCACAAGTATCCCATTCAGAGATGCCCAGCAGGGACTCTAACCACAATTGGAGTACTTTTTCCTGGCCTGACAGGTCTACCTTTGAAATTTCGTTGGAAAGTGTTATCAATTGATAACTCTGGCATTTTGCACACCTGCAAAATGAGCATCATGTGAGTGGCACCAAAGTCTTCTGTCTGAACTATCTGTGCCTGGGTCTACTTGAACCATGACCACTGCTGTGGAGTACAATTCTGTTATTTTTGTTCAATTGCATTGGTTAGCTTTTAAAATATATATACATATATTTTAGTTGTACATGGACACAATATTTTAATGTGGTGCTGAGGATCCAACCCAATGCCTCACATGTTCTAGGCAAGCCCTCTACCACTGAGCTACAACCCCAGCCCATGCATTGATTGATTTTTACTGAGGTGAACTTAATCCCATAACAAAATCTACAATGTTATGCAAGCATCATCAGTAATCATTTTTAGGACATTTCCATAGTCCCAAAACGTTGGTTTGTATCTATTAAGCAGTCATTTTCCAACATTCCTCCTTTTTGGCTATTGATTTCCTGTCTGTCTCTGTGTATTTTCCTGTTCTTCATAATTCACAGAAATGGAATCATATAGTCTGTGTCCTGTTTTCATTTGTTCCTTTCACTTAGGAGAATATTTTGTATATTAATCCATCAGGTATTTTGGGAAAACTTGCAGTTTTTCCTTTTGAAGTATGGTGTTAGCCGTGGGATTTTTCTTGTATTCCCTTTCTCAAGCTGTGTATGCTCCTTTCTATTCTTAGTTTGTTGAATGTTTTCATATGAAAAAGCATTGAATCTGCAGCATTTGAGATGATCATGGGTTTATCTATCCTGATAAATTATTAGTTATTGTATGGATACAATTAATTATGAGTTTATTAATATAGCAACTGTTTTTCATATGCTCAAACACCCTTGCATTCCTGGGATAAATTTCAGTTGGTCAGGGTATATAATTATTTTAATGTCCTGCTACATTTGGGTTATTGGTATTTTGTTGAATACTTTTGCATTTATATTTTTAAAGGATATGGTACTGGAGTTTTCTTTCCTTGTTATTCCTTTGTCTGATTTTTTATTGCAATAATTGTAGTTTCATATAATGATTAAGGAATATATTCTTTCCCAATGTACTTTTTTAATCTTTGAGAAAAGTTTTGGTAATTCTTTTTAAAATGTTTAAATATTTTATTTATTTTTAGTTCTGATAAAGTACATATAACATGAAATTTGCCATCTTAACCATTTAACTTATTGAATGTACTGTCAATTTTGCCATCTTAACCATTTAACTTATTGAATGTACTGTCAATTTTTATATTTACATTGATGTGCAACAGTTACCACCATCTTTCTCTAGAACTCATGTTGCTAAGTTGGAACTTGGCACCCATTAAACAAAAATTCCTCATTCTCCCCTTCCATCCAGTTCTAGACAACCACCATTGTACTTTCATTTTCTATGAATTTCACTATGCTAAGTACTTCATCAAAGTGGAATGGTACAGTATTTTTTGATTTATGCCTGACTTAATTTATATAGCATAATATCCTCAAGGTTCATCCATGTTGTACTTTGTGCCAGGAATTCCTTCCTTTTAAGACTGAAATATTTCATTGTAGGTATATGCCACATTTTGTTCATTCATCCATGGAAGTACACGTGAGTTGATTCCATCTTTTTGGTTATTATGAATAATATGGCAAGCATTCATGTAAAAATTTCTCTTTCAGACCCTACTGGAATTCACTAGTGAAGCTATTTCTTTGTTTTTTTGTGTGTGTGTTCAGAGGTTTGTTTCTGTTTTTGCTTTTGGTTCAGGGAATTGGACCCAGATATACTTAACCACTGAGCCACATCCTCACCCCCTTTTTTTTTTTATTTTGAGACAGGGTCACAGTAAGCTGACAAGGATGGTCTTGAACTTGGGATCCTCCTGCCTCAACCTCCTGCTTCTCTGGGATTACAGGTCTGTGAAACCATGCCTGACTCAGTAATTGTATTAAGTGTAGATGAACTGAATTTTCTAAATAAAAGGTGGAGGTTCATAAACCACAATCCAATTATATATTGATGATAAGAGTTTCACTGTAGGTACAAAGAGTCAAAGAGGTTGAAAGTAAAAGGATGGAAAGTGATATTGCTTGCCAAGAATAAGCAGTTGGTGGTGGGTGGGGGGTCTATACCAACATCAGATAAAATTGACATTAAGTCAAAAGTTATATCGAGATGCAAAGGTATTACGTATTTATAAAATAGAGAATTCATTAAAAAGATGTAATAATTATAAACATATACTGTTCCAACAATAGAAAATACAGGGCTGGGGTTGTGGCTCAGTGGTAGAGTGCTTGTCTAGCATGCGTGAGGCACTGGGTTCGAGGTTCAGCACCTTGTATAAATAAATAAATAAATAAATATCCATCAACAACTAAAAAAAAAATTAAGAAAATCCAGAATTTAAGGGAAAAATAAGGCACTTCACAATGACAGTTAAAAAATTCAACAGCATATTTTCAATAATTACAAAAAGGCAAAATTATAACTATAAATGCCAAAATTAGACCAGAAAATCTGTAACTGAATTTTATATCTTATAAACCTTTGAAAAGCAAACTAAACCCAAAGAAAGTAGAACAGAAAGAAATACTAGCTTGGAGATAAAATAAATGCAAACTACAGAAGCATTAGAATGAATAGCCAAAACCAAAGGTTGTCTCTTTAAGAAAGGCAACAAAATTCCCAAATCTGTAGCTAGACTGAACAAGGAAAAGGAGAGATGGCTCAAATTACTAAAATCATAAGTGAGGGTTAGGACATTATTGCTCAATTTACAGATATACAGAGAATTATAAGAGAATACTATGAACAATAGTATTTTAAATCATTAGGTGTACTAGATGAAATAATCAAATTCCTAGAAATACAAAATGAAAGAAAACTGAATAAAGAAGGAATAGGAAATCTGAATAGACTTATGAATAAAAAAATCTTTAATCAAAAACCTCTGGGGGCTGGAGTTGTGGCTCAGTGGCCATGTGCTCGCCTAGCATGCGTGAGGCCCTGGGTTCAATCCTCAGCACCACATAAAATAAAATAAAGGTATTGTGTCTACCTAAAATGAAACAAAAAAAAAATTAAAAAAAGAAAAAAAACCCCTCTGGCTAGGCACTATAGTGCACATCTGTAATTCCAGCAACTTAGGAGCCTGAGGCAGCAGATCACAAATTCAAAGCTAACCTCAGCAACTTAGGACATTTTTGTGCTCTACAGTTACTGATTTTCTATATATCATTCATATATATATTTGTTTTTGGTACTGGGGATTGAACCCAGAGGTCCTAAACCACAAAGCCACATCTCCAGCCATTTTTAATATTTTTATTTAGAGACAGGGTCTCACTGAGTTGCTTAGGGCCTTGCTAACTTCCTGAGCCTGGCTTTGAATTCACTATCCTCCTACCTCTGCCTCCAGAGCCACTGGGATTACAGGTGTGTGCCACCATGCCCGGCTCTTCTGTATTTCTTACTCAGTTCCTTTTTAAACTTTAATTAAATTTAATTAATTAATTAATTAATTTTTATAGTGGGGATTGAACCGAGGGTCTCATGCATGGTAGTCCAGAGCTCTGCAATTGAGATACATTTACAGCCTTTGTTTAAGTCTTTTTTTTTCCCTCACATTTTTTATTGGTATGTTATCATTGTACCAATTAATTGCTTATTTAATTGGTACCACTTATTTAATTTTTACATGGTTCCTTTTTTTGTGTTGGATATTTTCTAGTGTACCATCTTGATTCCTGTCTCTTATTTATTTATTTATTTATTTATTTATTTATTTATTTTTTAATTGTTCTATTTAATTATACATGACAGCAGAATGCATTATGGAGGGGCGGGGGCTGAGGGAAGAATGGAGGAACTTTGGATTGCATAGAGGGAAATGAGGGAAGGGGAGGGGGAAAGAGGAAGGAATGATGGTGGAATGAGACAAATATCATTACCCTATGTACATGTATAAATCTCATTCTTTTAATTTTTTTTACTTATTTTTCCTGATTTCCTTAGGGATTACAATGAACATTTTAATTTATAATAATCCTTGTTTAATTCATAACAACTTACATTTAATTATATAGAAAATCTTTGCTCTTATATAGCCCAGTTCCCTTTTATGCATATTGTCATAAATTAAACCTTTATATATTGTGTGTCCGTCAACATAGTTTTTAGTTAATGTTTTATTGCTGTTTTTTTAATCAGGATAACAACATGGAGTTACATAGCAAAAATACATTAATAATGACATGTTTTCCTATGTTCTTATTTATTGATGTTCCTTATTTTTTCATGTGTATTCAAATTATTGACTAGAGACCTTTCATTTGAGTCTGAAGGACTACCTGTATCTTTTCTTGTCGGGCAGGTTTATTTAGGGACAATTTCTCTCAGTCTTTGTTTATCTGAGAATATCTTAATTTCTCCTTCATATTTCTGTGTTAGTCAACTTTATGTTCCTGTGACAAATAGCTGACAAGAACAACTTAAAGGAGGAAAAGTTTATTTTGTCTTAGAGGTCTATAGTCAACCAACTCTATTTATTTGGGCCCGAGGTTAAGGAGAACATCATAGCAGAAAACTGCTCAGTTTATGGCAACCAGGAAGCAAAAAGAGGAGGGAGCCAGGGACAGATATAGTCCAAGGCCATGTCCCCAGTGACCTATTTCCTATCTTCCAGTGGTCCTTGAACTATCAATAGATTAATATAGCAAATGGATTAATACACTGATGAGGTCAGAGGCCTAGTCATTGCCTGCAGGCCCCATATCTGAACCTTGCTGTATTGGAAACCAGGCTTTCAATGGATGAGCTTTTGGGATATTCGAGATCCAAACCATAATATTTTTTGAAGGATTATTTTTCAAAATATAGAATTGGGGTGGTACCTTCTATATGCCACCACAGTGCCTTCTTCCCTCCATAGTGTTTGCTGAGAAATTCACTATTGCTCTTATTGAGGAGCCATTGTACTTGATGAGTCACTTCTTTTTTGCTGCTTTCAGTACTGTCTCTTAGTACTTTTAAATTTTTTTCTCAGGTGCTAGGGATTAAATCTATCCTATTCAGGTTTTGTTGAGCATTTTGCATGTTTAGATTCATATCTTTCCTCAAATTTTGGGAATTATGGGCCATTATATATATCTTCAAGTATCTTTTCTGCCTTATTCTATCTCCCTTCCTTTCGGTATTCACATTATATATATGTTGGTATGCTTTTTTTTACTCTTTCCTCAGATTGGATCATCTCAATTTACCTATACCCAAGTTCACTGATGTTTTCTTCTGTCTTCTCCAGTATGCTGTTGCACCCATCTAGTGAATTTTTTTATTTTATTGGTTATACTTTTTAACTGCATGGTTCCTTTTTTAGAATTTCCATCTCTTTATTGGTTTTTGTTTTTTGTTTTTTGTTTTTTTAGTGGTAAGATATGTTGTGATTATTTCCTTAGTTCTTTGTATATCATTGTGTAAATGAGATTCTCCCAAAGACAAATGGCACCCACAAACCTTGGGGAGATGGGAGAATCTCATTTACACAGTGACCCAAATGTAATAATAAAAACATCCAGTTCCCAACAAAAAATTATGAAGCATGCAATAACAATATGGTTTCTACAGAGGGGGAAACAGTTTTAATAGAAAATGTGCTTGAGGAAGCCTAGACATTGGAATTATTAGACAAAAATTTTTAATCAGTGCTCAAGTAACTAAAGGAAATAATGTTTAGTGGTTTTCCTGCACTAATCTTATAAACTCTCTATTCTTTTTTTATTTTTTGGGTACTGGGGATTATTGTGTGAGCACTGAAGATCTGGTGATTTAACTGCAATTTTCTAAGTTCCTTGAACCACAATCAGAACAAGTGTATGTGTGTGTGTGTGTATGTGCACATGTGTGTGTTCGGGTACACTTTCAACACTCAACTGGGCAGATTGCTACTATGCTTTAGCCTTCAATTCCTGTATGGGCAGAGTCAGTAAGTTAGCCAGAGGTAAAAAGTTAGTTTCTTCTTATGTATTTTGTGATTGTGCACCCAATCTAAGACATCAATGTTGACTTCACAATTACAAAAAATATCCAAGAGTTTTTTGTGGCCCTTATTCCCTGTGGCATCTACTTCTTCAGCCTTTCCTTCCAGACTTTTTAGTTTCTCTGTTATTTCCCCAAGTATTATACCCCAGGTATCAGTGGCCCAATAGGTTTGCTATTAAGTCTTTTCAACTAATGCCTTTCAGTAGCACTTTTACCTTTCCAGAGTTATGAATTAGGTGAAGTAAAAATCAGGGCATTTGAGCCAGTCCTTCACAGAGCCACTGACAGACCAAAACAAACAACCATTCTTCCCAGAGATTAAAGTCTCTTTTGCTCCATTTAGTACCAGGAACCCTCCCTGAGAATTCAGGATGCCATACTTAAGGCTGGGGCATGGAGCGAGGAGTAAGTTAAAATACCACAATGATCTCATTGAGGTGCAGTTGCCTTTTAAAAAAAATTAGTCATTTACCTATTTACTAAAATTTTTTTTTCCCTTCCAGAATTCTGATATAGTTGATTGTGACATTATTTCCCAGTTTATCTATTTCTGTGGAGTGATGGAGTTTTCAGGTTCTCTCTTTTGCCTTGTTCACTTAAGTCACTTTCTTTTGTTTGATTTTTAAATGTTGGGTCAGTCTTGCATTCTGGAATGAAGTTTTCTCTTTCTCTTTCTCTCTCTCTCTCCCTCTCCCTCTCCCTCCCTTCCTCTACTTCTCCCTCTTCTTCTCCCTCTCCTTCTCCCTCTTCTTCTCCCTCTTCTTCTCCCTCTCCCTCCCTCCCTCCCTCCCTCTCCCTCTCTCTCTCTCTCCCTCTCCCTCTCCCTCTCCCTCTCTCTCTCTCTCCCTCTCCCTCTCCCTCTCCTTCTCCTTCTCCTTCTTCTTCTCCTTCTCCCTCTCCCTCTCTTTCTCCCTTTCCCTCTCTCCCTCCCTCCCTACTTACCTCTCCTTCACTCCCTCCTTTCCTTCTTCCATCTCTCTCTCTCTCCCCAGTTTTAGGTAGGAAACTCCTCATGGCCTTGTGTATAATAAGCAAGTGCTCTGCTGCTGACTTATTTCCGCTCCCTTTTTAAATTCTATTTTGAGACAGAACCTTGCTAATTTGTCTGGGCTGTCCTTGAACTTGTGGTCCATTTGTTCAGCCTCCTAAATAACTGGAATCTCAGGCATGAGCCATCATCCCCAGCTTAAAGCTCTTAGTTATGATGTACTTTTTTTTTTTTTTAAGTTACTGGATTTTAGGCCGGGCATAGTGGCTCACGCCTGTAATCCAAGCGACTTGGGAGGCTGAGTCAGGAGGATCGCGAGTTCAAAGCCAGCCTCAGCAATTTGGCGAGGCCCTAAGCAACTCAATGAGACCCTGTCTCTAAATAAAATACAAAATAGGGCTGGGGATGTGGCTCAGTGGCCGAGTGTCCCTGAGTTTAATCCCTGGTTCAAAAAATAAAATAAAATAAAAAATAAAAAAATAAAGTTACTGGATTTTATTTCCTAACATTTTTGGGGACATAAAAGCATCTCTTTTTCTAATGAATATCATCTTGTAGCTTTCTTTTCTTACAATGCCCTTATTTAATTTTGGTATGAGTATAAAGTTGTACTGAAAAGGAGGTGATAGACATTTGCTACTCTTGTATTTTCTTTTTTTAAATATTTTTAGTTGTAGATGGACAAAATCCCTTATTTATTTACTTATTTTTATGTGGTGCTGAAAATCAAAACCCAGTACCTCACGCATGCTAGGCAAGTACTCTACCAACTGAGCTATAAGCCAAGCCCCCTGCTCTTGTATTTTCTTAAGGCTATTGTATAGAATTGGTAAAATTTCTGCCTTTAACATTGGGCAGAATTCATTAGTGTTACATTGTGTGGGATTCTGTTTTTTCTTTTTCTTTTTCTTTTTCTTTCTTTCTTTTCTTTTTTTTTTTTTTTTTTTTTTTTGTTTCAAAAAAAAAAGGGATTGACCCAAGGGATGTTTTCCTCCTGGTTTGTGATTATCATTGCTTTATCAAATTTATCAGCAAGTTGTAGAAGCATCTGTGTTAATTTGGACATCTTTTTGATGGAGAGCTTTCCTTGACCCAAGTAGTCTGTTCTACAGAGGGCATATACACTATCTATAATATGTAGTTGTATATCTGAACTCCACCTTCATGGTTGATGCTTGATAAAGAAACTGGGGCTAGAGTTGTAGCTCAGTGGTAGAGCACTTGCCTAGCATGCATAAGGCATGGTTAGTCCCCAGTACTGCAAAGCAAATACAAAAAAAGCTGATTCTGCTGGTCTGTGTGAATACTCAAGCATATGCTACATTGTCCAGAACATCACTGCCATAGAGGCCATATCTCTCAGACACTGGTAGCCAGCTCTTCTAGATTAGAGGTACCCTGTGTGCCAATGTATACGGACTTCCCTTCTCTTCTACCCCAGTCAAAGAGAGGCTGGCACGTTAACAGACAGTGGATGACCAATCAGGTTTTCCCAGTTATAATTCTCCAAACATCTCTGTGATCCAGTTTCAATTCTACCTTGAAGTTAACTGTTTTTCAAACACTTTGAGCCAGTTGTAGTCTGATCTCTGACAGCCTTTGGTAGTATTCATTTGCAGGGCTGAAACCCACTGGAACTAATTTAGCTGCCTCAGCAATTCCCTTAATATTTATTAGCCCTTCTTTGGTGGAGAGACGACAGCCTTCGCAATATAGAATCCAGTTTCTTCTGATTTTTTCATTCATTATTCCCCATTCCTCTGTGAAACAGATTGTGGGCCAAACCTTTCTTCTACTAAGTATCTGAAGTTGCTTTAGGCTGCATCTGCCTAGCCATGACTTTGCTTCCTGTTCTTCACACACCCTCTGCTTAGAGCATCTGCAAACCCACCTGAGGTTATATAGTTTTTAATTTCATTTCTTCTGCCTGTTTTTGGTGCTTAACTTCTTTTTCAAGGTATCTTTTTAAAAGTTTTTAAGGTACAATGCTAGGTTTTTATTTAGAGAATTTGCTCATTTTCTAACATCAATATTTATTATAAAATTTTTAAGCAGTCAGCTATCACATTTTTATGTCTCATCTTTTCATTTCATTCTGTTCAAAATATTTTCTAATTTCCCTTGAAATTTGATATTTTGCTAATACATATCTTAATAGTGTGTTTTTTAATTTCTAATTGTGGACTTACTGTGTGTCTTTCTGCTATTGATTTCAAGTTGAATTACATTATGGCCAGAGAATATAGTTTGAATTAGTTTAATTCCTTTAGCTTTAATATTGTTTTATTAGTATTTCACAAGTTTGCTTTGTTGAATATGCCATGTCTGTTTAAAAGGAGTGTGTATTCTGTATTTTGGGGGAAGTGTGGTATAAATGTCATTTAGTTGAACATGATTGATGATAGGTGTTCATGTCTTCCATAGACTGATTTTATTTCAACTCATTCTGTTTATTACTAAGTGAAACTGTTAATATCCAAGTATAATTGAAAATTTATGTTTCTTTAGTTCTATCAATTTTTGTTTTATTTAATGGTTTTGTTGTCTTCTTGACAATGTACTCATTTTTAATGTGCTTATCCTTGGTAATTTCCTCATGTTGACATCAGTTTTTCTACTGATTTTTCTTTGCATATTTATAAGTGATATAAAAAGTAGGTTTCCTGTGGAAATCACATCATTGGTTCTTGCTTTTTATCCATACTCTTAAGCTGAAAAATAAGGACTGAAAAATAAAAAAAAGTGGTGAATATGTGGATTGAAGTACAATATTATAGCATATGGTATAATAAGCATGTATTGTGATGGTTTCAAAAGCATTCGTTATGACCTAAAAATTTTACTGAGTGAAACACTATATGAAAACAATAGAAGTATGTGCATATGTGCACTACTAGATGTGTACAAGTACATTCATATTAACAGTATTATAATAATCCCAGATTGTAAATAACTAAAATGTAAATCAAAAAATTCTATGGAGGAATACACAAACATTATGATAAAAGATTGCATGCTGTGTGATTTCTTATATATAATTCAAAACAGGTGTGATGAATCTATGCTGTGAAAGGATATTACTTCTACTCACAGGAAAAGAGGGAGTGATTAAAAATTGGGAGCTAACTTGAAGATAGCTTCTACAGTGCTGCTGATATTCTGATTCTTGATTTGAGGAGCAGTTATATTGGTTCACTGAGTTATAATTCACATACCTCCACACTCCTGATTTATATACTTTTTTGTATGTATGTTACATTTCAATAAAAAAGTTTGATTTATACATGTTTATAAAGAGAAAATATATGAATAGTATAACTATGATGGGTCGAAATAGAGTTAAAAAAAAAGAAATAGAGTCGATATGTTCTAAGCCACATATTAATCTAGGAAGTATTTAAATGAGAAATATTTACTGTGGCAGAAGGACTCGTGGACTTTAAAAGGAACACTTTATGATCCTTATCTCCTGGAATTTACATAGCGTGTCATTTACTCCATTTGAATATGGACAGCATCTGTGTCCTCTTTCTAACCAATAGGATCCTGCAGAGGTGATGGAATGCCTTTTTCATGAAAATGTTGCATAATATTATATGCGCTTTTAAAAATAGCCTGAAAATACACAAAGTATTAATTAATAGAAGTTCATAGACAAATCCAAATGAGTTCAATAGTTCCTTTCAATTATTAAGAAATCACATACATAAGTAAACAGTATAGCTCAGTGGTAGAGGGTTTGCCTAGCATGTGCAACACCTTTGGTTCATTCCCCAATACCACACACATGCACACACATATACACACACCCAAAATACTGGCAAATATAATTCAGCCCATTACAAGGATTAAATTCCATGATCATATAGGCTCAAAGTCTGAAATGCAAGAATGATTTGACATATGAAAATCAGTGTAATACATCAGATTAATAGAATGTAGGGGAAAAAAACACATGATCCTCTCAATTGATGCAGAAAAATCATTTGGCATAAATTTAATATTAAATTCAATAAACTTTTATGATTAAAAACTAAGCAAACTAGGAATAGAAGGAAACTCCCTTAGCATACTAAAGCTATATATGGTAAACTCAGAGCTATTCTCAACTTATAAAGATTCATAACTTTTCCTCTATAACCAAGAGGAAGACCAAGATGCCTGCTTTCATTATTTTTATTCAACATTTTACTGGGAGTTCCAGACATAGCAATTAGGCAATAAAATGTGTATGTGGGGAAGTATTCAAATTGAAAAGGAAAATGTAATTTATGTCTGTTTACAGATAACATGATCTTACATATAAAAAACCTTAATGATGGGGCTGGGGATATAGCTCAGTTGGCTCAGTACTTGCCTCCTAAGCACAAGGCCCTGGGTTCAATCCCCAGCACCACACACACAAACTCAGTGATTTCACACTGAAAAAGGAAAGAAAGAAAGAAACAAACAAACTAAACTCTGGGCATGTTACATGCCTGTAATCCCAGGAGTTCCAGATACTGAGGAAGGAGGATGGCAAGTTCAAAGCAAGTGTCAGCAACTTAGCGCGATCCTGTCTCAAAGTAAAATGTAAAAAGGGTTGTGGATATGGCTCAGTGATTAAGCTCCCCTGCGTTCATTCCCTGGTACCAAAAAGAAATTAAATAAATAAATAAACAATTTAAAGAATGTTAGACCTAATAAATGACCCTACTAAATTTACAGGACACCCAATGAACACACAAAAATAAAATAAGTCATGTTTCTATATAGTAACATTAAACCATCTGAAAAGGAAGTTAAGAAAACATGTTTATAATAGCATCAAAAAGAATAAAATACTTAGGATTTAACCAGGGAGATGAAAGACTTGTACACTATATTTATATAAAACTATTATATATATATGCTATTTATATATATAATTATACATATTTATAATTATATATTAATATATATTACATATAATTATATATAATATGATATATATTATATAACATAATTATATATATTATACATATAATATATATTAGAATACATAATATATATAGAATTATATATTAATATTATATATAATTATAATATAATATATAAAAATATATACATTATATATATACTATTTATATAAAACTATAAATGAAAGAAAGAAACACCCCCAAAAGAAATGATATCACATGTTCATGGATTAGAAGACTTAATATTGTTCACATATCCTTTCTATCCAATCCTATCTACAGATTCAGTGTAATTCCTATCAAAATCTCAGTGATGTTTTGGCAAAAACAGAAAAATCCATCCTAGGCCTAAATTTCACATGGAATCTACGGCACTCCAAATACAAATAGTAAAGCAAACTTGAGAAAAAATAATTGGCAGTAGCACACTTCATAAATTTAAACATACTGAAAAGCATAAAAATTCGAAAAAATCCTAGTGTGGGTGATTCACACTTGTAATTCTCAGGAGGTTGAGGCAGAAAGATGGTACTGGGTAACTTAGCAAAACTGTCTTGAAATAAAAAAGGGTGATGGCTGGTGGTGTAGCTCAGTGGCTAACGTTCCCCATGGTTAAATCTGTAGAACTGGGATTACATAATAAAGAGAAAAACATAATAGAACAGAAAGAGAATAAAGAAAATCAATGAAAATAAATGTTTCTTTGAAATCAATAAAATTGACAAACTTTTAGCTAACTGTCCAAGAAAGAAGACTCACTAAGATCAAGAAAGGAGATATTACTATCTACTGTAGAAAATTAAAAACTATTATATGAGAGTAGTATGAACAATGCTATGCCAACCAGTTAGGTAAACTAGATAAATAGAAATAATCCCAAAGAAGACATAAAGTACCAAAGCTGACTTAAACAGAAAAGATAAAGAAATCTTGAATATACCTGTAATAATGAAAATGATTGAGTCAGTAATCAAAAACCTTCCAAGGAAGGAAAGCCCAGGGTCAAATGACTTCACCTGTGAATTCTGAATTTTTACACAATGATTAACAGTAGTTCTCAAACTCTTTCAAAATACTTAAGTTATGAAATCAATCTGGGTGCCCATCAACAGACAAATGGATAAAGAAAATGTGCAATATATACACAATCCAGTTTTACTCAATCATTAAGATGAATGAAATTATGGCATTTGCTGGTAAATGGAGGGAGCTGGAGAACATCATGTTGAGTGAAATAAACCAGACCCAGAAAGTCAAGGGTCAGATGTTCTTTCTCATATGTAGAAGCTAGAGAGAAAAAAGGAATTGAAAAAGGGGACCTTGGGGTTGGGGTTGTGGCTCAGGGGTAGAGCACTCACCTAGCATGTGTGAGGCCCTGGGTTTGATCCTCAGCACCACATAAAAATAAAAAATAAAGGTCTTGTGTCCACCTACAACTAAAAAATATATATTAAAAAATAAAATTACTTTGTAAAAAAGGTGAATTTTGGGGAAAATAGGTGGGAGATCAATAATAGATCAGAAGCAGAAGCAGATTGTGTAGGGCGGGGATTGGGGAATGAAGTTGAACAAATTATACTACATGCCTGTATGAATATATTACACTATATTCAAACTTTATGTATAGCTAATGCACCAAATAAAAATTAATAGGAGAGGGGCTGGGGATATAGCTCAGTTGGTAGAGTGCTTGCCTTGCAAGTACAAGGCCCTGGGTTCAATCCCCAGCACCAAAAAAAAAAAAAAAAAAAAAAAAAAAAATGGATAGGAGAAAGACCAACCAAGTAAAGCAAAGGAATCAGGAAGGAGGAAGAGAGGAGGAAAAGAAGTAGTACTAGGGGTTGAAATGAAGAAAACTGTTATATGCATTTATGAATGTGTCAAAATAATCCCCACTGTTATGTATAATTATAATGCACTAATAAAAGAAAAAAAAAAAAACAGCAGGGCATTGTGACGCATGCCTGTAATCCCAGTGGCTTGCTGAGGCACAAGAATCACAATTTAAAGACAGTCTTAGCAATTTAGAGATACTAAGCAACTTAGTATCTCATTGCTTAGAGATACTAAGCAATCGAGAGAGACCCTGTCTCTAAATTAAATATAAAAATGGGCTGCGGATGTGGCCCAGTTGTTAAGTGCCACTGGGTTCAATCCCTGGTACCAAAAAAAGAGAGAGTTTGAATTTCATTTCTTGAGCTGCTTCCCTCCCTCCTGGGTTTCCTTCCTACACTAAAGGACCTGCAGTTCTGTAACCAGCAACCAATGGGCCATTTGCTCCCAGAATGGAGTCTTAATGGGTGGTCTCATATCTGAATCAATTATGCTCTCATGTTAAAAAAATTGGCAATATTAAAAACCTCATATTAAGAAAATTCAGCGTAGGAACTTACCTGGAAGATGATATTAAATAAAGTAGGAGATGAGATAGTAGTAAATGAACTTCTAAATTTGAATAGGAATAATCAAGAGCAAACCACCACTTAAAGGTTAAAAGATCTGATCTTGATCCTGAAGAACCAAAATTGAGGAATCTGCACCCATGAAGAAGTCCCCTAAAGAACAAAGTTGAAGAAATTTATAATTACTGATGAGTTCAACAGCATTCCTGGCTTACATGAAATCCCATTTGACCTATTGTCAAATCAATGATGGTATCAAATCAAGATGGTATTTACTGTGATTGTATATCAACCAAAAAGTTATGAATTCTGAAAAAATCAGATTTATTCATGAAGAAACAAGACTTGAGATCATCATTTTATAGTGGGAGCTGACATAAAGGAATTCACAACTTTGAAAGCTGACAAGAGGTTTCTTGTTACCTGAATATTTTGCAACACTGCTGAAGGCTATCAGGAGGACTCATCTGTTATGTCATAACCTGAGGCCTTTGTGAACTTTGGAACTGAATAACAATAGGATATAGTGTCCTTTAATTTTCTTCTCTTTTTTTTTTTAACTTTTCATTTGCTAGTCTCTTCGCTTTTCATTTTGTAGTCCTGTTTTTTGTAGAAATAAACCTTTTTGGATAAACCACATGTATTTTCAAAATCACTCCCTTTAGGTAAATATTTATCCACCTAGCATATAAGCCTCTATAGTATGCATATTATGAAACTACAAAATGCTCATGTCTACTTTTGTACTTCATGGACAATACTACAGACCCTAATCAAGTAGGTACAAATGTGATGTTGGGAAAAAAAGGTCAAGAAGATAAGGTCAAGTATACCCAGACCCTTTGGAATTAAAGATCATTAGTGTCTAAATTCCATCCAAGGCATTTCAGTTTAAAGGTAGACTTCCTCCAAGTGGATTTGGAGGTGGCTTCTCTGATTATTATGCTTTCCCATATGTCATTAGGGAGCAGCTCACCTGAAATAAATAAATCTATCTACCTACCTACCTACCTACCTACCTACCTACCTACCTTCCTACCTATTTATCTCTATCCTCAGTTCCTTGTTTGGAGCTCCTAAAATCCTTGTTATGTCCTGAATGATAGACGTGCATCTTTGCCCTATCTTCTTACACAGAGCCCTCAAATCCTGCAAATTTCCTGGTGATAGGAGCAACTTTTGAGCATCTGAATGATTCTTGGTGGACTCCTGATCAGCTTCAGAATGGGGTTTGATCACAAAGACAAAGCCATGAGTAGATGCTTCCCCCACCCCGGCCTACTGCCCCAAGAAATGGAGAGGAACTGGAGATTGAGGTAGTAAATGATGATGTCAAGATGATGCTGCCATAAAATTCCCTAAACTATGGAATTTGGAGAGCTTCCTGGTTGGCAAAAACATTGATGCAACAGGAAGATGGTGGACCCCACCTGGACAAGGACAGAAGCTCCTGTGCTTGGGACCTTTCTGAAGTTCTCAATGTACCTCTTCATCTGGCTGTTTATTTCTGTATCTATTATATAATACTCTTTATAATAAACTAATAAACTTAAGTGAAGTGTTTCCTTGAGTCTTGTGAATCATCCTAATCAATTATCAAACCCATGAGAGGGTTGTGAGATCCCTCAATTTGTAGCGACATCATAGAAGTGTGGGTACCTAGGGACCTACTATTTGTTACTGGTGTCTAAAGTGAGGACAATCTTATTGGGGCTGAGCCCTTGTGGCATTTGCGCTAACTCCAGGTAGTGTCACAAGTGACTTGGGGGACACCCAGCTGGCTTCCAGAGAGTTGAATAATTGATTGGTGTTGTGGGACACCCTATCCATTTGGTGTCATAAGTGTTATGTGAATGTATTATAGAAGAATACAAAAGTCAGAGAAGAAATACAAGGGTCAGGTAAAGTTAAATATGGAGCCCTTAACACCTTGTTTCAGGGAGGCACACCACATATGAGAACAAGGAATTTATTCAAATCAAAATGATGGAGGCCTCCTGGGAAATATGTATTCTAGTTGCCCAGATTCATTGCTCCAAAATGGCATCCTGACCTGGGGCCTGATTTCATAGGTTAAAAATAGAACAAGAAGGGGGTTACAGTAAGTGGCTTGTTACAGTTACATTGATCAACTAGCATAGCACAGGTCATTGATTTGTCATTGCTTTCTCATTCAGAAAAGAACTGCAATAAATGGGAAAGGCTTTTGCTTTTATTATCCTTATTTTATCAGGGAGGTGACTGAAATATGCCATGCTGAGTCAGAATAACCTAAGTCACTTATATCATGCCTCATTCTTTCCCTGGGCTAAAGAATTTAGTGGCCTCATTCTGTGACACTTTAAATTCTTTCTCACACACAAAAAAATCTTCAATCTGTTCTTTTTTAAAGGTTCTGTTTTTTTGAGAAATTTATTTATACACAAAACATTTTTCCCCCCAGGAAACAGCCCAATTGAAAATGATCATAGGAAATCATCCCAGAGCATCTCAGTCCCACTTTCCTTCCTAAGTACATTTTATCCCTTTCACCTCTTCTCTATATGCTCATCCCCTCATCCCATCTCTAGGTATGCTTTGTCCATTCATCTTTTGTCCCTTGTACCTCTCATAGGTAGATCTGTCCCCTTTTACATTTCCTGGATATGTGGGGGTCCTCTCTTTTGGCCACATTTGTATCTGAGGCCTTTGGCTGCTTGATCATGGATAGCCCTGACTGGTCCTGACACAGGCACCAGCACAGCTGGCAGTCTCCTCCCTAGGGTGTCAGTCCCTGGCCTCAATAGCACCTTGTTTTAATCTGCTTTTGTGTCACTGTAACTAAAACAGGAAGATTTTATTTCGGGCTTCAAAATTTCAGAAGTGTCAGTTCTTAGACTCAATGGCCTCTGGGACCAAGATGAGGCTGCACACCATGGGTGAAGGACCAGTGGAGGAAAGCTGCTTCGTTTATGATGGTGTCAGGAAGTAGGGACATATGCACCCTTCCAGTGTATGCCCCCAGTGACTCACCTCCTCTAGCCACTCCCCACTTACTGACGCTTACCACCCGGTCAGTCCATTCAAACTAGGATGAACTGATCATGGTACAGCTCTCACAATGCAATCATTTGACCTCTGAATATTCCTGCCTTAACAGGAGCTTTTAGGTGAAACCTCATATCCAAACCATAACACAGCTGCTATAGGGACAGCCTCTGCAGTGCCAATACCACACCTGACCCAGTGGTACCCTTGGCAGTTCTGGCTCCACCTACTGCCATATGCATATGAAACTCCTGGCCACTGGGTGTGGAATTTTGCTTTACCAGCAGCTGCTTGAAGAAGCCAGATGACAACCCTGATTTGTGAGAGTTTACCCATGGAAGCTATGCTAGCTTAGCATAGCTACCTAGTGAGAGATCGGATATGGAATCAGCAGATAAATTTTTTGTTCCTCTTGTTGAGAGACTGTTCCAAAGCACAGTTTTCTAACCTGCCCATCTGCCGACATCCTATGTGGCAGCCTGATTGTCTGTATTGATTGTAGATCAGCTTAGGTGTATTATCTCTTCGTATTGGCATCCAATCTTCCCCTGTTTTATTTCTCTCTTCCCTCACTATTGCTGCCCTGGGCATGTAATTCCCTATAAAACCTTAGCCTTGCCTCTGAGGAACATGTGTAGAGATAAATCTTATAAGATGTCTGTTTGGCATTTCCCAAATTGTGTCTCAAGCACTAGTGTCTTTCAATATAATAAGTGGTTTTTAAAGCATTCTGTGGTTATAGCAGTTTCTGATATGCTCGGTTAAGTTGAACAGATATTTTCTTTTTCTTTGCAGTAATGTGTATCAAACCGAGGGCCTTGTGCATGCTAGGCAAGTGCTCTACATTGAGCCCAGCCCAGGTTAAACACATTTTATTATTGCACAACATCTCAGGTCTTTCACTGTGTCCATATACATTCTAAATCTCCACCAGAGAAAAGTTGTGACTTATTTTTTTATTTCCTTAATGTCCAAAGATATTAATATGTATTTGAAGAATATTAATATCTTTTGCAGATTAATGTTCCATGAAATGCATTTTTTGAGACCTTGTTATTGGGCAATCTGATTTGAAATTTTGCTCATTTTTATTTTTATTTTTTATTTTTTGATTCATTGTACACAAATGGGGTACAGCTTTTGTTTCTCTGGTTGTACTATGCTCATTTTTATAAATGAAGTTTATTACCACAAGCCATTATTTTTAAATATATGTAGGAAAACACTTTTTCAGGTGTCATGGACTTTGGAGTGTGTGGACTGACTGGATCTGCTTCTGATGAGTTAACAGCTTCTGTAAATCATGGCTTAACTAAGCTTCATTTAGTTATCCTGTGGCTAATTGACTGAATCAAGTTGAGGCCATTAAAATGTCCTTCCTTCTGATGGACCAATCTGCTAAATATGGTCTATTCCAAATACTAAAGTTTTCTTGTTCTTGATATAGTGATTGTGAGCTGTGCCTCATTTATATAACTAAGAATTACAATTCTAATCATTAATCATGACTGAGAAATGAAATTATTCCTTGAAAATGGTTTCTTTAAAAATTATTCAGCAACGTGGTCTTTCAAAATGAACAACATAAGCACCAGGAAACCAAATTTGACCCCTTCTCACAAACTCCATATCTAGCACCCTGGTCTCAAACAATGTCACCTCTCTCTGCAGTTAGTACAATCACCTCTTAAATGGTCTCTGGTTTTGTCCTGGTCATAAGACTGTCTATGCTCCACATGAGTCAGTTAGATTAGGTCACTCTGCTAGTCAGAAACCAATAGCTTCCTACTTCTTACAGAGTAAAAGCTGGGTTTATCAGGGATTGACCTCAGGGGCACTTTACCACTGAGTCACACCCCCGGCCCTTTTTTATATTTTATTTAGACAGGATCTCGTTGAGTTGCTTAGCGCCTCACTAAATTGCTGAGGCTTGCTTTGGACTTGTGAATCTCCTGCCTCAGCCTCCAAGCCATTGAGATTATAGGTGTGCACCCCTGCACCCAGCTAAAAGCTGAGTACTTACAAAATCCTACAAGTCTTCGCTGGCCCCTCTTCAGTGAGTTACATCATCTCCTATACCTCCCTGTTCTTGATCTATTCTGGCCTCTTGGGCTTTGGAGCTATTTCCTAAACAAAGCAAAGTGTTTCACACCTTTGCAATATCTGTTGTCTGACCCTCTTCACCCTGGCCCATGGGACCCGCCCCTTACCTGCTCTGTACCTCTGCTCAACCTCCTCCAATCTCTTGGGGCTTCTCAGACCACCCTTTATTAAAGATCACATCTCCCTTCTGCAGTGATTCCTCTTCTTTTACCCCCTTCTCTGCTTTGTTTTTTCACAGCCCTTACACATATTAGATGATTTAGATATTTTACTTTTTTTTTTTTTCCTTCCACTAGAATATAATCTTGAGGGCAGGAGTTTTTGTCTCTTTTTTTTTCACTGCTGTCCCAAGCCTCTCTAGCAGGCCTCTATAGTACAGGCCCCTGAAAAATTTACTGAATGCATGTTAACTGAAACAATGGCCATAGGCAAGTAACTTCACCTTTCTGTGCCTCTGTTTATGCAACTGAGATGGTTGCATAAAAATTTCTCTAATGACTCTGTGATTTTGTTTTTTTGTTTTTGTTTTTTTCTGTAACCACTGAGCTTTATTTATTTGTTTATTTATTTGACAGGTTCTTGCTGTGTTGCCCAGGCTGGCCTCAAACTTATGATCCTCCTATTCCAATTCTCTGGAATTACAGACGTGCAAAACTGTGCCCACCTCAATATAGTTTCTATCAAAAATTTCCTGAATTTTGAAGTTGACCTTTTTTTTCTTCCATAGCTTTTTTGAGGTAAAATTGAAGTACAATAACATGCATATATTTGAAGTATGCAATATGATCAGTTTTTACATGTATATTGTAAGAAACTGCGGCTCAGTTTGGGTTCCTAGGCAGCTCAGACCCTCGAATCCAGGGGAGCAGGCGCTGGGGGTGCCCAATCTGAGTCTCGGCCCAGTGAAGGCGCCCAGAGAACACTCTCTACACGGAATCTCACCCCAGAGATTTTATTAGGAGGGATGGAGTGTCCACTCCCAGGGCTGGAAGGATGAAGAGAAGGGGAGACGATGGCATGGAAGCCTCTTTCCAGTGGTTTCGTTTTCGTGGGCTGATGACGTTCTAGCCAATGGCTACTAAGGATGTTTGCAGGTGGATGACCAATGGCTGCTGAGGATATTTGTGGGTGGACAAGCTGGGAGGGGTAGGGATAGCTGCAGCAAAATGGCGTGTGGTAAATAATTGCGGCTTCATCTTACATATATAACCAATACAATCAATATAAAAAGTATTTTCATTACTTTTTTTAAAATTGGAAATCATGCAGACTGTTTCCCGCATAATTTATTACATTCAAATCAATCACCTTAAGATACATAGAACCCCACCACCACATGTCAATTATTTCAATATTAAATGGCACACTTATAAATATCTCAGAGGTCAAGTAAGAAAGCACAAGAAAAGTAAATATAAAGTGCTTTGAACTAAATGATAATAAAAGCTTAAAATATCAGGATCTCTGGAATGAAAAAGTACTCAGCTAAACATAACTGAAAGTACTTGTATAACTTTATAACTTAAAGTACTTGTAGCAGAAAGAAGCTAGAGTAACAAAGTATTTTCAAGTTATGTAGTAGGAAGGAAAAAATAAGAGTAGGAGCAGAAATATATGAAATAGAGAAGAAATACTATGGCTAAAATTTGATAAAAAGTCTAATAAAGAAAAAAGCAAGGACACAAAATTTAATATCAATGGAAAGGGAGCTATTGAAATAACCCTGCACATGTTAAAAATATATTAGGGTAATATTACAATTGTATGCCAATACATGTGATAGATGACTTAATAAGTCTATATTAGAGAAGGATCCATGTACTACTGAGAAGAAAGTATATTCATCCATCCATGGTTGAAATATTCTATATGTCTTTTAAGTCTAAATTATCAATTATATATTTTTACTTCTATATCTTCTTTATTTAGTTTTTGGAAGATCAGTGGTGACAGAGGAATGTTAAAATGATGCAGTATTATTGTGTTGTGGTCTATTTGATTCTTGGAACTGAGGGGGGTTTGTTTGATGTGCATAGGTGCTCCATTGTTTTGGGCATAAATATGTAGGATTGTTATGTCCCTTAAGCAGTATGAAATGACCTTCTTTGTCCCTTCTGATCAACTTTGGCTTAAAGTCCACTTTATCTGATATGAGGATAGAAATCCCTACTTATTTACATGATCCATATCAGTGATATATTTTTTCCCATCCTTTCACCTTCAGTCTGTAGATGTCTTTGCCTATGAGGAGAGTCTCTTGGAGATAGCATGCTGTTGGGTATTATTATTATTTTGGGGGGATTCCAGGAATTGAACCCAGGGCCTTGTGCTTAAGAGGCAAGCACACTACCAACAGAGCTATATCCCCAGCCCGGGTCTTGTTTTTTAATCCAGTCTGCCTGTGTCTTTTGATTGATGGATTTAGGCCATTAATGTTCATGGTGATTATTCAGATATGATTTTGCATTCGTGGTCATGTGGGTTTATTTCTAGTTTTTAATTTGAATTAGTTTTTCCTTTGATTGACTATTCCTTTAGTGTCTTTCCTCCCTTTGCTGGTTTTCACTATTTTTTTTTTTCCATTTCATCTTCATGGAATATTTTGTTGAGAATGTTCTGTAGTGAAGACTCACTTGTTGCAAACTGTTTTAACATTTTTTTTTTAATCATGGAAAGTTTTTAATTCTTCAAATTTGAAGCTTAATTTTGCTGGATATAGGATTCTTGGTTGGCATCCATTTTCTTTCAGAGTTGGGTATATGTTATTCTAGGACCTCCTTGTAAGATCAGGCTGGGTTAAACTGATCGGATGATGGTAGCAGGAGAACAGACAGACCAGATGTAAGTCAGAAAACAAACTTTATTGGGGGACGCTCTTGGGCGAGGTTCGCTGGTCCAGCAGGGTGCTTGGTCGGAGAAGTCCCACGTGTGGCTGGGGTTTTCTAACCCCAGGGTAGGGGAGGGGAAGCTCGAGAAGTCAGTGACCTCCTGGAATTGGCTGGAGTTGTTTGTCAGTGCCTGATTGGTTACTTCTTCTGGCATGCACAGGTTACATTGTTTCTCTGTGCATGCACAGGCTGCTGGATGCCCTGCCCCATTCATTTGCCCTGAATCCTGGGAATAGCTCCTTCCTTTGCACTAAGGATACATTGCACTAAGGATACCAGCTAGTGGGCTGGTTGCTTGCACTGCCCTAACACTCCTACCTTTGAGGGTCTGGCTTGAGAAATCAGCTGAGATCCGAATTGTTTTTCCCATATGCATAATCTGATATTTTTCTCTTACAGCCTTTAAAATTCTATCCTTATTCTGGATGTTAGGCATTTTCATTATAATGTGCCTTGGTGTGTGTCTGTTGTAATTTTGTACATTTGGTGTCTTGTAAGCCTTTTATATTTGATTTTTGCATTTCATTCTTAAGTTTTGGGAAATTTTCTGATATTACTTCATTGAAAAGATTGTGCATTCCTTTGGTTTGTATCTCCATGCCTTCGTCTATCCTGATAAATCTTAAATTTGGTCTTTTCATATTATCCCATAGTTCTTAGAAGTTCTGTTCTTGGTTTCTTAACATTTTCTTTCCATGATTAATTCTATTTTCATGATTATATATTTTGTCTTCATTGTCTGAGGTTGTCTTCCAAGTGGTCTAGTCTTTTGGTGATACTCTCTATTGAATTTTAAATTTGGTTTATTGTTTCCTTCATATCAAGGATTTTTGCTTTTTGTTCAGAATCTCTGCCTCTTTACTGAAGTGATCTTTCACTTCCTGTATTTTCTCTCTGATTTCATTTCTTTTAGTTTTACTTTGCAAATCAGTGAAACTATGTATATTCTAAACTCCTCTGACATTTTTCCACTGTTATAGCAATAGATTTTGTTATTGGAATATCTTGGTATGTTTGGGGCAATTTGTTCCCTTGCTTTTTTTTGGGGGGGGGGTGGGGATTGAACCCAGGACCTTGTGCTTGTAAGGCAAGCATCTACCAACTGAGCTATATCCCAGCCCCCCTTGCTTTTTTATGTTGTTTGTTTGTCTACCCTTCTAACAATTTGAATCTGAGGCAGTAGAGTTTCTACCCTGTTGACTTATAGTGTCCCTAAAGGTTTCTAGTACCTCACTGTTTAGGGCGAGACAAATAATAACATCAACCAATTCAAGCAATATATAGTATTAAACCAAATAATTCCCACTATGATATCGGCAATGTTAATTATCACAGTAAACAAATGATATGATCAGTTATTGCCTACAATAAAAAGAGCAAGTGTGCAACAGAGTTTATAATTTCAAATGGTGAATAGAGAGAGAACAGCAGTGTTATAGAATGTGATGATTATGAGGGAGGAGGAGAGAAGAAGTAAAAAATTTAAAGGAAGAATGAAAGAGAAAAATAGAGATTGGCTGTTAGCAGAAAGAAAGAGGATCAAGGGAAACAGGTAGGATAAAAAATATATTAAGTAAAAATTTTTAAAAAATTAAAAATAAAAGAATACAAAACAAAACTAAAATAAACTTATCAAACATCCTAGTTCACCAAAAACTAACCCATGAAAAAATAACTGGCTTAAAAACTGCTTGAAATGAGAAATAAAAACAAATATGAATATGTATAAATGTCCATGTACCTTTAAGTCCCAATTAAACAGACAAAAAGAAATAAAAATAAATAAAGATTGATGAAAAGTTAAAGAATTCTTTTTGAGACAGACATCATTATCCTCTGTACATGTATCATTACACCAATGGTGTGAATCTGCATCATGTACAAACATAGAAATGAAAAGTTGTACCCCCTTTTTCTGCAGTCAATCAAAATGCAGTCTGTAAAAATTTTTTTTAAAAATTTCTTTCTGTTGGAGTTCAAACTATTCTCAGATTCTCAGCAGGTTCAGGTGGGATCTTCTGGAGTGTGATGCTCCTCCACCCTCTGGATTGCTGGAGTTAGAGAGGTTATCCAGTAGGAGGAATTCCTGGAGGCAGAATTTAGGCTTAGGTAGGCTCCAGGCTCTTCATTGAATGCCAGGTGGTCTGGAAATTTTAAATCAGCACACATCCAGGGCCTGGTACTTGCTGGTCCATGCTGGAAGACTGTACTCCTTGGATCTCCCCTGGGTTCCACTCATGTGGTGGGGGACCCAATTTTTAGTTCCCTGTATCACCTTTGGACCCCAAGTTTCCTGGTCTCGGGTTCAGTCTCCAAAGAATCTCTCCTGTTCCCAGGCATGCCAGGCATGGTGGTGCTCACCTGTAATCCCAGCATCTTGGGAAGCTGAGGCAGGAAAATGGTCAGTTCAAAGCCAGCCTCAGCAATTTAGGGAGACCCTGAGTTCAAACAAACAAACAAAAAAACAAGCAGGTTGAAAAGCAGCAACCAACCAGGCTTCCATGGGCCACAGATATGGTATTTGTCAGTTGCCATGGTGGCTTGTCTCTTTCATTTTTAAAGGACAGTTTTTCCAGATATGGTATTCTTGTTTTACATTTTTTTCTTTCAGCACTTTTTATGTCATCCCACTCCTTTTAGGCTTTCAGATGTCAGCTGAGTAAACCACTCATGCTTGCTTCTTTGTAGGTAATGAGTTGCTTTTCTCTTGCTGATGTCAAAATTCTCTTTGAGTTTTGACAATTTGGTGTCTTAGTGTAGGCTTCTTTGAATTCATCCTATTTGTGTCCTTCCTATTTATGTCCACCCTATTTCAGTCTTCCTGAATATGAACATTCAACTTCCCTCTCAAGTTAGGGTATTTCTTTAAATAACTCTCTGCTCCTTTTCTCCTTCTGGGACAAGTATACTGCCTATATATTTTTTGCTTGATATTCTGTAAGTTTCTTAGGCTTTGTTCACTCTTTTTCATTCTCATGTCGTTTTGTTCCTCTGGATAATTTCTATTGAGCAATCTTCAAGTTGTGTGATCAAATCTGCTGGAAGCTTTATATTGAATTTTTTGGTTTAATTAAAATGTATATCATTTCAAGAATATTTATTTGGTTCTTTCCCCTTTGTCCCCACTGGGAATTGAACTTCTGAGTTACATCTCCAGCCATTATAATTTTATTTTAATAACTTCACAGTCTTGCTAACTTGCCCAGGCTGACCTCGAACTTGCAATCTTCCTCCCTCAGCCTCCCAAACATCTAGGATTATAGGCATGTGCCACCGTGCCCGCCTTTCTGATTCCTTTTAGGTTTCTATATTTTTGTTAAACTTTTCATTTTATTCATGTGCAGTTTTCCAGATTTCATTTCTCTATGTTCTCTTGTAGCTCAATGAGCTTCTTTTAGATGATAGTTTTGAATCCTTCATCAGGCAATTAATAAATCTCTGTATCTTGAAGATCAGTTACTGTAGTCTTATTTGGTGCCTTTCTAGTATCTTATTTCTCTGATGATGATGACGATTATTATTATTATTTTGTGGTACTAGGGATTGAACCCAGGACCTCATGCTCACTAGAAAAGTGGTCTACCACTGAACTACATCCCCAGCCCTCTTTATTTTCTTAATTTTGAGACAGGGTCTCACTGTTTCCCAGACTAGCCTTGAACTTTCTATCTTCCTGCCTCAATCTCCTGTGTTCCTGATTGTAGTTTGTTTCTTTTACTTTGCATTGGTATCTACCTATTCATAGAAGCAGCCACCCCTTCCAGTTTTTTTTTTTTTTTTTGGAACCAGGGATTGAACTCAGGGACACTTGGCCACTGAGCCACATCCCCAGCCCTAAGAGACCCACTTGGGTTGCAAATTATCCATGGTGGAAAGAAAAATCAAAGTGCCTTTTGGGGTACTACCCAAAGGATCTCCTTCAGTCTAACCTCACCCAGAATGGTAAGGGTTCTCATCATAGCTGGAGTACCCTGGGGCTTCTAAGAGCAAAGCAAGAAGGATGATGGCTCTCAGCAAACAGTGTAGCCCTTGCCTAATGGCAGAGATCTCAGGTGATAGATGGTATGGATCTCAGGTGTTGGCATCTCTCAGCTGACAGTGCAGAGTTTGGCAGATGATCATTATCTCTGCAGCTAATGTGGGTCTCAGCACCTGACACTGATCTTATTGAACAGCATGGCTCCTAACACCTGGCAAACACCCCAGAAGATAGCACACCTCTCAGCAGGCAGCACAGATCTTAACAGCTAAGTGCAACTCTCAATAATCAGTGTGCCTCTCAACTGACAGAGCAAAACTTAGCATTCAGTCAGGCCCTCAGCTAATGGCAAGGATCTCAGACGCCAATGTGGCTCTCAGCAAATGGTACGAACCATAACAGATTGTATCACTCTCAGCACACAATTTGGCTCAGTAAGATTGGGAGAAAGTACACAATTCTGGGATTTCTCCACGAGTGAGAATTGAAAGAAGGTGAAGATTTACCATCATTCTCCCATCAGAATGTACTCACCTAGGATAAAGAAACAGGCAACTGTCGACACCTAAAATAGCTTTGTGGGGATGACAAAGGCACAAAATCCTGAGACATCTCAAGCAGAAAGGATGGAGAAGTGTGAAGCATGAACATCTATAGTAAAGTTTTGAGAGATACACAGAAATGCTAACAAGGCTGGCTGAGAGTGATTTTTCTGCCAAAGAAAGTCTGTAAAAACTGGAAGGGGTGCCGGGCGTGGTGGCGCATGCCTGTAATCCAAGCTACTTGGGAGGCTGAGTCAGGAGGATCGCAAGTTCAAAGCCAGCCTCAGCAACTTAGCGAGGCCCTAAGCAACTCAGTGAGACCCTGTCTCTAAATAAAATACAAAATAGGGCTGGGGATGTGGCTCAGTGGCCAAGTGTCCCTGAGTTCAATCCCTGGTTCAAAAAAAAAAAAAAAAAAAAGAAAGAAAGAAAGAAAGAAAGAAAAGAAAAGTCTTATTTCTATATCTTTATGAGGCTATAATGAATTTGAGCTGTTTGTGTAATTTGAAGGCAGTGTTGGACTTAGGAGCATGATTTGCAAATATATTTTCATTGAAGGGACTAGCAAAGGTTTATTTGCATCCAGGCCTGTACTTCACTAGGACAATTAAAGCCTGACATACAAGTGGTCAACATTTCCAATAGTCCAGGATTTTGCATGGAACGTAATGAAAGGAGTTTGCAAACAGGCTTTAATTTATATGGACTAATCTGGGTGTATTAATTATTAATAGGGTGTCAGGTTATTTGCCAATTAAAACATGGAGTCTGAGGTTGCCAATTCTCGATTAGCCTATAGGCAAGTTTTGTAATTTGACTAGTTACTTAGCACCCTTTGCCTCCATTGTTGGTTGGGTTGCTTGCTATCAAGCAGGGTAGGTTTGGGGTTGTTGGTGTGGCTTCCAGGTCTCATATGAGGAGATTAAGATAGGATTTATAAAGATAAGAAGCCTTATTAAAGTGTTTCATATTTAATAAATATTCATATACAGGAAGGCAAGACATATCCCTTTTTTAAGTATAGGAAAGGATGATTGAAAAGTTTTGAAGGTTGGTGTAGAGTGTGGTCAACCAAGAGGTCTTGAATTAAGAGAGATTAAGATCTGGGGCAAGGTGGAGACCTATACAAAGGGCCCTTTCATTTGTCTGACTTGATTTGATTCTTCTTCTTTTTCTTCCTTCTTCCTTTCTTCTTCTTTCTTCTTTTCTTCTTCTTTTTTTTTTTTTTTTTTTTTTTGAACCAGGGATTGAACTCAGGGACACTCAGCCACTGAGTCACATCCCCAGCCCTATTTTGTATTTTATTAGAAACAGGGTCTCACTGAGTTGCTTAGGGCCTCGCTAAGTTGCTGAGGCTGGCTTTGAACTTGCGATCCTCCTGACTCAGCCTCCCAAGTCACTTGGATTACAGGCGTGCGCCACCACGCCCGGCTTTCTTCTTTTCTTCTTCTTCTTTTTTTTTAATGGTAACAGGGGTCTCTCTAGATTGTTCATACTGGCCTTGAATTTGGAGTCTTCCTTCCTCAGCCTTTCTGGTCACTGGGATTACAGGAATGCACTACCACTCCCAGATGACTCAATTTGGAAAGAAGATATTTGAGGAGACCATGAAGTCTCTCAAGTTAGCCAGTTATGTGGGATCTATCAGGGACATCAAAGTTCTTATTAAATAACTTCTTAAGAATCCAGTATTGCTGGGCGTGGTGGCACACGCCTATAATCCCAGCAGCCCAGGAGGCTAAGGCAGGAGAATTTTGAGTTCAAAGCTGGCCTCAGCAATGATGAGGCACTAAGCAAATCATTGTGACCCTGTGTCTAAATGAAGTACAAAATAGGGCTGGGGATGTGGGTCAGTGGTTGAGTGTCCCTGAGTTCAATCCCCAGTACCCCCCCCAAAAAAAAGAGCCCAGCATTGTGTATTTTGAGAAGTGAAATGTGTGACTTGGTTACTATCAGTAATGTTTAACTCTCGAGGGGTTAAGGAGTATCTTGTGACGTTTTGTATTGTGGACCTAGTTTATGTAGAGACTTGTGATTTTATTGATAATTTGGGTTTCTTTGAAGTAAGGGATTTCCAGAGTTGTTTGCCCTAACAGACAGACACTTAGGCAATGGACTAATGTTTCATAATAAATTTCAAGATTGGGGTGAGAGGAGACACAGAGGTAGAAGCACAAAAAATAAAATTCACATGAAATAATAACAGCAGCAGAATTATATTTCAACTTTAATTTTTAGTTTAGTTTCACTTTTAATTTGCAAATAATAGTTTTACCTATGTATAGGGTACAATTTGACGTTTCAATACATGCATGTATTTGAATCCCAGAGAACAGAGTATGATACACTATGCAGGTCCAATAAGGAGGGGATGTTGTTCTAGGATAAGCCTGCTTAGAAACCAGGACTGAGTGGTGCAGGAGAGAGACTGACCTGAAGGTCAAGCTCTTTATTGGGGTCCAGGTCCTTACCCAAACAGATTTCCCGAGAAGAGTTCTAATTTGTGAGTTTACTCTAAGTAGGCATGAACGTCATGGAGGCACATGTGGGATGTGGAGGTCTGTTGGTGAGTCAAGTAGGTTGTATTGAGCTATCCCTTAGGGAGGCAATCATCAGAAGTGGTTTCATGCAGTAGATATCTGGAACGATCACAATGAGGACCTGGGAAGGGTGTGGAGAACTGGAAACTATGTCAAGGGTGAATAAGCCCTGCTTCTGATATGAGAAATTACACATTTTACTTAAAAGAGATGCTGAGGCCACGTACAGTTACAAAAATTCACTACAACTTAGTGCCTCAGCATCACTTTTAAATGTAAGGCAGTTGTGGTTGAGTGGTGGAGACATTGAGTATAAGGAGAGGATGTTTAGGTGCTGAGTCTCAGAGATGCAAACTGAGAGACCTTGGGGAAAGCTGGGGGTGTACCAGGCAGAGAGATCAGGGAATGTGTGTGATCCTTTTCCCAGTGACAGGGGGTTGACTCATGTGATATAGGTCGATTTCTAGTTAAAGAAATAATCTCTTTTAACTTTAGTGACCTTTGCCTATTATTTTTTTTTTTTCTGTAGGTATGGAAGGTATGGAAGTGTAGGAGTGTTGGCCAGTATTGTGGAATAAGTAGTGAGTTGAGCAAGAAAAGCAAAGGAGATTTTAGAGTAGGAGGTGAAGTCATCTCTAGCAGTGGAGGACAAGATATCTTCAGTAATGAAAATATGGGCCAGAGAAAAGTTGTCTCATATGAGACTGGAATATCCTTTTCAGTAAGTGAGATCAACAACAGTCTGACTGCCTGTGGTAACTATATGTGGTGATGACCCCAGGAGAATATGTGCTCTGGATCTGATCTCCAGCTTTTTGCAGGCTGGAGGAAGTTCAAAAATTTAAAGGTGGGGCCAGCATGGTGGTGCACACCTGTATCCCAGAAACCCCGAAGGCTGTGCCAGGAGGATTGAAAATTCTAGTTCAGGCTTGGCAACTGAGCAACACCCTGTCTCCTCAGCCATAAAGAAGAATTGAAATTATGGAATTTGCTGGTAAATGGATGAAATTGGACAACATCATGCTAAGTGTAATAAGCCAGACTCAGAAAGTTAAGGGTAAAACGTTTTCTCTCATAGGTGGAAGCTAGAGCAAAGTAAGGGGAAAAAAAGTGGGGGACTGGATCCCATGAAAATAGAGGGGAGATCAGTAAAGTAAAAGAAGGTGAATGTGGGATGGGAGGAGGAACAGGAAAAAAAGAAATGCAGACTGAAATTGCAAAATTATGCTATGTACATATATGAACATACCACACTGAATTCAATGCTTATATTTATCTATAAAGCACCAATTTAAAAAACAATAACCAGTAGAGTAGAGGATGGGGAATGTGGGCAGGAGGAAGGGAGGGAAAAATAGCACTTGGAACTGAAATGAAGCAAATTATACTCCATGCATGTATGATTATGTCAAAATGAATCTCTGTATGTGTAACTATAATGTACTAAGAAGAACATTTTAAAAAATAGGACTGGTGGTTAAGAACCCCTGGGTACAATCTCAGTACCACAAATAATAATAATAATGATAATAATAAAAGGTTAATGCCTGGGACAAAATAGAAATGTATCAGTTTTTTTTTGTTGGACTGGAATTTTGAAAATAGATATTGAGTAGGTCGTTATGTGTACAAGTTAAGTCAGTTATCTGTGACCTGGAAGGAACATGAAAATTCTATCGAATGTCGTTATCAAGAACTTAGCATTGCACATTTTGAGTGCAATGAATGTCTTGTTACTATGAATGTCAGTAACTCTGAAGGGAATAATGATTATTCATCAAGGCATTTTATTCAATCCTTAACATATGTGGAAACTTCTGACTTTTCTTTCTATTTTGGGTATCTGTGAGGCAAGAGACTCCCACAATGGTTTTTGTTTTGTTTTGTTTTGTTTTGTTTTGTTTTGTTTTGTTTTGTTCTAGTTGTAGGTAGACACAATACCTTTAATTTATTTTTCTGTGATTCTGGGAATTGAACCCAGGGCTTCATGCATGCTAGGCGAATGCTCTACCACTGAGCCACAACCCCGGCCCTCCCACAGTGTTTTGTTTTGTTTTTACCTTTGAAGGCACAGTTTTTATAATAAATACGTAGATGGGATTATATGTTGACCAGAGCTTCTGGTGCTAAGATTTCTGCCTAAAGTTTGGCCAAATACATTGTTTGGGTTCTGTCCCTTATGAGGGACATCCTGCCTAAGTGATGGAAAGGAATACTTTCCCTTAAGCTCTGTATCATATGGTAGTGAAAATTGTTGTATGTGTAGTCTATGAACTCCCATTAGGCTGGGCGTGGTGGCGCACGCGTGTAATCCCAGCGACTCGGGAGGCTGAGGCAGGAGGATTGCAAGTTCAAAGCCAGCCTCAGCAATGTAGCGAAGCCCTAAGCAACTCAGTGAGACTCTGTCTCTAAATAAAATACAAAACATGGCTGGGGATGTGGCTCAGTGCCCAAGTGCCCCTGAGTTCATTCCGGGTTCCAAAAAAAAAAAAAAAAAAAAAAAAGAGCTCCCACTAGTGTTCACTCAGTTTATACCAAGGGATTTCCCATGTAGTCCAAGGATCTGGGGGATGGATATGCTCCTTCAGCACCCTGACATGTGGCAAGGTACTGAGGACAAGGGAAGACATTCTAATGTTCAAGTCAAATATATCAGAGGGCCTAGATTTGGTTCTATCCTGTATTTTTTTTGGGGGGGTGGCGTGGGGACTGGGGATTGAATTCAGGAGCACTTTGTCACTGAGCTATAACCCCCACCCTTTTTATTTTATATATATATGTGTATATATATATATACATATATATATATATATTTTTTTTTTTTTTTTTTTCAGTGCTGGGGATTGAACCCAGGGCCTTGTGCTTGCGAGGCAAGCACTCTACCAACTGAGCTATATCCCCAGCCCTTTATTTTATATTTTGAAACAGAATCTTTCTCAATTGCTTAGGACCTCATTAAATTGGTGAGACTAGCCTAGAACTTGGAATCTTCCTTCTCAGCCACCCAAATTGCTGGGATTACAGGTGTGCACCACCACCCCTGGCTCTATGCTGTCTTAATGAGGCTCTGTAGCCATGTCAAGCTTGTGGGGTGCAGTTTTCATGACTCAAAGCATGATGGGAAGCTGGCTAGGGAGGGTCCTGGGCTTAGGGTCTGTGAGAGCCTCAAATCCCCAAAGAATCCAGTAAGCAGTCAGTCATTGGTTGTTTGAATGGTGCATAGCATGAGACCAAGAGGGACAATTTCTTGCATAGAAAGTCTTAGAGCAACCATTGGATATCATGAGTGGTCCAGAGACATGTAAACAGTTCCCAATGCTTTTACCATGAAGAATTTTCTTAATGTACAAAAGGGAGTGAGTGTTCATTTTAAATTACAAGTAAAATTTGTAAATGAGGAATATGTTGCCAACAGAATCAAAAAATTTGTAAGAATATTGGATTTTTATGTAGTTAGTAAATGTATCTGTGATTTTCTTTTTTGCAGTGCTGGGGATTGAACCCAGGGCCTTGGGCTTGTGAGGCAAGCACTCTACCAACTGAGCCATATCCCCAACCCAATAGTTAGTAAATGTATTATGTGAATCTCCTTGGAAGGAAATGTCATCAATGTACTAGTGTTCCTGGAGTACCGTATATATCATCAGCATCATGCTTGCCAATTGTGTAATGAAAAAGATGTTGATGTACATCATATGTGGCCTTCTACAAAAGGTGTTTTGTGTCCCTTTGGAAGTGTATCCAACCTGCAGCTGAAAGCCTGATGCAACAGGCATGAAACAGAACTGATAGGCCAAATCTATAAATCTTACTTATGGTTTATTGGATAGCATTAATAATTGTAATAATAATGGACACCAGGCATGTTGGCACATGCCTGTAATCCCAGTGGTTCTGAGGCAGGAGGATCGCGGGTTCAAAGCCAGCCTCAGCATGGGCAAGGCACTAAGCAACTCAGTGAGATCCTGTCTCTAAATAAAATACAAAATAGGGCTGGGGATGTCAGTGACCGAGTGCCGGTTCCAAAAAAAAAAAAAAAAAAGACATTAGTTAGGAAGGCCTTACAGGATCACAGTATTATGTTTGTAGTAAACCATCATGAGCCACGCTCTATTTTCTATGTTTTTGTATATGTGTATCCATTCATTGATTCATTTCAGATTTAAGAACAAACTGTCTTTCAAATGGAGCATCGCTGGGAATGATCACCTTTATTATTACATTTATTGATTTACTTATTTATTTTGCTATTCTTGGGATCAGACCCAGGACCTTCATATGGTAGGCAAGTGCTCTGCAACTGAGCAACATCCCCAGCTGAACCTCTTTATTAGGCTTTAATGTAATTTGTTTTAATGCTTGAGTCCCCTCTTTTAATTTATACTGGGTCATGTTAAGTATTTTAACTGAGAATTCATGGGGGTCCCATTTTCTCAAGCCCACTTCTAAGTACCAAAGACTTTATTTTTATTCTATCAGAACATTTATGTCCAATATTAGAGTATTTTGCAGCAGTGACTAACTATGGGAAATTAAATCAAGGCAAAAGTTAAATGGAGGCATCAACTTTTCTTTCTATATTAAATTAGTTACCTAGGATTAGAGCAGGCCAGGTGTGATGGAATGCTCTTGTAATACGAGCTATAGCAGCTTCATAAGACCCTCATCAACTTGGAGAGACCATGTCTCAAAATAAAAAAATAAAAAGGTCTCAGGCTGTAGTTCAGTGGTTTTATCCCTGACTTCAATCCCCAGTACCTGCCTCCCCGCCAAAAAAGGGGAAGAAACAGTGTTTAAATTTAATGGAATACCAGGTATAACTTTAATTTGAGCTTCACTATGATTAATTCCATGAATTTTTGTCAATCAGTGCAGTTTAGTATTTGTTACAGTTGAGATGTAATCTATGTGGTGGTATAAAAACAAGTCAGAACCTTGTTTTTTTACCTTTTTATTATATAAATTTTGGCCCGGGGGGGAGTACCAGAGATTGAACCGAGGGGCACTTAACCATTGTGCCACATCCCCAGCCCTTTATTATTTTGTTATTTTTTATTTTGAGACAGAATCTCACTAAGTTACTCGGGGCCTCAATAAATTGGTAAGGCTAGCTTTGAACTTGTAGTCCTCCCATGTCCTGCTTGTTTTTCATTTTTTATGTTGCATTTAATTGTTCACAGTCACTTTAACTATTCCAAGCAGGAAGGATCATGCTTTCCATTCAGTGGTTCTATTGGTCAAAAATCATTTGAGCATATATGCAAGAATTTGTTTCTGGCCTCTGGTCCATTAGCCTGTATGTGTATCTTTATGCTTAATTAACTTTTCTGTAATAAGGCTTTTTCTTTCTTTTTCATTTTTTCTTTTTCCTTTTTTTTTTTTTTGCAGTGCTAGGGATGGAATCCAGGGCCTCATGAATGGTAGGCAATCACTCTACCATTGAGCTACAGCCCTAGCTCAAGTTTTCATCCTTAATGGCATTACTTTCATTTATATAAGTCCATATTAACGTTCAATTATGGGCTTTTGGGGTTTCTTTGTATCTAGTGTAATGTGTAACTGCAAAGGGTTTAATTTTAATTTGTCATTCATTTTGTGACAGCATCTATGCCCAATGCGGGATATTTTATGGCAATAAGAACTATGACCATGGGAAACTCAAGCAACTATATAGTTGAAATGAGGCATAACTGTTTTTCCTTTAATTTACAGGTAGTTATTTTATTAAAATTACAATGTTTAACTTCAGCAACATATCCAAGTATAAATATCTTATCCTCAGAAATCTATTAAGTCTGGAGCTTTTAGTCAATTAATGCATTTTAGCAAATGCTAAAATTAATTCAGAACCTATGTTGATATGTGCTTATTATTATATGTGTAAATTTGTATTCTATAAATTTGTGGTATATAAATGTTTTTTAAAAAATATGTTTTAGAGCTGGGCGTGGTAGCGCACGCCTGTAATCCCAGCAACTGGGAGTCTGAGGCAGGAGGATCACGAGTTCAAAGCCAGCCTCAGCAACTTAGCGAGGCCCTAAGCAACTCAGTGAGACCCTGTCTCTAAATCAAATACAAAATAGGGCTGGGGATGTGGTTCAGTGGTGGAGTGCCCTAGGTTCAATCCCCAGTACCAAAAAATATATATATATATGTATATATGTTTTAGTGGCTGGGGATATAGCTCAGTTGGTAAAGTGCTTGCCTTGTAAGCACAAGGCCCTGGGTTCAATCCCAGCACCGCCAAGAAAAAAAAAAAAGTTTTAGTTTTAGTTGTCAGTTGACCTTTATTTTCTTTATTTGTTTATATGCGGTATTGAGAATTGAACCCAGTGCCTCACACATGCAAGGCAAGGGCTCTACCACTGAGCTACATCCCCAGCCCTATAAATGTTAGTATGTAAAATTTGGATTTCAAATTGGGTCAAGTTGTGAATCTGTGTGCATGTGTGATGTATAAATAAATATATATAAAGTATTATATATTTGCCTATGTAATTTTTTTATTATCTTTTTTTTTCTTTCCTTCTATGTAGGGAATTTTGTCTTAACTTACTCCCTCTCTCCCCCCTTTCTCTTTCCCTTCTTTTTCTTATACTCCTAGCTGCCTGAAACCATAGTGTTCAGTTTTTGTCATTGCTAAAACTCAGTGTGGACATTCTGAGTGGTACAGGAGGAGGGGTAGGGGCAGGCACCCACTAACCTGCCTCTAGGCAACCTGTTTTGTTCTTTACCTTTTCAATATGACTTTCAAAAATAGTGTTTGCTGAGAGAATTCTGATAGCCCCTCCTTGGGACAGCATAGTTTTGTCCTTTGAAGTATCAGTTCCTCTTCAATGTGTTTTTTGGTTTTGGGTTTTTTTTGTTTTTGTTTTTGTTTTTTTTAACACTCCCAACTGTTTTGTGTTTGTTTCCTTGTGTCCTGGTTGGCCCACGTGGCTCTGGGCATAGGTGGTGGCATCTTTCTCTAGTATGTTCCAGTTCACCTGTGAAGGGCCTAGATCTACTTCCAGGAGAGACACAGTGGCCTTAAGAGTATTTTGAACCTCCAGGTCCTTAGCATGAGCCGCCTGGTTTACTGATAAGGCAGAGTATACAACTGAGGTCCATGCGTATTATCTGGGAATTTTATATTCCTAACTGTGTGACATACTGAGGGGGTTTGGTGGGTAAAAATATAGTGTCCTCTGCCCCTTCTTCTTGACTGACCATACTGCCCCTGGTATGTAAGAGTGTGATACCTCACTGGGTCAGGACAAATTGCAACAGCGACAAGGCAAGTGAAACTCGAGTTTACCTCCAGAACTCTTTTGGCTGGGTGCCATGTCCTAGTTCAGGGGTTGAACCATGATAACAGAGAAAAGATACCTAAGATAAGGTATTACCTGAGATAAAATGTTACCGAAGCTGGGCATGGTGGTGCACGCCTGTAGTTCCAGCAAGTAGGGTGACTGAGGCAGGAGGATCACATATTTGAGGCCAGCCTGGGCAACTTAGCAAGACCCTATCTGAAAATAAAAAATAAAAGGGCTGGGGATGTGGTTCAGTGGTTAAGCACCCCTGGCTTCAATTTTTAAAAAAAGGGGTCTGAGATTGTGTTGTGTTCTCAGCTCTTGTGTCTTTGCATGAGAATATTTCAAGCAAGACATGAGAATTAGTAAAGGTTGTAAGAAGGGAAAAGAAGAATGTGGTAGTGGAAGTACCCTCAAGAGATAAGTGGTCCTCTCAGAGAAGACAGTGACAACTCATTTCTTTGTAAGCTGTTTTATTTGGGTAGGAGGGAAGTTTTCTGGAGAATTCCATGCGAGAACTACCTCTTGACTTTTGAGTAACAGCAGGATTGTATCAGACTTTTAAGTCCCTGCTGCACATGTTTCTACCAAAAGGCAACTCTCTGTCATTTTTGTTTGCATAAAGGTCACAAATGCCCTCTTTCATCTGGGTCCTGCCCTGATAAGGGTAACTTGTGTTCCTTTGATCAGTGAGGCATTTTTTTGGATCTGCATTCCTGAGCCCTAAGAAGGAAGAACAACCCTGAAAATAATGTGGTAGTCAAGGGTTGTTACATACTGTTATCTTTTTAACCCACAGCTGAGTCTGAATGACCTTGTGCGAGCTGCTTAAAGGAGAGACAGGCTGACAGTTAGCCAGTAATCTCAATTTATGAAATTAGCTTTTTTTATTTTTGGTACCATGTATTGAACCCAGAGATGTTTAACCACTGAACCACATCCCTAGCCTTTTTAAATTTTTTATTTGAGACTGGGTCTCACTAAGTTGCTGAGACTGGCTTTGAATTTGCAATCCTCCTGCCTCAGCTTCCTGAGTCATTGGGATTACAGTCATGTACCACCACACCCGGCTGAAATTAACCTTTTAAACTGCATGTTCCCACTGCCCATCTACCTGCTACCTAACATCATCACAGTGACTCTGTATTGATCACCACACAGGAGAATCCCCAAAGAGGGCTCTCCTTCTACTTAATAGGACAGACTGAGATGAATTGGAAAAAAGTAATGCAGCAGTTTGTCCCATTACTTTTTGGTGATGCCCTATCTGCAGATCCTATGCACACACCAATCCTGTTAACACTTGAGAGGAATCGCACTTCATGTTCTTGAGAAGAGTCTTTTGTAAGTTGACCTTGTCAATGTATGAAAGGGGTGCCCCCAGGAGTGTGATTTTGGATCTAGGCAAGTAACACAGCTCAGATCTGAACTTGTGGAGGACTCAAGTTTGAAGTTCTGAATTTTCAGTGTAAATCCACAGCAACACCCAGAAAATGCAACAATCACATCAGCAATTGAAATGCAAAAGTGCAGTAGCCTGAGAATATGCCACCATCTTCCGGTACCTGCTTGCAATATTAGTAAGAGAATTCTTGGAACATATCATCCCATTGCAATCCTAATGTACCCTCTCTTTTTGCACTAATTTTTCTAAAAGTATAGACTTTATTACTTTTTAGGAATGGTGATTCCAAGCAGTGAGAAGATAAACGCCACTGAAAATCTTTTTTATTCTCACAGATCTCAAGAAGAGAGGTCGTGCCACTCAGTGAGGGAGCAGATGGGCAAGCACCAAGATGATCCACAACTCAAATGGAAAGGCAAGAGCTTTTATTGTCATCTAGAACGGAAGAAATGGGCAAGGCAGAGTAAGAAGGATTAGGATTCCTTAGATTTAGTAATTTCAACAGACTCCAGGGCATAAGGACTGGGTTGCTATTTGATACCTGGCCTTAGGTTGATCGGCTTAGGTGAACAGTGGTGCAGAGTGTGAGAGGTCAATAAAGGAGGTGGCTGGAGTTGTGGGTCTTCAGTGGTTGCTGTGATATGGAATTCACTGTCACAAGCCAGTTTACTATTTCTGGGAACTACTTAGCCCTGGGAAGGGAGAGTCCTCCAAGATCAGCACAGGCTGAAATGTCAGACATCAGAATACAGAAAACACATGGTTCACACAATTGGCCCTGGGATGCTTTGACCTTATATTAAGGAAATATTGGAGTGATGAGAGACAAAACTTTTAGAGTTATGAATGGTTCCTAGTCATGTCTCAATCCAATCAGGATGACAATCCAGATTAACCATCACAAGCATTTATTTCCAAGAGAACTCAGTAGGCAGCCTGTCTCTTGTTGCTTTAATGGTGTTTAGCATGAGACCAGGAGCAAGTTCTTGAGTAGGAAGCCCTAAGGCAATTATTGGCCATCATGAGTTGTCCAGAGATACTTCATTGTCAAAGCTTTTACTGCGACAGATGTTTGTTTTTTTTTTGTTGTTGTTGTTGTTTGTTTCTTGTTTTTTTTTTAAAGTAGTAGTTGGAACGGCTATTGATTTTAATTTTTAAGTAAATTTTGTAAATGAACAACAGAATATGTTGTAACCACTGTCCAAAAAGTGCTAAGAAAAGACACTGGACATATATGTACTTAATGAGTGTTTCAGATGAATCATCATAGAAGAACCCTTAATGTGATGTTGTTTTAGTCAACCTTTTTGCTGCTACAACTAGAAGGATCTGACCCGAACACTGTAGAGGAGGAAAAATTTATTTAAGGGCTCACAGTTATAGAGTTCTCAATCAGAAGGCTGGCTCCATTCCTTGGGGCTCAAGGTGAGGCAGAACATCATGGCAGAAGAGTGTGGCAGAAGGAAGCAGCTCACATCATGATCAGAAAGCAGAGAGAGAGACTCCAAAGCAGAGAGAGATACAAATATATATCCCAAGCAGAGAGAGAGATACAAATATGTATCCCAAAGCCAAAGCCACAATTCCCATCTCTTCCAGCCACACCCTACCACTTCAGTCAGCACTCAGTTAATCCCATCAGGGGGTTAAATCACTGATTGGATTAAGACTCTCACAACCCAATTATTTCTCCTCTAAACCTTCCTGCATTGTCTCACATGTGAGCTTTTGGGGGACACCTCACATCCAAACCATAACAGATGTCATACCTGTGTTCCTGGGAACACAAGATCATCATCAAGATCTTATTTGCTGGGCTGGGGATATAGCTCAGTTGGTAGAGTGCCTGCCTCACAAGCACAAGTCCCTGGGTTCAATCCCTAGCACCGCAAAAAAAGGAAAAAAAATAGATCTTATTTGCTGAGGTTGTGCATGACAGCAAAGGTGCTCTCATACCATATATATAGCCTAGAAAAAGTGTGTTATATCTCTTTGGAGGTGGAGGCACCTTGCAGCTGAAAGGCGGCAGGGAAAGACACTGAACAGAACAGTTTATCCAAATTTATAGTGCAGGTTATTCATTGGTGGTAGAACAGATGGAACCAACAATTTTAATAATACTGAATTTTTGTTAGGAAAGCTTTGATGGATGGAACCAAAGCATTAAGTTTGTAGTAAAGCATCATGAGGCACCTTTTATTTCTTTTACTTATGTATGGATTTGTTTCAGATTTAAGAAGAGATGAACTCGTTCAAGTCAAACGTAGAACCAGCAGATATAATCTACTCCTAGTTAATTAGCTTTGTGTATTGAATTTTTATCCTTAAAAGCCTCTTATTGACTTCATACATGTAGGAAAACTGAACTATTTGGAGTATTTAGGGAATCCAATTTTATCAAGCTAATTTGTAAGTGCCAAAACTGATTTCTATTTCAATGTATTATTCACTGTGTCAGACTATGTCTAACAAAATATTTTAAATCAGTGAGTATTTTGATTATTGAAAGTTTAGGGAAGATAAGTGTTTAGGGAAGACAAGGCAGGTATAGCCATTTTTCTCCATTGTATTTAGTTACCTCTTTAAAATTAGAAGCTGCAGCAGGGCTCAGTGGCATAGGACTGTAATTCCGGCATTTTGGATGGCTGAGGCAGAAGAATCCAACTTCAAGGCCAGTCTCAGCAACTTAGCAAGGCCCTAGGCAACTTAGCAAGACCCTGTCTCAAAATAAAATATAAAAAAAGGACTGGGAATGTGGCATAGTGGTTACATATTCCTGGGTTTAATCCTCAGTACAAGAAAAAAAAAGATTAGAGGCTGCAGAATTTTTAAACTTTATTGGATGCCCAGGTATACCTATTTTGAGTCCGGTATGATTAGCCCCATGAATTTTTGTCAATTTGTGCAGTTTACCAAAGCTTACTATTAAATTGTAATGTATGTTTTAGAGGAAATTGTAATGTATGTTTTAGAGGTACAAAGCCATTCAACGTCTTGTTTTAACCTTTATCTTACATAAATGTTTAGTTTATAAATGAGTATAAAAATTTCAAATTTTCTGTTGAATCAAAGTAGGTACAATTTGTAATATATTTATATCAAAATACTATATGTAGGGCTGGGGTTGTGGCTCAGTGGTAGAGCACTCACCTAGCATGTGTGAGCACTGGGTTCGATTCTCAGCACCACATAGAAAAATAAATAAAGATATTGTGTCCATCTACAGCTAAAAATATTTTTTAAATATTATATGTATTTATGATTTTTACCTTTCATCCTTTTTTTCTAGCATTTATTAATTAAACAGTAAATTAGGCATATTGTTATATTTTCTAGATCTGGGAATTGCTAAGTATTAAAAGTTAAAAGTTCCTCGTACTCTTCTCCTTGCTTAGTACCTGCTTTGAGTGATAGTCCTTTTCTTTTTTAACATTAGTTTCTGTTTCTGGATTAAAGGAGGAATAGCAGGATGGAGAAGGGACCTGGTGACCCTGGGCAGCAGCCTTTCCTTGAGATTGCTCCCCGACTAGCAAGATAGTCAGTCAGTCCCTCCGCTAACTTCCTCATCATTTAAGTAAAGTCTTTAGAATGGTTTATATTTTTAGGCAGCTAAAAAATTATCCCCCTAGTCTTTGGATGTTTGCTTAACCAATTCCTGTTGTTTAAGTGACGCCTGTTGTGAGCATTTCTGGTGGTCTGTGGTACCCTTCCTGTACAGCCATATCCTCTTCTATGACCACCCAATTGATTACATTTGAATTTACAACAGTCCCTGGGGGGTTGTGCAATGACAACTGAGTCATTTGCCAAGATCGCAGCAGGAAGTCCCTAGCACTGAAAGGAGCCCAAGGAAAAGGGATGTTCATTTACATTTCTTTATTTTGCTAACTGCTTCTGGGAGGGCTGACAATGAGATATTCCTGCCTTTTAACTGAAGTCTTTTGCCACTGCACACCTGGTGGTGGAGCATGGGGTGAGGGGATGAAAAGCCAATGAAACAAGAGAAGGGGTGGAGGTCGCAGTGCCACAGTAGACAGATAGATGGCAGCATATACCCAGTAATGGGGAGCCCTGTCAGCCTGAAAATTCTGACCTCTGTTCAGTTTATTTCTGTCAAGGTAGCCACTCTGTAGGAGAGCCCTGGACAGGAGGAAAATGTGAAAGTGGTGTTTCAGTCAGGCAAGATACTAAGGAGGAAAAAAAAGAAGACACTGAGGAGGGAGCATACACACACACACACACACACACACACACACACACACACAGTAAAAAGAACAGTTTTTATTAATTTGAAATCCTAAAGAGAAGAGGGCAGCACTCCTTTCAGGAGCATCAGGATGGATGCAGTTTTCTGGGACCTGCACACTCAACCAGCCCATGGGGAGCAACAGAGACAGAGAGGCCTAAAAGCCAAAGCCTTTATTTAGGTCTAGGGTTTAACCCAGGCAAATTTCCTGAGTGAAACCATAATTGTTTAAGGTAACCAGTCATGAGGCCACCTTGGCACATTTGTAGAGTCCTTATGGGATGTGGGGTGTGTGGATAAGTCAAGTAGGTTGTACTGAACTGTCCTTTAAGGACATGGTTGTAGGTTGTATAATGCAAATTTCAGTAAGGATTGGGAGGGTAGGAGAGTTGGAAACTGTGCTAAGGGTGTCTAAGCTCTGTTTCTGGTATGGGCAAGGTCAACTTAAATTTAAAATGAAGCCAAAACGATCTAAAATTATAAAAATTAGCCAATATATTGTTTTCCATATGAGCTGTGCCATTTTTCATTCCTACCACCTATGCATAAGAATTCTGATATCTCAGCCAGGTGAGGTGACTCACACCTGTAATCCCAACCACTTGGGAGACAGGCCAGCCTCAATAACTTAGGGAGACCCTGTCTGAAAATAACAAATAACAAATGCTGGGGATCTAGCTCAGTGGTAAAGCACCCCTGAGTTCAATCCACAGTACAAAAATTAAAAATAAAATAGATTCTAATTTCTCCAAATTCTCATGAACAATTGTTATTTTTTCTTCTCTACCTTTTTTTTTTTTTTTTTTTTTTTTTGGTACCAGGCACCATGATGTGTGTGAGGCAGGATCTTATTGTCATTTTGTTTTGAATTTAACTTAAAATGATTTTAAAATTAAATTAATTATTTATATTGAATCTCCTTTCATATGCCTGTTGACCTTGGGTATATCTGTTTTTGAGAAACATGTATTCTGTGTGTGTGTGTGTGTGTGTGTGTGTGTGTTGCTGGGGATTGAACCCAGGGCTTTATGGATGTGAGGCAAGTAATTTTTTTAATCAGAGTATTTTGTTGTTGATTTGTAGAAGTTGTTTATGTATTTGTATTTTCAACCTTTGTCAGATATAAATTATGAAATATTTTCTCTTGTTTTATAGGTTGCCATTTCATTCTATTGTAACCATTCACAAAACTGAGAGATTTTAATGTCAACCATTTTTAGTTTTATTAGCTGTATATCAGTATTATATCCAAGAAATCATTGCCAAAACTAAAGCCATGAAGTTTTGCCCAATACTTTATTATGAGGGTTTATGGTTTTAGTTCTTATGTTCAAGTCTTTGGTCCATTTTGAGTTCATTTTTCTTCATGCAGTAATGCCATTCTTATGTGTATAGATTTCCAGATTTTCCAACACCATTTGTTGAAAAGACAGTTCTATCCCCATGCAATGGTGTTGGCAGTCTAGTCAAAAATCATTTGAATGTAGGAGTTTTGTTTCTGGCCTCTATTCTATTAGCCTATATGTGTTGGTCTTTATGTTTAATTGACTTTTTATAGTAAGTTTTCATCCTTAATGGCACTGGTTGTTTTTTTTTTTTTTTTTTTTTTTTTTTTTTTTTTGGTGGTGCTGGGGATTGAACTCAGGGCCTTGTGCTTGCAAGGCAAGCATTCTACCAACTGAGCTATATCCCCAGTCCAGTGGCACTGTTTTAACTTACATAGTACCATGTTAACTATTTTATCTAGGGATTTTGGGGTCCCATGTATCTAGTCATGAGAAATAGAAAACCCTGGTAGTTCATTTTCAAAAAAACAATATTTAGCTTTTTATGTAAAATGACTTGGGATATGAGAAATGCAGCTGGAGTGGAGAACAGAATGGAAAGTTACAGGGCTGGGGATATAGCTCAGTTGGTAGAGTGCTTGCCTGGCATGCACAAGGCCCTGAGTTCAATCCCCAGCACCACAAAACAAAAACAAAAACAAAAAGCCAGAATAGAAAGTTACAAGTAACACCTCAGAGTAAAAATTCACAGCTCCTCACAGGTGAGTAGGAGGAGACTTCACCTGACCTACAGAGATAAGCTGTATCCATGTCAAAGGCACTCAACTCTGGGGACCTTTCCCACCACAAGGGAGCAAAAAGAGGTGGGGACAAGTGAATGATATATTTCTTTATTTAAATAACACAATAAGAAATAGTGAAGTTGGCCCCAACCAAAGAGTAGTGGTCAAGTACCCTTCTTCCTTAATAGCTGTTCATGCCAAAGACAGTGAGGTCAGAACTGACCTATAGACACCACCCAGTACCCTTGTGTCAGAAATAAAACCTAAGTAGACTGCTTGCTTGGAGCCCCTGCTTTGGTTTTGATTGTGTTGGACTCTTCTGGGCATGGAAGTAAACTTACTGCCCTGCTGACAGAGCTGATTAGTTTTGACTGCTTATTTTTGTGCCCAGGACTCCCAACATTTCCAAAACAGTAATATGTATAATCAAAGGTTTAATTTAATTTTAATTTGTCATTCATTGTATGCTAGCACCTATAATCCAATATGGGATATGTTACCACAACTGGTACCATGACTATAAAATATTGAAACAACTATGCAGTTAAAATGAGGCTTAAAGGCTGGGGATGTAGCTCAGTGGTAAAGTGCTTGCCCGGTATGCACATGACCATGAGTTCTATCCCTAATACTGAAAAACAAACAAACAAATGATGCTTAACTATTTTTCTTCTACTTTATGTGTAGTTAATCTTGTAATATTATAGCAGACAAAATGTTTTCTTTTTGTGTCCAATTCAGGTATATGTGTCTTCATCCTAGGAATTGATCACATCTGGAGCATATTCAATTAGTGCATTTAATTAATTAATTAATTAATTTGGATACCAGGGATTGAATCCATGGACAAGTTACCAGTGAGCTATATCCCCAGCCCTTTTGTTTGTTTGTGTTGTTTTGTTCCTGGGAATAGAAGCCAGAGGCACTTTACGGCTGAGTTACATCTCCAGTCCTTTATATTTTTTTATTTTGATTTTGAGACAGGGTCTTATTTAGTTGCCAAGAGGGTATGAGAGTTTTGATAAGTTGCCAAAGCCAGCCTTGAACGTGCGATCCTACTGCTTCATTTTCCTGAGTCACTGCTTTTAGCTTAACTAGTGTTGTACCCAAAGAAAATAAAATCATCCAAGCCGGTCACGTAAAGTCAAAAGAAGCCTTTATTTTAGCTGGCCAGCGACGACCTCCCACACACCTAAAAGCGGTGTGCCAGGAAATCTCAGGTTAATTCTTTTGTTGCCAGCTTTTATAGGGTGCTGGAGGGATTAGGGTGGGACTATAGGGAGGGGATTTGGGATTTGGGGTTGGGCTATAGGGAGGGGATTTGGGATTTGGGGTTGGGCTATAGGGAGGGGATTTGGGATTGGGGTGGGGCTGACTCTCTGGATCCCGCTGGAGAATCTCCCTGGGGAACACAACATTTTAATCTGTTTTCTGTTGCTATAACACTAGTACATTTTTTCAAATGCTAATGTTAATTCAGAACTTATGTTGATATATGATTATTATATATAATTTCTTTTATAAATTTGTACTATAAAAATATTAATGTGTAAATTTTGGATTTCTAATTGGATAAAATGACAAATCTCTATTTTTGTGAATGCGTGTGTTTCAGTCAGCTATTTTGCCACTGTGACTAAAAGATGCACCCAGCACAATTGCAGATGAGGAAAGGTTTATTTGAGGGCTTACGGTTTCAGAGATCTCAATGCATAGACAGTAGGCTCCATTCCTCAGGGTTCAAGGTAAGGCAGAATATCAATGGCAGGAGAGTGTGGCAGAGGGAAGCAGCTTACATGGTGATGAGGAAGCAGAGAGACTCCAGTCTGCCAGATACAAACATACACCCAAAGCCTTACCCCAATTCCCACCTCCTCCAGCCACACCCTACCACTTCAGTTACCACTCACTTAATCCCATCAGGGGATTAATGCACTGATTGTGTTAAGACTTTTTTTTTTAAGGTAAATTCTTTAAATTTTTTTTAATCTTTTTTTAAAATTTTGGTTCTTTGTACACAAATGGAGTACAACTATCGTTTTTTCTGGTTGTACACAAAGTAGAATCATACAATTTGTGTATTCATACACATACATAGGGTTATGTTGTTGATCTTATTCTATTATCTTTCCTTCCACACTCCCTCCCCACCCCTCATTTTTCTCTATACAACCCATTCTTTCTCAATTCTTCCCTTACCTCCCCCAACCCGAGTTATGTGTCATCAACCACTTATCAGAGAAATCATTCGGCCTTTGTTTTTTTGGGGGATTGGCTTATTTCACTTAACATGATATTTGGTTTTTATTTCTACTGGTGCTTGCAATCAAGAGTTTTTGTCCATCTGGCCCTGGACTTTTATTGGTAGGTAGGCTCTTGATGACTTCTTCTATTTCGTTGTTTGAAATTGGTCTGTTTAAATTGTGTCTGCAGTTGGGCGAGGTGGCGCATGCCTGTAATCCCAGCACTTGGGAGGCTGAGGCAGGAGGATCACGAGTTCAAAGCCAGCTTCAGCAATTTAGCGAGGCCCTAAGCAACTCAGTGAGACCCTTACTCTAAATAAAATACAAAATAGGGCTGGGGATGTGGCTCAGTGGTTTCAATCCCCAGTACCAAATAAATAAATAAATAAATAAATAAAATTAATTGTGTCTGTCTTCCAGATTCCATTTGGGTGAATCATATGTCTCTAGAAACCTGTCGATGTCTTCCAGATTTTCTATTTTGTTGGAGTATAGATTTTCAAAATAGTTTCTAATTATGTTTTATATTTCAATAGTGTCCGTTGTGAAAGTTCCTTTTTCATCTCGAATTTTAGTAATTTGAGTTTTTTTTGTTCTTCTCTTTGTTAGTGTGGCTAAGGGTTTATCGATTTTATTTTTTCAAAGAACCAACTTTTTGTTTTGTCAATTTTTTGAGTAGTTTCTTTTGTTTCAATTTCATTGATTTTCACTGTGATTTTAATTATTTCCTGTCTTCTACTACTTTTGGTGTTGATCTGTTCCTCTTTTTCTAGGGTTTTGAGCTGTAATGTGAGGTCATTTGTTTGTTCACTTTTCATTCTTTTATTGAATGCGCTCCATACAATGAATTTTCCTCTTAGTACTGCTTTCCTAGTGTCCCAGAGATTTTGATATGTTGTCTCGTTGTTCTTGTTTACCTCTATGAATTTTTTAATTTCCCTCCTGATGTCTTCTGTTATCCATGCATCATTCAATAGTGTATTATTTAATCTCCAAGTGTTGTAGTAGTTTCTGTTTTTAGCTTTATTGTTGATTTCTAATTTCTTTCCATTATGATCTGATGGAATGCAAGGTATTATCTCTATCTTTTTGTATTTGCTAAGAGTAGCTTTGTGCCATAACATATGCTCTATTTTAGAGAAGGATCCATGTGCCACTGAGAAGAAAGTATATTCACTCATTGATGGATGGAATATTCTGTATATGTCTGTTAATTCTAAATTATTGATTGTGTTATTGAGATCTATGGTTTCTTTGTTCAATTTTTGTTTGGAAGATCCATCCAATGGTGAGAGAGGTGTATTAAAGTCACCCAGTATTATTGTGTTTTGGTCTATTTGGTTCCTGGGATTGAGAAGGATCTGATTGACGTACATGGATGCACCATGTACGTCATAAATATTTATGATTGTTATGTCTTGCTGATTTATGATTCCCTTAAGCAGTATGAAATGTCCTTCTTTATCCCTTCTGACTAACTTTGACTTGAAGTCTGCTTTATCTGAAATTAGAATGGAAACCCCTGAGTCCGTGTGCATGGTATGATTTTTCCCAACCTTTCGCCTTTAGTCTGTAGGCATCTTTTTTCTCTGAGATGAATCTCTTGAAGGCAGCATACTGTTGGGTCTTTCTTTTTTTTTGAACCAGGGATTGAACTCAGGGACACCCGGCCACTGAACCACATCCCCAGCCCTATTTTGTATTTTATTTAGAGACAGGGTCTCACTGAGTTGCTTAGGGCCTCGCTAAGTTGCTGAGGCTGGCTTTGAACTCGTGATCCTCCTGACTCACCTTCCCAAGTCGCTTGGATTACAGGCGTGCACCACCACGCCCGGCATTGTTGGGTCTTTCTTTTTAATCCAATCTGCCAGTCTATGTCTTTTGATTGATGGATTTAGGCCGTTAACATTCAGGGTTATTATTGAGATATGATTTGTATTCCCAGTCATTTTGGCTTATTTTTGGCTTTTAACTTGACTTGGTTTCTCCTTTGATTGGCTATTCCTTTAGGGTAATTCCTCCCTTTGCTGACTTATATTGTTGTTTTTCATTTCTTCCTCCTGGAATATTTTGCTGAGAATGTTCTGTAGTGCAGGCTTTCTATTTGTGAATTCTTTTAGCTTTTGTTTATCATGGATGGATTTTATTTCTTCATCAAATCTGAAGGTAAGTTTTGCTGGGTATAAGATTCTTGGTTGGCATCCGTTTTCTTTCAGAGCTTGAAATATGTTGTTCCAGGCCCTTCTTGCTTTTAGGGTTTGGGCTGAGAAATCTGCTGATATCCATATTGGTTTCCCGCTATATGTAATCTGATGCTTTTCTCTCACAGCCTTTAAAATTCTATCTTTGTTTTGTTTGTTAGGTATTTTCATTATAATGTGTCTCAGTGTGGATCTATTGTAATTTTGTGCATTTGGTGTCCTGTAAGCCTCTTGTAATTGATTTACATCTCATTGGTAAGTTGGGAAATTTTCTGATATTATTTCATTGAACAGATTTTTCATTCCTTTGGTTTGTATCTCTGTGTCTTCCTCAATCCTAATAATTCTTAAATATGGTCTTTTCATGATATCCCATAGTTCTTGGAGGTTCTCCTCATGATTCCTTACCATCTTCTCTGTTGGTTGTGTTTATTTTCAAGATTAAATATTTTGTCTTCTTTGAGGTTCTCTCTTCCAAGTGATCTAGTCTGTTGGTTAAGCTTTCTATTGAGTTTTTAATTTGGTTTATTGTTTCCTTCATTTCAATGATTTCTGGGTTTTTTTTTTCAGAATCTCTATCTCTTAATTGAAATGATTTTTGGCTTCTTGCAATTGCTCTTTTAGCTGTTTATTGGTGCAATCATTCATTGCCTGCATTTGCTCTCTCATCTCATTGTTTGCTTCTCGGATAATTTTTTTTTTTTTTTTTTTTTTTTTTTATTGGGGATTGAACCCAGGGGCACTCCACCACTGAGCCACATCCCCAGCCCTATTTTGTATTTTATTTAGAGACAGGGTCTCACTGAGTCGCCTAGGGCCTCGTTAAGTTGCTGAGGCTGGCTTTGAACTTGCGATCCCCCTACCTTAGCCTCCCAAGTACTGGGATTACAGGCGTGCGCCACCGCACTCGACTTCGGATAATTTTAATTATGTACATTCTGAACTCCTTTTCTGACATTCCTTCTACCATGTTGTCATTGGGTTCTATTGATATAGCATCTAAGTTTGTTTGGGACACTTTCTTCCCTTGTTTTTTCATGTTGCTTGTGTATCTTCCCCTGTAGCAGTGTGAATCAGAGGTATTGCAGTTTCCTTTTAAAGCCTCATAGTGTCCCTGCAGATTTCTAATACCTCACCTTGAAGAGATTAATACTAGCAGCACACCATATAAACAATATGCGTCCTTAATCCATGTAGACCCTATTTAGATATTAACTGTGTTGTCATAATATACAGAGATGAGTTCAAATTATATCTACAGCATAACCTATAGGTTGCAATAAGGACCACAATTTCAAATGATGGAAAAAGAGGATGAGGAAGGGTGTACAATATAACGTTAATGAGATCGGAAGTGAGTCTATAGTGGTACTATGTCATAGGAATAGTGAAAGCAGAATTAAAAGAAATAGGTTGCTAGCATGAGAAAAGAGAGAGTCTCCAAGGAAACAGATATATAAGAGGATGATAGAGTGATAAGAATATTAATAAAAGAAAAAGGTGGGAATATAGTAGGTATAATATGAATAATCATAATAATACTACTATTTTAAAAAGTTCACTGGACGTGGTGGCGCATGTCTGTAATCCCAGTGGCTTGTGAGGCTGAGGCAGGAGGATCACAAGTTCAAAACCAGCCTCAGCAACTTAGCAAGGCCCCAAGCAACTCAGTGAGACCCCGTCTCTAAAAAAGGACAAAATAGGACTGGGGATGTGGCTCAGTGGTGGAGTGCCTCTGGGTTCAATCCCTAGTACAAAAAAAGAACAACAACAACAACAACAACAAAAAGTTCTGCAGTAAAATTGTACTGTACTATTCAAATCTCCTGTTTTTCAGTAGTCTGATGTCTGAAAGGTGCTTGATAATGTGGTATCCCAAGAAGGGTGCTGTCCCACTGCCTCCAGGTCAGGGTTAGGGTTAGGGTTAGGGTTAATAATCAATGCTGTGGGCAAAGGCAACCTGGTGTTGATAGATGGTCAGTCACAGCGTGGTCACAGGCCTGGGCACTAGACCAGGGACAGGGCACAGGCCTGTGCTTGGTTCTCAAGATGGCAGGCCTGATGGCTCGGTGGGCCTGTGTTCATGACTGGGGTGGCCCATGTCAGGCCTGTGCTTGGACCTGGGGCAATCGAATTGACTGGGTCCTGGGCCGTGTTAAGACTCTTACAACCCAAACATTTCTCCTCTAAACCTTCTTGCATTGTCTCACACGTGAGGTTTTGGGGGACATGTTACATCCAAACCATAACAGCATGTATGTGTATAAAATATATTAATGTATATAAAGTATCATATATATACCTATGTATAGAGATTAATACTAGCAGCACACCATATAAACAATATGCGTCCTTAATCCATATAGACCCTATTTAGATATTAACTGCGTTGTCATAATATACAGAGATGAGTTCAAATTGTATCTACAGCATAACCTATAGGTTGCAATAAGGACCACAATTTTAAATGATGGAAAAAGAGGATGAGGAAGGGTGAAAACAAAAGGTTACCTTTTGTTTTCTTCCCCTGTATAGAGGAGTTTTTTCCTTGCTTTTTTTTTTTTCATCTTCACCTCTTTTTCTTGGACTTTTAGCTGCTTTTAGTCACTCTGTTCAGTTGTTCTTTGTGGCTAAAAATTCAGTATGAGTCTTCTGGTAGGTTGCAGAAAGGGAAAGCAGAGCAGGTATCCTGTGACTTAACTTCAGGTAGACTTTTCTGTTCTGGAGCTTTTCAAATTGCCTTCAGGGACTGGTGTTTACATCGAGAGTTCTAGAAGCCTCTCTTTGGGACAAGAGGGTTTTCCTCTTTTTTTAAATCCCTTTTGTGTCTCCAACTGCTTTGTTTCTTTTATTAACCCAATAATGTCCTGGTGTTTCCTAAGTGGATCTCTGCATGGGTGCTGGCCTCCCTCTGTACTATGTCCCAGTTGAATATATATATATTTTTTATAATAGTGAATAAAGTCACCAGGCATGTTGGCGCATGCCTGTAATCCAAGTGACTCGGGAGGCTGAGCCAGGAGGATCATGAGTTCAAAGCCAGTCTCAGCAATTTAGCGAGGCCCTAAGCAACTCAGTGAGACCCTGTCTCTAAATCAAATACAAAATAGGGCTGGGGATGCCCCTGGGTTCAATCCCCAGTACCATATCTAAAAATAAAAAAAAAAATAGGGCTGGGGATGTGGCTCAGTGGCTGAGTGTCCCTGAGTTCAATCCCCGGTTCCAAAAGAAAAAAAGAGTGAAAAAGTAGGATTTATTTGAGTATGAAGAAATGAAACAGAACTTCTACAGCCACAACAGGGGACCCCAGTAGTGGTTGCCCTCCAGCTGATTTTTGAGGGGCCTAGATCAACTTCCAGTAAAGTGATATCATCAGTATTCTTGAGGCTACAAATTGTTAGCATAAGACCCTTGGTGTGCTGTTAAGCAAAAGTGCTAAGTAAAGATCCATGCACATTGTCTGGGCATTTTACATTCCTGAATCAATTGCATGATATTGTTTGCAGTCTTTGAAGGATGAGGAAATAGTCTCCTCTCCCCTTTTCATTTTTTACTAAGTATCCTTCACTAGGTCAGGGGATAAATTGCAACAGCAGCAAGACAAGTGATTAAAATTTACATCCATAACTCTTTTCACTGGGTCCATGGCCTACTTCCTGAATTAGAACCATCACCCTGACTGTGTGTTAATCATCACACATGAGTGCTTCCAAAGAGAGCTCTCCTACTCAACAAGACAGGGTAGGATGCATCAGAATCAAGAGATGCTGCAGTTTTTCCTGTCAGCCCTCCTTGTTACCTTGTCACCTGGTCAAGTGCACTCATCTGTCTGGTCCTATAATATTTGGAAGGAAATCCTAATTCACTTTAATCTGAAGAGCCTCTTTAAAGTTGAACTAGTCAATGTAAAAAGCGTGCCCCTGAGATCTAAGCAGGTAACTCAGCTCAGACTATAACCTGAGGGACACTCAGCATTCAAGTTCTGCATTCAGGGTAGGAATCCACAGCAACAAACAGCATTTGCAGTCACAGTGCAGGCATGCAGCAGCAGCATACCACTGTCTCCAGGGGCACACCTGCACTATTAGTGAGCCAAGGGGAATCTAGCAGCCTATCATCCCAATCTTTGGCCAAACCACCCTTTCGTGCGACAATTGTTCTAAAATAGTGGTTTTATTACCTTTTGGTAATGGGGATTATCGGGAGATAATTGCCACTCAGAAGACATTCTTTATTCTCACAGATCTCAAGATGGGAGGGCAAGCCACCCCATGGGGAAGCAGTTGGCAAAGCACCAGTATCATTCCCAACAAGAAAATGGAGAGAGGGGCCATGTGGGCAGGAGCTTTTATTGTGGTCTGGAGCGCAAGGAACAGGCAAGGCAGAATAAGAAGGAGTAGGATTCCACAGAGTTTGTAATTGCAACAGGCTCTCAGGCATAAGGGCTGGACCTGTCTATCTGGGACCTGGCCCCAGGGTGATGGGGCTGGTGAATAGTGGCCCAGAGTGTGAGAGGCCACTAAAGTAGGTGGCTGGGGTTGTGGGCTCTGGAGTGCTTGCTGTACAATATGATAGCCACTGTCATAGACTGGTCATTGACTGTCCCTGGGGTCTGGCACACCCTGGGAGGGGTAAATCCTCCAAGATCAGCAGAGCTAGAGATATTATATTGAAGCATAAGAATACAGAAAACATAAAAGGATATGGCTCACACAACTGGCCCTGAAATGCTTTGACCTTATAAAGTATATGAAATAGTTAGTAGTATCATATCAGCCCAGAGAAAGGGATTTTTGTGGTGAAGGAGAGATGTGTGGCAGGAGGTCATGATGAAAAGCTAGTTCTTAGAGTAAGGAAAGATACAAAGGAGCGAATGGTCCATTTCCCAGGGGTCAAGGAGCTGACTGATAGGTGATTGTTCCCAGGTAACTTCTCAGGAAAACCATCCTTCTAAATTTTTAAAGTTTTCTTAATAGTAGTACATTATCCCAGATTTCCTTATTCATGGAAATGTATTTGTGCATATTTTGGCAGAATAATAGTTATACCTAGGTCATGGGCTAAGCAAATGAGAGCCCAGAAAACATCATAAGATCTCTAATATCAAAGTGAGAAAAAAAAAAAAAAAGGTCGAGTGTCCAATTTTGTCTTAGGAGATGCAGTCCAAGGACCTTGCTGGGGGCCAGTGTTCATATCCAAGATAAACTTATAGTTTATCTTATAGTTTAAGTGAATTCTTTCCTTTTAGACATAGAAGTGCACTGGTATATATTTTGGCAGAGTATCAATTATGCCTAGGTCATGGGTAAGCAAATGTGAGCTGAGAAAATATCATAGAATCCCTAATATTAAACTGAGAAAATTTTTTTAAATGTTGTGTGTCTAATTTTGTCTTAGGAGAGGCAGTCCAAGAACCTTGCTGGGGGTCAGTATTCTTGTCCGGGATTAAGTTATATCTGGTGCATTGTGCGAAGTCATTTTCAACAGTGAGTTCTTAGGCTGGGTAATGTCATCAGGGCTATTCTAATATCCAAGTGGATACCCACTTAATGTAAGAGGAGTCTTGTTTTTGTGATTTTATGACATTAAAGTGTGTTTGAGCTGCTTGTGTAATTTGAAGGCCACATTGGTCCTGGGAGCTTGGCTTCCAAATATCTTTTAATTCAAGGAGCTTGTGGGTACACAGTGAACAAAGGTAATGTTTACATCCTTTCCAGAGCTCCACAGAACTATTAAATCCCCATGTAGAGGTGACAAAACCTAAACATCACCCTAGATAGTGATGAAAGGAGTTCGACTAAAAACAGATTTGTCATAGGTTTTCATTTCTTTGGCTGATTGGGTGTTTTACAGGGGCACTCTACCACTGAGCTACATCCCCAGCCTTTTTTATTTTTTATTTTTGAGATAGTGTGTCACTACGTTGCCCAGATTGTCCTTGATGTTGAGATCCTCTTGCAGAGTCTTCTGAGTCCCTGGGATTACAGGCATGCACCACTGCACCTAGCTATAAACAGGTTTTAAATCACATAGTCTGATTTTGGGGGTAGGTTCTTAATAGAATGTCAGATTACCTACAAATTACAATGTCAAGACTGAGGTTAGATATCTTACGTTAGCCCTCTAATTTGGCAACCTGCTATGGGCTCTTTGTGTAAGTTCTTGGTTTGGTTGGGGACAAGCATGTTGGTGAGGTTTTGGGTCAAAGGGCCTTTCTTAGCTGGTCTTAATGGCATATGAGCCTTGGCATTTGCCATATCTGATTGAAACAATGGGTTGCTTATAGAAATTTGGTCCCCAACTTGCAAACCAGTGATAGTATACAAACCAACTGATAGTAAGTGGGCCAACAGTCATCATAATGGTTGGGAGGTGTACCTCAAAAGCTTTTGTTTTTAAATTGCTACATTATTATTATATGTAATAGTGGGATTAATTATGCCATATCTGTACATATACCTAACATAATTTGATCAGTCTCATTCCTTAGTACCTTCCCTTTCCCTCTCTTCTTCCCTCTCCCAATCTGTCAGCTATACTCTACTTATCTCTGTTCTATTATTATCATTTTAATTAGTGCATTATAATTATATATATAAATGGGATACATCATGGCATATTTGTACTTTGATAGAGCATAATTTGGTAGGTTTTGTTATACATTATTTCCCTGTGGTCTTCCCTCCTCCCTCCTTCTCAATCCTCTTCTCTACTCTATTTGTCTCCTCCTATTTTCATGAGATCCCATTTTTTATTCCTTTTTCTCTCTCTAGCTTCTACATATGAGAAAACATTAGACCTTTGATTTCTGAAACTGGCTTATTTCACCTAGTATGATGTTCTCCACTCCATCCATTTACCAACAAATGACATAATTTCCTTTTTCTTAATGGTTGAATAAAACTCCATTGTATACATACACCTCATCTTTCGTCATCTATTTCTCTGTTTATGGTCACCTTAGCTGGTTCCATAACTTGGTTATTGTGAACTGGATTGCAATAAACATTGATATGTATCACTATAGTATGTTGATTTTAGTTCCTTTTGATAAATACCAGGAGTGGGATTACTGAGTCATATGGTGGTTCCATTCCTTGCCTTTTGAGAAATCTCCATGCTACTTTCCAAATTGGTTGTACCAATTTGCGATCTCACCAACAATCTGTAAGTGTACCTTTTTCTTAGATCCTTGCCAGCAATTAATGTTATTTGTATTCTTAATGATTGCCATTCCAATTGGGATGAGAGGAAATTAGTATAGTTTTCCTTTTCGTTTGCATGATTGCTAAGGATGTTAAACATTTTTTTCATATATCTGTTGGCCATTTGTATTTTCTTTTGAGAAAGATCACTTTTGTTTAGATCACTTGCCCATTTATAGTTTTGGGTTATTTGGGTTTATTTTGCTGTTAGGGTTTTTTTTTTTTTAAGTTCTTTATGTATTTCAGATATTAATCCTCTGACAACTTTTTTTTCAGTGAGTATGGAAGTTTAGGTCCAAATGGATGTCATTTCAGATGAGCAGCTGGCCCATGAGGCAATCTATGGTTAATAGGTCCTAGGAGATTTTCTGTCCTCAATCTGACCTCCAGCTCTCATAGGATGGAGTAAGATAAAAACAATGGGAAGCTGTATTAAGTGTCTCATGCATAATGAATCCAGACAGAGAGAGAGTAGAAGGTGGGGAGGAGAGAGAGGCATGACATATCCCCCTTAAAATATAGGAAAGGGTCATAGAAAAGTTTTTTACATGTGTGGGGATTTGATTCAGGTCTGAATTAAGAGAGCTCAATGCCTGCAGGAAGATGGAGACCCACTGAAGAGGCTATTTGCCTGACTTGAATTTGAAAAGAAGTTATTTGAGACCATTAATTCTCTGAATTTAGCCAGCTTTTTAGGACCTAACCAGGACATGAAGATTCTATTGAATGTCTTTTTACAGCATTGTTTATTCTGAGAAGTGAAACTGGTTACTCCGAGTAATGTCTATAAATCCTGAGGGGGTAAGGAATGTCCTTTTAAGGCCTTGTTTTGTGATCTTAGAATATGTGGATGCTCAGGTGAATTTGCTTTAGTTTTGGGTATCTGTGAGGCAGGAGACTCCCAGGAGTTTATAATGACCTGTATACATGGGACCATTTGTTGACCTGGGCACCCTAAAAGAACTGCCTGATGTTCAACACAGTGTGTTGTTTCTTGTGATCATTCTTTCTTTCTTTTTTTTTTTTTTTTTTTTTTTTTTTGGTATTGGGCATTGAACCCAGGGGCACTCCACGACTGAGCCACATCTCCAGCCCTATTTTGTATTTTATTTAGAGACAGGGTCTCACTGAGTTGCTTAGGGCCTCACTAAGTTGCTGAGGCTGGCTTTGAACTCACTATCCTCCTGCCTCAGCCTCCCAAGTGCTGGGATTACAGGCGTGCGCCACCGTGCCTGGTGAGTCATTCTTTCTTAGGGACAGCCTAGCTGAAGGATGGAAAGCTACTGAATGCCTTTAAATTCCATTGTGTGTGATGGTACAGGTGCCCTGAACTCATATTACCGTTCTGTTGTTAATCCCAAGGGATTTGTTTGCCTGGTGGTCTAGGGATCAGGGGAGGGCAACAATAACCAGCATCACGGCATCAGGCAAGGCATTGAGGACAGGGAAAGCCACCTTCCTGTGCAGGTGAAATGTATCAGAGGACACAGGTTTGACTCTATCGTTAAGACTCTATCCTCCTTAAGAGGAGGCCTCATTGGCCATTCCACATTTCTGGGGTGCCGTTTCCATGTCCAAAGCATAAGGGCAACAGGGTATGGAGGGTCAGAGGCTCAGGGTCTATGATACTTGGATTTGTTTTTCTTATTTCCTCTCTTGTGGTACTGGGGATTAAACCCAGGTTTGCTCAACCACTCTGCTACACCTCCAGCCCTTTTTATTTGTTTTTTTTATTTTGATACAGGGTATTGGTACGTTGCCCAGACTACCCTTAAATTTGCTACCCTCCTGCCTCAGCCTTCCTAGTGGCTGGGATTGCAGGTGTATACCACTTCGCCTGGCTTGTTCTTTTTAGTGTGTGGCATGAGATCAAGAGGTCCAAGTTCTTCCTTACAAGGCCCTGAAGCAAATAATGGATATCATAACAGCTAATGGACAGTGTATAGGTTCCTGGATACATGAATAAGTTGCAAGATGGGCACATTTGTTCACATCTGTAATCCCAGTGACTCCAGAGGCTGAAGCAGAAGAACTGCAAGTTTGAGGTCAGCCTCAGCAACTTAGTGAGACCCTACCTCAAATTTTTAAAAAGGGCTGGGAAGAAGCTCAGTGGTAAAGTGCCCCTGGTTCAATGACCAGTACCAAAAAAAAAAAAAAAAAAAAAAAAAAAAGAACGAAAAGAAAGAAAATTGCCAAAGCCTTTATTATGAAGCAGGTTCTCTTTTTAAAAGCAGTTACCAGAATGACTGATGATTTTAATTTATAAGTTAAATTTATAAATGAAGAATAGCCACCAGGTTCCAGAAAGTGCTAATGAGATACATTGGACATATATGTGTATGTAATGTGTGTGTCAGATGAATCTCCTTGGAAGAGGATGTCATTAAGGTAATGTATTTCTTGACAAAGGAGATGTCATCAAGGTTTTCTCTGCAAGGTTTTATATGATGACAAAGGTACTAGTATACCTCTTGAGTAAGCCAGAAAGTGTGTTCTGTCCTTTGGAGGTTGAGGCAACCTCAAGAAAGGATGTAGAATCAGAAACTTAACAGAATAGTTTAGCAAATCTATAAGAGGAATATATTTATTGACTATTGAGTGAATAAGTAATTTTTTTTTTTTTTTGGAACCGGGGATTGAACCCAGGAGCAGTCCACCACTGAGCCACATCCCCAGCCCTATTTTGTGTTTTGTTTAGAGACAGGGTCTCACTGAGTTGCTTAGGGCCTCGCTAAGTTGCTGAGGCTGGCTTTGAACTCACGATCCTCCTGCCTCAGCCTCCCAAGTGCTGGGATGACAGGCGTGCGCCACCGCGCCCGGCTTGAATAAGTAATTTTTAAAAATTATTTTTATAGATATTTTTTAGTTGTTGATGAACCTTTATTTTATTCATTTATTTATATGTGGTGCTGAGAATTGAACCCAGTGCCGCACCCATGCTAGGCAAGTACTCTACCACTGAGCCATAACCCCAGCCCACAAGTGCATAAGTAATTTTAATAATCTTTTATTTTATTTTATTTTATTGTACCAGGGATTGAACCCAGGGGCGCTTAACCACTAGCCACATCTCCAGCCCTTTTTTGTGTTTTATTAGAAACAGGGTGTCACTGAGTTGCTTAGGGCCTCACTAAATTGCTGAGGCTGCCTTTGAACTCATGATCCTCCTGCCTCAGCCTCCCTGAGCCTCTGGGATTACAGGCATGTGCCACCATACCTGGCTGCAATTTTAATAATATTGAATATTGGGGAGGAAGGCCTTGATGGATGGATCATGGCATTGAGTTTGTAGTCATCATCATTTGGCACCTTTTATTTTCTTTACTTATTTACTTATTTAAACACACAAAAGTGATCTGTCAAATGGAGAATTAGCATGGAATAATCATCCCTTCAATAATTAAGTTTTGGAGTTAGGGATATAGCTCAGTTGGTAGAGTGCTTGCCTCACAAGCACAAGGCCCTGGGTTCAATCACCAGCACCACAAAAAAATAAAAAATAAAAAATAAATTAAGTTTCATGTAATAAGTTTAATAAGTTTTAGCCCTTGAATCTCAATGTTTTAACTTACATTGAGCCATATAAACTATTTTAACTGAGGGTTCATGAGATTCAGTTTCATCAAGCCAATTTATAAGTGCCAAAGACTTCTTTTAACTTTCATTGTGTGATACTGTTTATGTCCAATATAGAATATTGTACAGCAGTATTATGACAATGGGAAATTTAGGAAAGGCAAGTGTGAAAGACAGGCATAGCTATTTTTCTCTATATTTAGTTATGTCTAGATTAGAGACAGCAGATTGTTGACATTTTGTGGAATATCCATATATAACTTTTTGATCCCCAGCATGATTAATCTCATAACGTTTTGTCATTTGGTACAGTTAACCAATAGTTAGTATTAAGTTGTAATCTTTGTTGTGGAAGCACAAAAGCCAATCAGCACTTTTCTTATATAAATATTTAGTATAAGTTAGTATAGTTTGTTGTTGTTCTTCTTCTTGTTTTGTACTGGGGATTGCATCCAAGGGCATTTTATCACTGGCTACACCCCCAGGTCTAGTTAGTTAGTTAGTTAGTTAGTTAGTTAGTTAGAGACAGGGTCTCCATAAGTTGCTTAGGGTCTTGCTAAGTTGCTTAAGGCTAGCCTGGAACCTGTGACCTTCCTGCCTCAGCCTCAAGTCACTGGGATTACAGAAGTGTGCCACGTACCTGGCTTCGTATATAAATTTTGAATGTCCAATTAGATAAAAATATGGAAATTTATTTTACTTTATTTTTTCATTCATTCATGAACTCAATTTATCATGCATTTATATTAAAAATTATATGTTTATAACTTTTTACTTTTTATTTTGTCTTTTTATATGTTGCCCTTTCTTTGTAGGTTAATAAATAATCTCAGGCTACCACTATGCTTGCTAGACCTGGACCTGGTGTGTGCTAAGTTCAAAGTTCCTTTTTTATTTCTTTTCATTGATTTGTAGCTTCTTTAAGCAGTGGTCTTTTTCCTTTTTAAAAATGTACTTTAGCGGCCAGGTGTGGTGGCACACACTTGTAATCCCAGCAGCTCAGGAAGCTGAGGCAGGAGGATTGTGAGTTCAAAGCCAGCCTCAGCAACTTAGCGAGGCCCTAAGCAACTCAGTGAGACCCTGTCTCTAAATAAAATACAAAGTAGGGCTGGGGATGTGGCTCAGGGGCTGAGTGCCCCTGAGTTCATCCCTGGTACCCAAAAAAGAAAAAAAAAATGTACTTTAGGTTTCCACCCACCTAAAGCACTGATTCTTAGTTTCTGTTTTGGGTTGAAAAGAGGAATCAGAGGAGGCAGAAGGGGGGACCCAGTGTCTTTAGAATTCCTAGGATTCCCCCCCACACACACACATACACAGCAGGATAGTCAGTCCCTATGTCCCCCCAACATACTTTTTAAAGTCACATCATTCAAATGGTTGTATTTCTAGGTGGCAAAAAAGATATTCCTAAGATTTCAATGGTTCTAGTTGTGGGTGGTGCTCTCCAATTCTGCTTTCCATTGATCCCATTTATCAGAAACTTCTCAGATGACCACAGGTGTGTTTGGATCAGTCTGCAATAGTGCAAGGATGGCTGGATCATTTAGCAAGGCCACACAAGCCCACCTGAGCACAGACTATAGGTTAGGGACACTGGCAGGCATTTTATAGTTCTTTAGTTTGTTAACATCCTCAGGGCTCTTGGGAGTGGTGACAATGAGATATTCCTGCTTTATAATTTGAGTCATTAGGGGTTTGGGGATTAGCTCCGTGGCAGAGTACTCACCTAGCATGCACAAGACCCTGAGTTTGGTCTCAGCCCTGAAAAAGAAAAAAAAGGTTTCTTTGAGTTATTAAGTCCTTTTCTGCTATACAACAAGGGTCAGACCCACAGGAGGTCTGATGAGGAGACAAAGATCCGGAAAAACAAGAGAAGGCCCCAACACAGGGATGGAAGATCCCAGGGTCACTGTTGCCAACAAAATGCCCTCGTTTCCCTAGTGAATGGGGCATTCTTGTCAGGGTGAAAAGTCTTGACTCAGATTCTGCCTCATCATCTCAGTGGGTGGTCAGAGTACTCATCTTGCTCTTCCAATCTGCTTAGCCTTACAGTGGCCCAGTATCCATCTGGCAGCCCCCTGGCAGAGGTGACCATCTTCTGCCTCTCAGTTACAGGACATTGGAGCCCAGCAGAGACCTTTGCAATACGTTCAGTTTAACTGTGTCCAACTAATTCCTGTTCATGGCAGTAATAGCATCCATGGTCACCCCTCTAGTGATATTAAGGCTGGAAATTCATGAGTGTAGGGGAAAAAGAGTTTTTAGAGCCACCAGATTTAGGTGTTGTACATGAGCAGCAGTTGATAAAGATAGTATTATAGAATATATAATCAGTATATAAAATAAAATGTATTTCATACATAATGCTATATGAAATCATTATAAATCATATAAAATTATATAATTGTATGTTTCACAATGTAATTATGTAACACATAGCAATGTGTGTAATATTTATTTAGAAATGATATATTATTAAAAAAATTGTCATATGTAATTTCACATATCTTGTATATCATATAGACCACAGTATCATTAATTCATAATTATACTAAAATATATAGTATATGTTTATGACATGTAATATACAAGAATATAATTATAAATATATTTTATACACTCATGATACTATATATACTATAGTATATCTTATTTAATTCATATATATGTAGTTTATGTGTAAGTATAATTTATGACAGTAAAAGTATGTAGTTTTAAATTTATATCATGTATTTTACATTGTTATATATATTATATAATAAAACCATCATGTGCAACCTAAAATACCAATAATTATATACCATGCTATGTCTAATTCATACAATTGCATATGAGCTAATATGCAAGTATTATGTATCAAATGCGATTATATTAAATAATATGTAATGTTCTTTTTTGTTTTTGTTTTTATATTTTAGTTGTAGGTGGACACAATACCTTTATTCTATTTTTTATGTGGTGCTGAGGATCGAACCCAGGGCCTCACACATGCTAGGCAAGCATGCTACCACTGAGCCTCAACCCAAGCCCAATATGTAATGTTTATGAAAAATAATGAATATTATATGACATATATTTTTATTATTCATCACTCACCTAATAAGTCCTAAATAATAGATGAAATTTATGATATGTAATTGTTTTTTTGGTACTGGGGATTGAACCCAGAGGTGCTTAACTACTGAGCCACAATCTCAGCCCTTTTTTTAGAGATATATCTAGAGACAGGGTCTCACGGAGTTGCTCAGGGCCTTGCTAAGTTGCTGAGGCTGGCTATGAACTTGCGATCCTCCTGCCTCAGCCTCCTGAGCCACTGGGATTATAGGCATGCACCACTGTGCCTGGCTGATGATATGTAATATAACATGCTATGACAAAATATTATGATTGCACAGAGATTATATAGTACTGTATATCACATTTAATTACATCTTTCATATATATTTCTAATCATAATTGATTATATTGTATTCAGTAATCACTCTAACTGTAATTATATATAATATGTCATATTTTCATATTAATATCCAATGATATATTGTTAACATGGGATATCATATGAATTACAAATGTTTACATTAAAAAAGAAGCATATTAATTATATGTAAGAATATATCAATGTAATATATTCATTATGCCTAGGTAATATGTATTTTATGTGATAAGTAATTGTTTTGTATTATTTATTATATAGTATAATTATCTACCACATGAACTCATACAATAAATATGTAATGTATAACAAATAACATTTCATAAACTTTACCAAAATTTATCATTTTAAACATCTATTTAATATATTATTTTGATCCATATAGTATAGTTATATATATTTACATATACTACCTATAAACAGAATCTTTATATTCATATAATGAGATTGTGTGTGTGTGTGTGTGTGTGTGTGTGTGTGGTGCTGGGGACTGAACCAAGGACCTTCTGCATGCAAGGCAAGCACTCTACCAACTGAGTTATATCTCCAGCCCCAAGATTTTTAACCGTGTGGCTATAAATAATTACATATTCTGATAGTTTATAACATTTTTCAAGTCATTGTATATTTTACGTATCAGATCATTTTCCAAATTTCATATTATATCTATGTCATACTGTAATATGAAATTAGTAATATTTTAGATTTTAATATGGTCGTACAAAATTATTTTATACAAGTTATCTCATGTAGTATGTATGAAAGTATACTATACATACAACTGGATTTTTTTTTGTGTGTGTGTGGTGCTAGGTATTGAACCCAGGACCTTGTGCATGCTAGGCAAGCACTCAACCAACTGAGCTATATCCCCAGCCCCCTGTACTTATAATTATTTTTAATTATAAAAAATTATTGTATTTTCATTGTATAAGGTACACATCTTTATATTGTATTATATATAAACATTACCTATTTTGCATTATTTTAAGTGATTAATATATGATGTTATGTAATATAAATAACGATATGAAATAATCTATTATGTTATGTGATATAAATAATGATATAATGAATATAAAATGTTATTAGTGGGCTAGAGGTATATCTCAGTTTTACAGTGCTTGTCTACCATGCTAGAGGTTCATTCCCCAGCACCACAAAATATACATATAAAATATAAACATGAAATAACATTTTTATATTGTATATATATTTATTTATTTTAAAATAATTTTTTAAATATTTTGTTTTAGTTATAGGTAGACCTGATACCTTTATTTTATTTTTATGTGGTGCTGAGGATTGAACCCACGGTCTCACACATGTTAGGTGAGCACTCTGCCACTGAGTCACAACCCCAGCCCTATTTGTATATTTTAAATGAAATACCATATATAGTATATTAAACATGTTATTAACATCATGTTTCACTATATTTTTAAATGCAAATAATTCATAATGATAAAAGTATATGTACTTTTCAATAGTATTTTTATTGTATACTCTCATATATATCACATAATATATTCACCTTTATTATATTTGATGTACTATATGGGCAATATAATATATTACATATGAGGTAAAGAACAAAATATATAATATGTAATCATTATATATTGCATATCATATGCAATAACTTCATATATATATGTACAATGTATGTATATGTAATATAGTACAATATTACATTATCGTATAGTTATGTGACTTTGTATTATATCATTTTGGAACCATAGATAATATGATAGAACATATAATAATTGTATATATTTTACAGTGTATCATACATTATGGTACCTACATTATATTTTATGTACATTATATTATAAAATACATATTATATTTTTATAACAACATAGGAATGTGATTAAATATGCTTAATTTAATATGCATAATGAAGTTAATCATGTACATTTTATATAATATTTTTATATAATCAGTAGATATTATGTAATTTAATTTATAACCATTAGGTTTACCTGTATGTATATGTCATATTATATAGTTATTGTATGTTATAAATATTGATTTTGGACTGTGTGGTAGAGCACTTCTCTTGCATGACCTTAACCATGGTTTTTTGGTTGTTGTTTGTTTTTTGTACCAGGGATTGGACCCGGGTGTGCTTAATCACTGAGCCACATCCCCAGCCCTTTTTTGGTATTTTATTTAGAGACAGGGTCTCCCTGAGTTGCTTAGGCACTTGCTAAATTGCTGAGGCTGGCTTTGAACTCAGGATTCTCCTGCCTCAGCCTCCTGAGCCTCTGGGATTATAGGCATGTGCCACCACAGCCAGTTTAACCATGGTTTTATTCCTCAGTACTAGAAAAAATTTTTTAATAAAATATAGATTTTATCATTATGCAGGTATGATAAGCCCACTAGATTGAGAGATGATTGACACTGAAAAAACAGGTTTTTCATACTCACAGATGCCAAGAAGTAAGGCATGTCACCTCATTGGAAGGTTACTTTTGAAAGCAAGGGGGTCAGTCAGGTTGTATAGAAAAAGAGGGAAATGCAGGCAAGAACTTCCATCATGAACTCTGAGGGAAGGAATAGGCGAAGCAAAAAAGTAGGCTTAGGATTGGCTAGTTTCAATAATTTTAGCAAACTCTAGGGCATAATGGCTGTCCTTGGTAGTTTGATACTTGTCCCTGGGGTGATCAGGGCAGATAAGAGAATAGAGACCCAGAGTATGAGAAGTCAACAAAGGAGGTGGCTCGACTTGTGGGTCTGCAGTGGTTGCTGTGCATATGAAAGCCACTGTTCCAGGCAGGTTGTTTACTTTCTCTGGGAAATGCTTAGTCCTGGGAGAGGAGAATCCTCCAAAACCCTGTATTAATTTATATAGAACCATTTAACTTTTAATTGAGTGTTTATGGGAATCCCATTTTATCTACTTCATTTGTAGGTGAAGATACTTTTTAAATTTTAATGTTCTTTTTTTTTTTTTTTTTTTCAATACTGGGAATTGAACCCAGGGGTGTTTTACCCCTGAGCCACATATCCAGCCCTATTTTATTTTTCATTTTGAGACAGGGTCTCCCTAAGTTACTCAGGGCCACACTAAGTTTCTGAGGCTGGCCTCCAACTTGTGATCCTCCTGCCTCAGCCTCCCCAGTTGCTGAGATTCTAGGTATATACCCCTGCACCTGGTAATAATCAACCTCTTAATAACTAAGTTCATATAATAAGATTTGATCTTCAAAGGCCTCACTCACTACTTTAAGTGAGAATTCATGGGATTTTATCAAGTTAATTTATAAGTACTGAAGGATTATTTTAAGTTTCTTATTCATTGTTTCAGTGCCCTTATGTCCAAGAGAATAATTTATAGCAATGAGTACAACTATGGGAAATTCAGACCAGACAAGTGTTAAAGGGAGGCATAGCCTTTTTTCTCTATATTGTACTTAGTTTCATCTTATCAGAGACAGATATCCCCAGGTATAACATAATCCAAGCTCCAGTACAATTAATCCCAGGAATTTTGTCAGTTTGTGCAGTTGAGCTATGATTAAAATTAAAATCTGTGTTGTATAGATAGACACCAATCAGCAACTTTTTTACCACATAATTTGTTTAGTATTGTAAATCTGAATAGAAATTTTAATTTCAAATTGGATTCAAATATGGAAATTTATAATTTAGTTATACATTATACATCTATGAACACAGTTTATCGTATTTATATTAAAATACTCTTTTTCTTTTTTTGTTTTTCCTATACTCAGGATTGAACACTGGGCCTCACACATGGTAGGCAAGTTTTCTACCACTGAGCTACATCTTCAGTCCTTTTTTATTTTCAGACAGGTTCTCCCTACATTGCCATGGCTGGCCTCAAACCTGGGATCATCGTGGCTCAGTCTCTGAAGTAGCTGCATTTACAGGTATGTAGCACCAGCCCAGGCATTCCTGTTTTTCTTTTTGCTTCCTCTTGGACTTATAGATGTCTGAAGTTGCCATCTTTTTTTTTTTTTTTAATTTTTCTTTAGTATATTACCTGCCTGATGTTATACTTTTTAGATTCTGTTTGTGGTTGAAAAAGGAAATGGGGAATAGGAATGGCTTTGGGGTCTTTATGTAGCAACCTCCCCCTGAGATTCACCAATAGCAGAAAAATCAGTCTCTACTCCCCCCTTTTGTTTTCTTAAGTAAACTGTATAATGACTTATATTTCTATGGTGTTAAGAAGTTTTTGTCTTCTGTGTTTGGAAATGTACCTAACAAATTCCTGGGGTTCCATGTAGCCTCTGTTGTTAATGGTTGCCTCTGCCTGGCACAGTAGCACACACCTGTAATCCCAGGGGCTTGGGAGGCTGAGGCAGTAGCATCCTGAGTTCAAAGTCAACCTCTGCAAAGGCAAGGCGCTAAACAACTCAGTGAGACCCTGTCTCTAAATAAAATTCAAAATAGGGCTGGGGATGTGGCTCAGTGGTGGAGTGCCCCTGAGTTCAATCCCCAGTAACTCCCCAGCCAAACAAAAAATGGTTGCCTCTGTTTGTGGTTCCCATTGGCTCCATTTGGATGCAACCATCTCCCATTCCAGTATGAGTTACTTGACCTCATCTTGGTTGGGAAGAGTCTCCACTAGTGCAAGGATGGCAGTATTCTCTGGCCAGACCTGAAACTCTACTGAGCACTAAGCCCACGGTCATTGGCAGGCATTTTACCTTTCTTCACTTTGTTAACCTCCTCAGGAGTTTTGCTGGGTGGTTGGGGATACAGTGAGATATCTTAGCCTTCTAATTTGTCATTAAACATTTTTGATAATAGAGATAAGATGATACCTGAGATAAGATCTTACAGGAGATTACATTGTAGTCTCAGCATGAGAGGATTTCAAGCAAGACACAACACTTGGTAAAATTGTAGCAAAGTTTATTAGAAGAGAAAGAAGAAGGGGGAAAAAGACAGTCTCAAGGGAAAGAGTGGGTCCTCTCAGAGAAGAGATCAACAACTCAGTTTGTGTCCCAGCTTTTATTGGGATAGGGGAAATTGTTGGAAGGTCCTCTTGTATCACCTCTTGACTATGGATTGACAGCCCACATTGGCTAACAACCTAAGGGCAGCTCATGGTCACCGTGGCCTATGCTGATAGGTCCAAATTGGAACTGGTTTTATAGAACTTATGGTTGATGGGCTCCAGTCTTAATCATCTTTTTCTAGGTCTGGGAATATCTGGTCTGTGTCATTTATGTAAGGTCTTGTTTAAGATTTCTTAGGTATTAGGCCCTTTTGAACAAACATATCCTTATCCTTTGGTTCTTACCCCCTGAATTCATCTTTTTCCTGTTGTAAGAGCAATAAGACTGAGATCAGGCAAGGGTCCTGAAGTAGCTATCCTGTCAGACCTTGCAGTACCATTGAGGCAGGCATGTTCATTAACTGATTTGTTCTGTACTGTTTTCTTAAATTCCTGACCTACTGCTTATAACTCACCTCTACTTAACACTTTGTCCGTGTGCACCAGGGGTTAGACCCACAGGGGTTTGGGGTAAGGAATGAAGAGCCACATAAATAAGAGAAGTAGCAACAGAATGCTATTTTGACCAGATGGATGGCATTATCTCCCCAGTGAATGGGGCACCCTTCTCAAGAGTGAAAAATCTTGCTCAGATGCTAGAGCTCCAACTCAGTAAGTGGTCAGTACCCTCTCCCCTTGCAATTTGCTAAGCCTTGCACTGACCCAGAATCCACCTTATAGCCCCTTGGCAGAGGTTACCATTGTCTGCCTCTGAGTTAGAAGGTACTGGAGCCCAGCAGAGGCCTTTACATTATGTTCTCAGTCTACCAAATTGCTGGGATTGAAGGAGTGTGCTATCATCCCAGCTAATTTTTTTTTTTTTTTTTTTGTAAATTTGGGATTGAATCCAGGGCACTTAACCACTGAGCCACATCCCCTACTCTTTTGTTTTTTATTTTGAGAGAGGGTCTCACTAAATTGCTCAGGGCCATGCTGAATTGCTGAGGCTGGCATTTAACTTGCCATCCTCCTGCCTCATCCTCCCCAGCCATTAGGATTACAGGTGTGTGCCATTGCACTTGGCTAAAGTATTTGAAGGGTTATGGAAAATAATATTCCTATAAGATAACTCCCCAAGAAAATGGATAGTGTGACTTGAGAAGTGGGGAAGGAGGGGCTGGGGATATAGCTCCGTTGGTAGAGTGCCTGCCTCACAAGCACAAGGCCCAGAGTGCAATCTTCCAGTCACACCTGCCTCCATTTACCACTCAGTTAATCCAATCAGGGATTTCACTGATTAGGTTAAGGCCATAACCACTCCACCTATCATTTCTTCTCTAAGCCTTCTTGTATTCTCTCACACATGAGGTTTTGGGGGACACCTTACATCCAAACCATACCACCTTTTGAAAATCTTGCTGATAGTGGAGACTGCTTTATTTAGCAAGGAGCCCTGGTCCAGAGAAATTGCATTGGTTTCCAATCTCCTTCCGACTGAGGCAGCAGCTGCGGAAGGAAGGCTTCTTAGGTAACTCAGGAAGAAGCAGTGCTAGTATTGCTCAACCAGGCAGCCACCCAATCTTGGGTCTCTTTAGTGCTGCTGGGGAAGAGGAATCAGCAGTCCTTTTCACCTCCTCTTTTCTTCTTCCTGGGTGTCTTGGTTGTGGTTTCAGTCCTTCCAGGGTCCTTGTCCCAGAACAGTCACGATTTTGTTTTTATAGTTTCCTCTGGGCAGATGCTGCAAGTTGCCTCCCCTGCCCCATTGTACCCACCCAACTGACTGCATTCAGGAGTATGGCTGGAGAGGGGTCTCTAAGAACTCCCCCACTCCTACAGAAAAGCCAGGGGGCCGGCATCTTGCCAAAGGAGATCTTTGAGGGGGTTGGAGGGAGGGGGAAGGTAAGGAAAAGATGGCCACACACTCTTCAGGCCACCACAGCCTTCCCTTCAGATTGGGGTCCCTGCACCCACGGAGTGGAGTGGCTGCTGAAGCTTGGGTCTTTGGCTAATACAGGGCAGGGTTGAGATTTTAGGGCCCCGGAGGGTGGCCAAGGCAGGGGACTTGGGCAGCTCTGCTTTGTGAGGCCCCCACACAGGGTTCCTCAAATGTCCCTATGGCTTGGACCCAGACCATCCCTACACCTTGGGAATCTTTTGCCCCATTTCATGGACAAGGCAGAAATTCCAAACCAATTCTCAGCGTCCTCTCACCGAGAAGCAGAGGCAACCACCTCCGTGCAGCCCAGCCACGTACTGGGTCCCTGGCAAGAGATCCAGCTAGGGCTTGTGTTTAAAGCCTAATATGGAGAAGAGGGCAGCTGCAGCTCCCGCTGGTCTAGGTTGACGCTGAGGTGTTCGCGGCGGCCAGTGCTGGGGCTCGAGCTTGCTCTCTTCGCTCTCACTCTTTCCGCAGCGCGAACCTGAGGGCTCTCTTGAGCGCTAGCAGCTCAACTTGCTGCCTCCCTCAGACAGAGCTGCGGGAGCTGGAGGTGGTGGAGGGATAGCGGCGCCTACTGATGACGCAATCACCTAGCGACCACTCTCATTCCCGACCCTTTGCTTTCCGCCCACAAGTACAAATTTTAAACTAGTGCATTGCCTCTGGAATTAAAAAAAAAAAAAAGTACTAACAGATATTGAATTTATATATACTTTATGTGCCACATCAATCTCCCTGACAGAAGATGTTTTTACTGTAATGTCTACCTGTGTTCCGCGAGAAAGGTAGATATCATCAAGCTTTTATCTGCAAGGATTGTGTTTAGTCAAAATGCTACCTCATGGCCAGCCTGGAACAGGGCCCCCTGGGAGCAGGAAGGAAAGTGCATTTGAAAAGCTGTTGGAATAGGCACAAAGCAATCAGGTTAGCTAAATGTGTAAGAGCCACATATTTACTGGTTTTGATTGAATAGCAGCAGTGACTTTAATACTATTGAATGTCGGTTAAGGAGGCTTTGATGAATGAAACCAAAGCATTAAGGTTGTGGTAAAGCATCATGAGGCATCTTTTATTTCTTTGACTTACTTATTTACCTGTTTCAGATTTAAGAACAGAGTGAGTTGGCCTACCAAATGTAAAAGCATACTGTCATGTACAACTAATTAGAACAAATAAAGTTTAAAAAAATAAAAATATAAAATTATTAAAAAAGTAAAAGCAACTGATTAAACCAACTTCACATTGAGTTCTATATAAGTTTATATCCTCAAAAGCCCTAAATTAACTTACACAGAGCCATTGAACTATTTTAACTGAGTATTCATTGGATCCTGTTTTCTCAAGGTTTGTTGTCAACACTTACTTCAATTTTAATGTATTAATATTTGCATCAGAGTATTTAGGTCAAATATAGAATCTAGAGCAGTAAGTATTATGACTGTGAAATTCAGACAAGGCAAGTGTTAAAGATAGGCATAGCCATCTTTCTTTGCATTATATTTACTGTTTTAAGATTAGAGGCTACAGAGTGTTGACAGATCATAAGATGTCCAAATGTAACCATTTTCACCCCACTATAACTAATCACACGAATTTTTGTCAGTTTGTGTGCTTTAGAAATACTGTTAAATTGTAATCTGTGTTGTAGAGGAACAAAGTCAACCATCATCTTGTTTATATTTTTCTCACATAAATCTTTTGTATGTAAATTAGTATAAATTTTGAATTTTCAGTGGTATCAAACTGAATTTTATTTTAAATATGTATTCATGGTACATGAACAATTTATAATACATTAATATTAATGTATCAATACACAATTTTTACCCTTTTATTTTATCTTTTTTCCCCCTAGTGTATATCACTAATAAGTGCCTAGGGCTACATTTCCTTCTTTGACCTGGGGATTGCTTATTACTCAAAGTTCAGAGTTCCTCTTATTTTTCTCCTTGCTTTGTAGCTGGCTTAAGTGATAGCCTTTTTTTCTTTTAAAAATTTTAAATGTATTTTAGGATTTTACCTGGCTGAAGTTCTCAATTTACATTTCTTTTTCTGACTGAGAAGAGGAAAAGAGGCAAGGGGAAAGGACCTGGTGACAATGGGCAGAGCCTTTCCCTGGGAGAGGTCCACCACCAGCAAGACGTTCCATTCCCTTTCCCCCACTCCCTCATCTTTGTAGTAAAAGCTGTAAAATGGCTTACATTTCCGTGCAGCTAAAACATTTCCCCCTTGTCTTTGGACGTTCCCTTAGCCAATTCCTGTTGTTTAAGTGACACCTGTTGTGAGCATTTCTGGTGGTCTATGGTTCCCTTCTGTGCAGCACATCCTTTTCTAGGACCACCCAATTGACTACATTTGGGTTTGCAATAGCCCAGGTGTGCAATGATAGCTGAGTCATTTCCCAAGATCGCCGCAGGAAGTCCCTAGCACTGAAAAGAGCCCAAGAACAAGGGATGTACATTTACATTTCTTTATTTTGCTAACTGCTTCTGGGAGGGCTGACAATGAGATATTCCTGTCTTTTAACTAAAGTCTTTTGCCACTGCACACCTGGTGGTGGAGCATGGGGAGGGGTGAGGGGATGAAAAGCCAATGAAACAAAAGAGAAGAGGTGGGTGTCGCAGTGCCAGTCTAGACCGACAGGTGGCAGCATGTCCCCAGTAATGGGGAGCCCTTGTCAGCCTGAAAATTCTGACTTCTGTTCATTTTATTTTTGCCAAGATAGCCACTCTGTAGGGGAGATCCCTGGACTGGAGGGGAATTCGACTGGGGTATTTTAGTCAGGTAAGACACTGAGGAGGTAGCACAAATACATACAAACACACACACACAAAATTAAGAGGTGTATTTTTTGTGTGTGTGTGTGATGCTGGGGCTTGAACCCAGGGCCTTGTGCTTGCAAGGCAAGCACTTTACCAACTGAGCTATATCCCCAGCCCAAGAAGTGTATTTTTTAATTTTGAAATTCTGAAGAGAAGAGGGCAGCAGCCCTTGCAGATCCATTAGTAAGAGTGTATTCTTCTAGGACATGTACATTCACCCAGCCCATGGGGAGCAACAGAGACAGAGAGGACCCTAAAGGATAAAGTGAATATTGAGATCCAGGGGTAACTCAGGGATGTTTCCTGAGAGGAGCTGTAATTGATGAAGAATGCAGTATCCATAGAGACCACTGTGACTGAAAGGTGATTACTTTGGCTCATCTGAAGCATCCTTGTTGGATGTGGACACATGTGGATGGTAGGTTGTATTGAGCTGTCCCTTAGGCAGATGTTCATTAGGATTTGCTTGCATAAACCAGATTTCTGGAAGTGGGAGGATGGGAGAATTAGAAACAGTTAAGGGTGTCTAAGCCCTATTTCTGGTATGAAAAAATTCAACTGAAATTTAAAATAGAAGCCAAAATGATCTAAAATTATAAGAATTCACCATATTATTTTTCATGGGAGCTGTACCATATTTAATTCTTACCACTTATGCATAAACGTTCCAATTTCTAACCCTAAACCAATATGATCAACAGTTAGTCAAATGTTGTATATCTGCCTATGACATAGATTCTTTATGTGTCTTTGGGTTTTGTTTTTGTTGTTTCATTGAAGTTAAGGTTCATATAAGACAAATATCAAAGAAACAGCCTGGCCTGTGGAACAATCAGTGATTGATGAGACCCAGGAGAGTATGTGCCCTCGACTTTCCCTTCAGCCCTTGTGGGATGGATACTAAATCAAAAATTTAAACCTGGGACTCAGTAAAAAGGCATGCTAGAGTTTATATGTTGGATGGAAATTGGAAAATGTTGTTGAGTACACCATTATTTCTATCAGTTAAGCAAGTACTCTGGGAAATATTGGGTACCTTCACTTTCCAACTGACCCGGCATGCTTGATTTTAAGTGTAATGTATGTCTTATTACTACCAGTACTGTGTATAAAAGGAGAATGAGTGTCCCAGCAAGGCTAGGTCTGGTATTGTGGCCTTATTATACACTAGTGGCTAGTGGATACATATGTGAGTTTGCATAATATTTTTGGGTCTGTGAAACAAGAGAATCACAGGGGTTTTTGTTTGTTTGTTTACTTGAAAGGTATAATTTTCAGGTCCTGGACCACTCACTAATTCATATAATAAATGTGAAGATGGAACCATTTGCTGACCAGGATGTCCAGTGCTCCGATGATTGCAATAAGTTTGGGCAAATTTATTGTTCTTCAGGTCCTATCCTTTGTTAATAGCATCCTAGCTAAAGGATGGAAAGTAGCAAAAACCCATTAATTGCCATTGTATATCATAGTGAGCAGTGCTATTCGCTTAGTCTTGAATTCCCATTACTGGTCACTGTGTTCCTCTCAAGGGGATTATCTGGTACTCAAAGGTTCTGTGTGACAGGGTGGCTCAGATAGCGTTATGGTTTCTGACAAGCAACTGAAGCCAGAAGTCATCTTTTCCTCCTGTTGTAACTTATCAGAGTTGTAACAAATTTGGCTCTGCCTATCTTAAGTAGGCCTTGGTAGCCATGAAAAGGTGTGTTACTACTTCCATGACCCATGGCCTAATAGTCAAGTAGTTATGGAGGGTTCCAAGCTAAGGGTGTGTCAGAGCCTTTTTCCAAGAGACCCCAGTCATATGCTGCTTTAATGACATATAACATGAGATTAAGAGGAGAAAAGTTCCTTCACAGGATGCCCTGGAACAATTAATGGGCATTATGAGTGGACCAGTGATTACTATTGAAAGGTGAGAAGTGCCCAGAAAGAATCACTCCGGACGCATGAACTCACGCAAGGGATTTTATTAGTCAGACAAACAGTGTTTGCCCTGAAGAGAGAGAGAGAAAATGAGAGCATGAGGGCAAGAGAGAGTGAGTGAGATAGGCAGCGAGAGAAAGAGTGAGAGTAAGACAGGGAGAGAAGAAAAAAAAGGGCAGATGACACAGAAGCCTCTTTTGAATGGTGCCATTTTCACTGGGTGATGACGTTCTAGCCAATGGCTGCCAACGATGTTTGCAGGCAGACAACCAACAGCTGCTGAAGATATTCGCAGGTGGAGGAGCTGGGAGGGGGGAGGGATAGCTGTAGCAAAAGGGCGGGGTGGTCAATAGTGCAGTTTTATATTACATTCCCCCATTTTTGTTTTTATAAGAAGATCCCTTTGGATGCAGGGGCAAAGGTCCATTTTCAGTCTTGAGGGAGAAGCAGTTGATTGATGGATTGGTGAACTTGTGTGTGTCCACCAGCTCTGGAAATTGTGTATCTGGTCTTGTCTGTAGGCAATTTAGCAGGCATGGACCTTGGGGATCAAACTGGCTCTGCAGACACTGACATTCCAATCTCCCAGGGGTGGTTTTCCAACTTCCCAGACTCTGATGACCTCCATTCCTCAATTTAACCAGATTTCCTATTCTACACTAACTGCCTGTCCCGAATTCTGGCTTCATTCCCCCCTTTTGTTTAGGAACTCAACTGCTTGCTGAAAGGAAAGTGGGCGAAGACCACTCTGGCTGCTTCTGAGCTGGAAGTGGGCGGAGTGGAGAGCAAGCAGTTTGGAGTTCCTTTTTAGAAATCTGGTCAATTGAGGGGTCCAGTGTAGAAGTCTGCTTGGGGAAAAGCAGGTTGTAAAGTCATCTGGGGGTGGGTGCTTCTATGAATGAGAAACAAAAGACATGAGTGAAAGCTCGCAAGGCGGCGGGTGGCCAAAGAAGTAAGCTGGCCAGGCAGGTTTACCAGAGTCAGACAAAAGTAGTGGATTGAGATTTATTAGAGTCTGTGTCCCGGGTGAAATCTCCAGCCCCCCGGGGTGAAAGTTGGGATGGGAGAGCCAGAAGAAATTGCACGTGGCTTTGGCTGCTCAGGGTTTTTATACAGGGGAAGGGGCCAGGGGTCCTGCCCAGGAAAAGGTGGACCCAAGGTGGACGTCAGGGTCAGCAGGTCTGCCTCATTGGTCACTTCTGGCACAGTGTGTTGCTTGCTGACCTTGCTCCCTCCCCTGCAGCCACCCAAATTCAACCTGACATCCCGACCTTTTTGGTGATATAGGGCACCAGAGTCTGTCTGGCTGCTTCCTGCATGGTTGGGGGCGTCATGGGAAAAAAAAGGTTTTGGGGTCTGGGTCGGTGGGGAGGCAGCTGTAAGGGTGCAGGAGCATTTGGTTGTATGTCATTCTGGCAACCTCACTCGTGCAGCTTTGGGCAAACTCAGATGCTGGAGAGTTTTAACGTTTTTCTCAATGAGTCCAGTTGCTCAGTCTAGTTTTTTTGATGTACTAGTAGTATTCTTCCTCTAGGAATAGACGTGTGTCTTCTTTGTTCGCTGTCAGAAGATCTAGTGTTCAGTGGTTCTGTAAGGAAACTTGGGCAACAGATGTTATTTGTCCCTGTAGGGATGCCAGGGTTTTAAACAGGCCAGATTAATTCAGCTTCACTATAGTCAATTGAGGAACTAGAGTGCAGGACACACAGAAAGCGAAGGGCATATTGGGATCAAATTTTTTGTCAGAGTACCATTACATCAGAAAAAGAATCCTGGAGGAGCCAATATGGGAGAAGAGACCTGTATGGTTTAGTTGCAAGGTACTGAGTTAGAGAAAGTGTAACAGTATGCAAAGTTCTCTGAGGAGTTGTAATAAAGGGAACTCTCTCCAAATGTAAAGAAGGGGTCCTTTGAGCCTTTGAGGAAGTATTAAGGGGGGATACTCATAGGAACAGCTGTTAGTGGGGTCTGGTCCAAACCTGCACAAAGAGAACAATCTGAGATGTTATTAACTCTGGAGAGATTGAGAAGTTGAAGACCTTGAGAAAGGATTAGCATTAGACTGAGTAGTTGCGTTGATCTGAAGTTGGATCTCCATTTCCTGCTCCTGGATGGTTAGATGAACCTGAGGAACCACCTGAATATAAACTTTTAGATTCTAAGTGAAGCCTCAGGATGGTTGGCTGTTGTCTCTGTGTAAACTTTACCGTCGAGGATTGGGGTCGATAGGGGATATGGAGTCTTCAGATGATGTTGAGGCTTCTGGAGACTAGTTGAACAATCTGAGAGGTGAAGACTGAACCATTGTCTGACTGGATGGATGCAGGATGTCTGAATCTGGGAATAATCTGCTCAATGAGGACAGAGGCGATGTCAGCAGTTTCCCTGGGGGTAGGGAAGGTTTCTATTCAGCCTGAAAAAGTATCAACCAAGATAAGTAATGGAGCTTTTTGCATCTGGGCATAAGGGTGAAATCCATTTGCCAGTTTTGCCTGGAAAATTGTTCACTGTCAGCTGTCAAGACTTAAAGGATGTAGGATCCTCCCATGTGAAGACAAAGAGGTAACAGGAGTCAGGGTGAAGAGGAACTGTAAAGAACACATTTCCTTCCTCTTTGAACATCAGCCCAACAAATCCTCTGCTCTAAAGACTTGTGCACCTGGAAGGCACGGACACATTAATATACAAAGAAGAGCAACCAAACCGTTTTTCAAGAAAAACCTAGGCTCTGCAACATAGCACAATACCCCACCAGTTATTTAACCACAATAGTATAAAACTTAAAGAAATCCTTGTCATTTTAACATATTGATTACACTTTGATTTATATTAGCCCATTAACATTTGACCTTAGGGAAAAACCTTAAATAGCCTTTCATTGATCATCTCATATACATATAACCAACTTAGTCATACACAACTTGTTGAAATTTGTCCTTTACTTACACAGACTTTCTTAGCACTTACTTAGACCCTCATGTATTTCATCACAAAAAGACTTTCTTACCCAGAAACATCTTTTTCCTTCTACTGGATATATTTCCACACCTAGAACCTTCTATTTTTTCTTTCCTATCTGTTGACTTCTTTTGTTTGCATTTTGAAATAACTCTTAGGAAATTTCTGAATTTAGATGAATTATTCCATTTTAATAAGATGAAATATTTTGTTATTTATAGTTCTTTAATTGAATCACAGTTGAAACCTTTGGATTCCTTTTATGTAGAATGGTACCTGTTATGATTTCACCAATAATATTTTAAGTATGTTACCTAATGGAATTTAAACATTAAGAGTACTAAAAGAGTATAAGGTTTAGAAACCACTGGGTGGGTGGGAATAGTTGCCTCATTAATTAGGCAGAGGTCCTGGACCAAGCGAAAGGCTCCTGAGGGTTTACATACAGGCAATTTTGGAGTATTACAGGGGGAAGTCAGTAGGGATGAGGAGTACCTGAGTAACTGACTTATGATGGGTTTAAGTACTTTCTGGAAACTGAGGACATCAAGGAAACTTAGCATGAGGTTTCAGTTAGATTAGGATTGGCTTGTGGTGGGAGGCAATGAGTGGCTTGGAGGTGTCCCAGACTTGGGGGTCAACCAAGTCTGGGGGTAACAGTAGGATAGGTGGTGTGGGAGAGCTAGAGAATGTAAGAAACAGAGGTAGAAGAAGGTGGATACTAGTAATACGCTTGGGGAGAAGTTGTAGGGTGGCTCCCAGAAGTTGGAGAACATCTCTGCCTAGGAGGGGGATTGGACAGTAAGGAATAACCAGGAAAGAGTGTGTGAAAGAATGTCCCTCCAGGGCACAGGCTAACTTAGCTGTTCTGTTTGGCAAGGAGGGTTTCCCATCAATTCCCATAACCGAAACCTGGGAAGGAAATAAAGGCCCAGAGTGGGCAGGCAAAACAGAATAGGTAGCTCCTGTGTCTACAAGGTTACCTTGGAGCGTGCCCTGGGCTCAGCAATCCTCGAGTCCAGGCTTCTTCAGTCTTCTTCGAATCTCAACAGTTGAGGAGAAGGGACCACCTGGCTGGTCACACCCTGTGTAGAGGCGCTAGGGAGGGGCCAGCCATAGGGTAGTCACTCTTCCAGTGCCCTGCTTGGTTGCATATGGAGACGTCTTGGTTGGGGTTATGGGCTTGCCCCTGGCAGAGAGGACAGCTGGTCCTCCTTTGAAGTTCTTGCTGGAGTAGCAGGCCACAGGTTAACTACCAGGGATTGGGACTGGAGTTTTACCTTTTTCTGTAAATGAGCCTGCCTCTCGGGCATTGTAGACTTTAAAGGCCATTTTTACCAGATTTTGGATAGGGGCTTGTGGGGCTCTGTAAGGCGGTTAAGGAATAAAGCTGGATTTTTATCTGGATTTTGGGTAATTTCCCTCAATTAATATAAGTAGAGGAGTCAGCAGAGAAAGATGAAAGTGAGTGAGGAATTAAGAAAGCATATTTGGAATCAGGCTGTGGTGATTCTGTATCTTTGCAGCATCCATCAGGTTTCAGCATAGAACTGCCATCTACAAAATGGTTAAGTCAGGTGAGGGGAGTGGAGAATTGAAACAATCTTGATGAGGTGAATGTACTGCTTTCAGCACCTGTGGATATGAATGGGTAAAGGCTGAAGGGACAGTGGAAGAAGAGTAGCAGCACCCATGAGAGTGTTCTGACGACCCTGTGGGTGGAGTTTGGTGGAGGCACAGAGAAGCTGAACCTGAGCATACCGTCGACTCATGCATGTGTGGTTCCCAGGCGGTGGCTCTATTGTGGCACCTGGCTTGTTGGGCTTTGGTGGGGACTGGGTAGGGGCTGGGCAGTAGTGGAGGCACTTTCAGCTGCGAGCCTACCCCAGCGTTGGGCGTGGGGAGCCATGATGGCTGCATCAGGGGTGAGCAGGTGAGCAAGGGAGGCACACTGGAGGGAGGGAGCATGCTGCTCCATGGCGCCAGTCCACGTGGCCATGGGGTGGCGGGCCCACGGGCTCAGCATAGCATGTAGATGCCCCACAGCACACAGCCACAGACGAAGTTCTCATTTATCAATTTTGGAAAAGGAACAACGGGGTAGAGTTGGGGGAGGAGATGGAGGAGGCAGCCGGAGGAAGGGGCGGGCACGCAGTTGATGGACACACAGTTGCCGCTGCCGGCAGTTTTGGCGGAAGATGAGGGGCAGGAGCAGAGAGCATTTCCAGTGGGTCCAAAAACGTGAAGGAAAAGAAAGTGGGGAGGGTTTAGGTAGGGAAGCAGACAGAAAAAGGAGAGGTGGGGAGGCGGGACACAGATTTCAATAAAATCAAGGCTCCACATGTCTGTTTAGCAGCATGATAAATTGGCTATTTCTTCTGGTGGCCATTTAGTGAAATAACGATAGCAGCAGCCAAAAGGTTAGCGTTTCCTATAGCCTTCCAGTGTTACTCAGGGAGTGAACACAGACAGAAAAAGGGTCCCCGTCCCCCCACCCTACGGTTGTGCTCACCTGAAAAACGGAATGGACCAGCCATGGATCAGGACGTCTCTTGGTCCACAGGGGTCCAGACCAGTAATGGAAGAGTAACTGGAAGAGTAACTGGAAGACAGTAGGAAAGGCAACTTACCCCAGTTCTGTTGGCTCAGATAAAGAGAAACAGCAGTGCAGACTCTGGTTCTTTTGGAGAGGAGAGTGGACCTCAAACCTGAAGCTGGGGAGGTCCGAGAGCTCTCTCCCGGGTTTTGGCACCAATTGAAAGCTCGCAAGGCAGCAGGTGGTCAAAGAAGTAAGCTCACCAGGCAGGTTCACCAGAGTCAGACAAAAGTAGTGGCTTGAAATTTATTAGAGTCTGTGTCCCAGGCGAAATCTCCAGCCCCCTGGGGGGGAAAGTCAGGGTGGGAGAGCCAGAAGAAATTGCATGTGGCTTTGGCTGCTCAGGGTTTTTATACAGGGGAAGGGGCCAGGGGTCCTGCCCAGGAAAAGGTGGACCCAAGGTGGACATCAGGGTCAGCAGGTCTGCCTCATTGGTCACTTCTGGCACAGTGTGTTGCTAGGTGACTTTGCTCCCTCTCCCTGTAGCCGTCCAAATTCTACCTGACAATGAGTACCAAATGAGATTAATACAGAATAAATCTTGCAGCATCTGGAACATGTCAGTGAGTAGAAATCAATCTCTCACCAGGTGGAAGAACTGAGAAGTTGGTCCTATAATTAGTCCTAACAAAGGCTGGAGGGTCAACGCCTTTTTTTTTGGAACTTCAATATTGTCAGGGTGATCAGGAATGTAAGCACAATTTTTAATTTTTAATGTTATTTATGTCCCCAGAAAATATAGTTATGCTACTTAATGTCATCTAATTTTGTAAAACGTCCTTCTATTAGTATAACCTGTGTTTAGTAGAGATCTCTATATTTCTGTTATTTAGGGCTAGGGAATCATACTAGTGAACATAGGTTAAGCCTACCTGTGTATCTTAGGAAGGCCTTAAACTGAGTGAAAATTTCTGACTTTGACAGTTTCTTTTTAAATGCCCAGGAATGACTATGTTTTGATTTTAACTATTTTGCTAGGTGTTTAAGATCAAGCTGGTCAAATTAACCTGTTCCTGTCTCTTAAGAGTCAGCCGAATTCTCACAGGGGTCACTTGTGGGGAATTTGAGAGCGGCTTCTTAGCTCCTTTAGTGCCAAAGGCTAGGTAGGGTCGGTCTCCTTGATGAGGTGAGGTGGCTTCCCTTGGAAGCCTTAGGGATTTCTCTCCCTTTTGCAATGACCCTCCTCTGTAGCAGGTGCACTGATTGGCTTTCATCCTCTAGTGAGTCTCATCAATCTCCCTGATCAGAAGGTTGTGTAACCTAGTGTTGCAAAGCTCCTTAGAGAAGCTCTCTTTTTCTCTGGATTTAGGCTGACTCTGAGGGCAAGAGCCAAAACTGTTTTTCTTGGCCCTCGTGTGTTAATCTTGATCTGTAAGTTTGATCTTAAATATCCAGCAAGCCAGTCTCACCAATCACAAAGTAAGAGTACTGGGCTTTAACTCCAATATCTATAACTTTGCAAATATTGCTCCCTTTTATCTAATTGGGGTTTATATTATCTCATCTGCTCTATAGGTAATGACTTAGAATCTCAAATTAATTTAGGTTTGTTCTTGAAGCAGTATTTTTTTTAAACATTAATCAGGCAGTTATAGAGCTTACAAGGAAAGTACAAAATAGAATTAACAACAGTAAAAACATCTAGTTTGTATAATAGCCATCTTAAATTTTGCCTGAGCTATTTATTATATCCCTTATTTGATATCACAGTAATTTTACAACAAAAATAATCTTTTGAATATAATTTTAAATGAGCTGAAGACTGGAGCTATTTATATTGGAGCTATTTTGACATGCAGCAGGGTGGGAGGCAGAGCCTTATCTCAGGTAAGGCAGGGCTTTTTACAGTCTTACGTAAAGTGTCCTAGTTCTGAAGCTGATTTTTGCCTCCTCTTTGAACATCATTTTACAAAGTTTACATGTATTGTTTCCTGAGTCTATGTGAATGGTAGCTAACACAATATATTACATTTAAAACAAATCAAGGAAAGACTGAGAGAGCTTTTAAGTTTCTTTTTGTGTGGCAAAGTGGACAAATGCTTTATTTCACGATATTAACCTTTAAACAAATCAGGCTCTCACTAACTTTTAAATACATTTGCATTTAAATTTTGATCTCAGGTCCTGTTATAGAACATTAAATGATAAAATAAGTTTCCAATAAAATTTGCTATTCTTATAAGTTTAAAACTACCATTATAGACAAGTTTGGTTGGAGAATAGCCATTATAGACAAGTTTGGTTGGAGAATAGCCGTTTGATAAATTTTCTGCTCTAAAGGCTTGCGTACCTGGAAGATTCAAACACATTAATATACAAGGAAAAGAAGAGTAATAACACAATTATCTTGATGTTAACCAAATTTTTTTTGAGAAAATTTAAACTCTGTAAATTAATGCTTAAAGAAACCCTTGTCAATTTAACATATAGATTACCCTTTGGTTTATATCAGTCCATTAATATTTGACCTTAGGGAAAAACCTTAAACAGCTTTTAATTGATCATCTCACACATATATATATATATATGTATATATATATGTATATGTATGTATATATATAGCCAACTTACACACAAACTTGTTGAAATTTTTCCTTTACTTACACACACTTTCTTAGCACTTACTTAGACCCTCATGTATTTCATCACAAAGATTTTCTTACCCAGAAACATCTCCTTTTTCCTTCTACTGAATATATTTCCATACCCAAAACCCATTTTCCCTTTCCTATCTGTCAACTCCTTTTTGTTTGCATTCTGAAACAACTCTTATGAAATTTCTGAATTTAGATGAATTATTTCATTTTAATAAGATGAAATATTTTATTATTTATAGTACTTTAATTGAAACACAGTTGAAACTTTTGGATCCCTTTTAAAACCCTTCTTATTTACCAATCTATGAAAACACCAATAATGTTTAGGTATGTTACCCCATGGAATTTAAGGAATTAAGAGTACTAGATGTTATTTAGCACTTAGCATTTTAACTTTTTAAATTAATCAGATGTTTCTAACACATTTGAGTAATTTCATACATGTCAAATCTACTTACTTTACTGTAAAAACCAAGATCAGACAAGTATGTTAAATAGTATCTGCCATCACTTTCCTGTTCAAGAAAAGTCCTAAAAATAATTGATTAATATCAATTAACATTTTATAGAGAACAGCATTTTATTAGTTTGACCACCTAGAGACTTGTGAGGTAAGTACCTTCATTTGTTTACCCAATTGAAATTGAACCTTTTTAAATCACGTGAATTAAAAATATCTGGATCCATTCATTTGTTTTAAAATTTTAACTCATGAGCATTACATTTGGATGCATATATAAACAGACAACACAATATCAGACAACAGGATGTATACAGAACACAAAAGCAAAGGCTTTATAGCTTTTTGTATGTGAATCTTCATTGCAATGTTAGAGATCAAAAATGAAAAAAGCATTAACCTAGGTATTTAAGAAAAAATAAAACAAGAGTCCTAGGAGAAAAAATGATAATGGCCATTAATTATTTAAGTAAAATAGCATGAGAGCATGAGAAAGAGAAAGGCAGAGAGAGTGAGGGAGAGAGAGAGAGAGAGAGAGAAAGAGAGAAAGTCTTAAACCATTTTTCTGTGTTGCAGCCCAGAAGTTTAAAATGGACATTTTTTTTTTCTTCAGTCTAAGGCTGGTCCCTTGCTGAGCCTGCTGGCTAACATTCCAGTGTGGGCTTCAGCAAGGCTAGGCAGAGGAAATTGCCTAGGGCTTTTTAATTCTTTTTCCCCTGGTTGGTAATCAGGAATGGGGCTGTTTTAGCATTCTCCTTATTGAGATGTGCCGCTGGTTGTTGGGCTGGTTAGGAGCTAGAACTTGTGTGCAGGACCATGTGACTGGAGGAAGGAGCCTCTGCCCCAGGAGACTGGTATGGGGGGTGGTTCTTTAGCTGAGTGGAAATCAGAGGAGGAGGAGGGACTAGGAGGGGGAGAAGAAGCCAAAAGAAGTGTTCGCAGGAAGAGCAAAGATCAGGTTTATAGCGCAAGGAAGAGAAAACTTGAATGTAGGGAAATCCCTTTCCATTTTCCTTAGTGCCCTCAGAAATGAAAAAGATCCCTAAAAGTGCTGGGATCTGAAGTGTGATGTGGTTTGAGATCCACGGTGAGGCCGAGGGACTCAAATTAACGAAGAGGCAACCCAGCGGGGTATGGGTGGGAATTGAGAGTGAGCTGCCCATTTTGAGAGAGGAATCAGTGAATATAGAGGTGAGGCGTCCCTCAGCCCCCAGGGAATCACCAGAGTGAAGGACGATTTATCCAGGGAGTCATCACTACCACTAGATAAGCATCCAGGCTAAGCCTGTAGGGTACCTGGGTGCCCGACACTGGGGCTTTAGTAGAGAGAAAAATGTTGTGGAGAGAACCCAGGACTGGAGTGAGTCTTGCAAGAGGCAGTCCTCTTAGGAGTGGACCCCCTGTCTGTCTGGAGCTTTCCTGCCTCTCAGGAAAGAGTCCCTGTCAGCCCGGAGCTCTCTCAGCTGGCAATCAGTATAAGGATTCAGCCATAGTTGCAAGGATGGTGGCTGGGGGCTCCTCCGACCCATAAAGAGCCCGGGGGGTGACGGAGCACTTTCCAGGTCCTATGGGTCATTTAACCAAAAGCCAGGGGAGAGGCCACTGACTGAATGAGGCCAGTATCTCCACGTGGAGGAGCGTGTCCAGGCGAATGGAAAGTGAGGAGCAGTGTCCGGTGTGGGGGGGCGGTTTGGGGTCAGATAGGATTCCACTCACCTAAGTGGCAGTGGAAGAGCCCAGCCCCAAGTTGGGCGCCAATGAAAGGTGAAAAGTGCCCAGAAAGAATCACTCTGGACGCAAGAACTCACACAAGGGATTTTATTAGTCAGACAAACAGTGTTTGCCCTGAAGAGAGAGAGAGAAAAGAGAGAAAATGAGAGAGCATGAGGGCAAGAGAGAGTGAGTGAGATAGGCAGCGAGAGAAAGAGTGAGAGTAAGACAGGGAGAGAAGAAGAAAAAGGGCAGATGGCACAGAAGCCTCTTTTGAATGGTGCCATTTTCACGGGGTGATGACGTTCTAGCCAGTGGCTGCCAAGGATGTTTGCAGGCAGATGACCAATGGCTGCTGAAGATATTTGCGGGTGGAGGAGGTGGGAGGGGGGAGGGATATTTGCAGCAAAAGGGCGGGGTGGTCGATAGGTCAGTTTTATAGTACAACTATACACATGAAAGAGGTTGAGAAATTGAAGAAAATTTCCCACTTTTTTTGCTTCATCTCTTTTTTTAATATTTCCATTTTTTTATTTTTAGTTATACATGACAGTAGAATGTATGTTGGCAGAACATACATAAAGCATAAAATTCTATTTAGGTTTCCACTCTTGTGGTCGTATATCATGTGGAGTTACACTGGTCGTGTATAGAAATACAAGGCTAGGAAAGTTATATTGAGTTAATTCTACTGTCTTTCCTATGCCCTTCTTCCCTCCCTTCCCTTTATTCCCCTTTGTCTAATCCAGTGGATTTCTATTCCTCCCCTGGACCTCCCTTGTTTTGGGTTAGCATCCACAAATCAGAGAACATTCAGCCTTTGGTTTTTTTGGGGTCGGTTTATTTCACTTAGCATGATATTTTCCAGTTCTATCCAATTACTGGCAAATGCCATAATTTCATCTTCTTTATGGCTGAGTAATATTTCATTGTCTGTATACACCACATTTCCTTTATCCATTCATCCATTGAATGATACCTAGGTTGTTTCCATAGCTTGGCTATTGTGAGTTGAGTTATAAACATGGATGTGACTGTATCACTATAGTATGCTGTTTTTAAGTTCTTTGGGTATAGACCAAGGAGTGGGATAACTGGGTCAAATGGTGATTCCATTCCAAGTTTTCTAAGGAATCTCCATACTGCTTTCCAGAGTGGTTGCACCAATTTGCAGTCTGACCAACAATGTATGAGAGTACCTTTCTCCCTACATCCTTGCCAACACTTATTATTGCTTGTATTCTTGATAATTGCCATCCTGACCAGAGTGAGTTGGAACCTCAGTGTAGTTTTAATTTGCATTTCTCTAATTGCTAGAGATGAACATTTTTTCATATATTTTTTGACCATTTGTATATCTTCTATAAAGTGTTCAGTTCCTTTGCCCATTTATTGATTGGGTTATTTATTTTTCTGGTGTTAAGTTTTTTGAGTTGTGTATCCTGGAAGTTAATGCTTTATCTGAGGTACTGGTGGCATCTTTTTTGTTTTAATGCATGAACTAGAATGCGTGTTTTGATTCATAAGTTAAAAAAAAAAAATTTTTTTTTTTTTTTGGTACTGGGGATTGAACCCAGGGGCACTCAACCACTGAACCACATCCCCAGCCCTTTTTTGTATTTGATTTAGAGACAAGGTCTCACTGAGTTGCTTAGGGTCTTGCTTAAGTTGCTGAGGCTGGCTTTGAACTTGTGATCCTCCTGCCTCAGCCTCCCAAGTGCTGGAATTACAGGCATGCGCCACTGCACCCGGCTATAAGTTAAAAAATTTTTTGCATAAGAAAAAAATGAGACTTTTTTGAACTAGGTATTTCAAATAGGAGAATTTATATAAGAGAATATCTTTAAAAACTGAAATACAAAATAATCAGTATCCTTTTCAACCATTATTTTCTTATGCATTCATTATATACCTAATTATTTAAGCAGCCAGATGGTGAAATAAATTAATTTAACATCAGTAAATAGATGATTGGTAGATAATATAAGATATGATCACTTCTTGTATTTATTATTTGGAAAGAATAATTAAGCAAGTGCTTAGTCCATGCCAACTACTTTGCTAAACATATGATTCATATGTATTATCTCACAGGAAGAAGAGAAAAATCAATTTAATAGCACTATGTTAAGTCATCAAATTCATAATATCCAAGGTTTGGTTGCAACCAGTCCTCCTAGAAAACATTCAAAGAATTTAAATACTAGTAAAATACGGTGATTGAGATGTGAGTATGCTGAGCCACATACAGGCATGGCACTGATGAGAAGCAGCTGCATCAACTCTTAGTAGGGTAGCAGTGAATAATTAGTGGAGTACTTAAATTAAAATGTCTTAAAAGCAATTGCATTTGAGAGAAACAGCACATTCGAAATCCCACAAACCCAATATAAATGAGAAAAGGGAGAATGATCTTACTAATTAACAAGCAATAAAAAAATGCAAATGCACACAAAATAAGCATCAGACTTTTAATTATTACACTGAAAATGATGTCCCTTATTTTTATTGATGTTACATAAGATTCACCATTTCAAAGTGGACACTTTAGTGGTTCCCAGCACACCCACCCTAACATACGACCATTACCCCTATCCAATTCCAGAACACTTCCATCACCCAAGAAATCATATACCAATTTAAGAAGTTAGTCCCAATCATCCCCTCTCCTCATTGCCTGGCAATCAATACACTACTTTCTTTCTGAATTTGCCCATTCTGGACATTTTGTATATAAGCAAAATCAATATAACCTTTTGTGTGCTTTTTTTCAGTTAGCATAATGTTTCCAAGATTCATTTATGGCACAGTTTATACATTACTTCATCCTTTTGTTTTGCCCACAATTTGTTAACTTGTTTTATTACTTTCAAACATTTGGCATATGGTTCGTATGTCTCCATTTAGAAATTTTTTTATTGGTGCATTATAATTAAACATATTGGATTTGTCATACATATGTGTCCACACAATATAACAGTATAATTCATGTTAATTCATTCTTTCTTTTTTAGGGCTAAATAATACCTTACATTTTGCAGCAGTTAAGTAAAGCATTTTAAGTAGTGTATGTCACCTGTAACATTTTTGTCCATTTCCTGTAGGCCTGTAGATTGTTGGACAGATAGAATTTGGCAGTGTATTTACCCTTGGGCATTTGGCTACTGTCAGGTTCCCCAAAATTATTGGTGTTGCTGAACATAGCGCAAGCCCATTGGTACTTACATATCGTGTGATTCTGCATTTTCTTTCTCAAAGAAAAGGAGCAGACTTAAGAACCATGATCCAAGTTTCTTTTCATTTTTGTTGTTTTTGTACAGAATAGGGAGGAGAGTGGTAGATGGGCAGGTCCACAATATTATTGGAATTTGTGACAATGTTATTATGTATGTTCTTTTCCGCTGCTGTCACCAGACTGATCAAAATCTTTCTGCTGATCCATTTCCTCTTCCTCTTCATCCCCCTCACATTTTTACCTGCATGTTTTGCATCTTCCTCTTGTTCTTGGTTTCCCAAGTCCTTCCCTACTGAAATAAATGGATTATCATTTTCTTCCACTTGTGCTTGCTAGGAATCGTTTTGGTTTCCAGTTCAAGGTTGTACTCCAAAAATTTCACCATTCCTTGCACTGTGTTCCTTCCTCTTGTTGTCTTAGTTGTTGCTCTTGTTGCTGCTGGTGGTGGTGTTCCTCCTATACCATAGGATTCACCTGGTCCTTGTACACCTGGCTTGAGGAAGGGTTCTCTGAGCTACTCCAGTTGATTGTCTTTTACTACCCACACAGAGCAGTTTGATTCATTTCCAAAAGCCAACCTGCTAAATCTTGCATATTGCCTAGACTATCATAAGATACAAAAGGTTTCATATTCAAGTATTTAGGTAGCCTTTTAAAAATCTTGCTGATGGTGGAGAGTGCTTTATAGAAAAGCCCTGGCACTAAAAAGTGGGTTGGTTCCTTTGCTCTGAGGCAGCAACTGCCAAAGGTTTATGTGCATAACTAAGGCAGAAGTGGTGCTAATGTGACTTAACCAGAGGTTGCATGGTCTCTTGAATGCTGCTGTTGAATAGAAGCCAGGGGCTGTACTCACCTCTTCTTTTTCTCTTCCTGGGTCACTTCAGAGTTTGCCTTGGGCCCTTCCAGGGAAGCTTGTCACGATTTTGTTTTTATAGTTTTCTCTATGCAGAGGCTAGGGCTTGCCTCCTGGGTCCCCCTCTCCACTACCTCATAGCACTAAGGGTGGGGTGGGCATGGGAGCTGGGAGAACTTCCTGAGTTTTTGAGAAGAGTCAGGGGGCCTGTGACTGGCCAAGGAAGATCTCTGAGGGGATTGCAGGGACAGGCCAATCCTGCTTTCCCTGCCACCCCAGTGCTGCTTCACAGCTGGGACTCTTCAGCGCTGGTGGGGGGTGGCTGCTGAGCCTGTGGCCAGGTTCAGGCACTCCAGTGAGATGCTATGACCCTGAGGAAATGGAGCAGTGGAGAGGCAGGGGTCGTGGCCATGGTTGGCTCGGATGGGCACCGCCCCCACTCCTGGGACCCTCATGTGTCCGGTGGCTGAGACCCACCGCTCTCCTGCACCTTGGGAATCCTTCACCCCATGCCCGATGTTGGAGTAGAAATTTCACCCCCTCCTAGTATCCTCTCACCAAGAAGCAGCTTCCCAGTTCTGGACGGTGGTGTCCAGCTCCCTGCCCCTAGCAACTCCAGCTCACAGGTGGTTCGGTCTCTGAGTACATATCCAGCAAAGGCTTCAAACAGGCGCTGCGGATTCCGCTGGGCCAGGTTGGTGCGGAAGTGTTGGCAGCAGGGGTCAGTGCTGGAGCTGGATCTCGCTGATGCTCCCTCACCCGCCCCGCCCCCATGGCTGCAACTAAAGTAGATCAGCTCAGCTGGCTGGCTCCCTGGCTGGGTGCAGGGCTCCGCCTCTCTCCATAGAGAAGGGAGGGATGGGGAGGGGGAAAGCTGCGCCTACAGATGACGCAAGTCACCAGCGACAGTTCTCGTCTCCCGCCCTTTGCCATCTGCCTACAAGTACATTTTAAATAAGGGATATGTTGCATCTAAGATTCAGAAATACAAATTAAATTAAATTAAAAAAATTGGATTTATATGTACCTAGTGTGTGTCAGGTGAATCTGCCGGGAAGTGAATGTCGTTAACGTTGTATCTAGATTCCTGCAGAAAGGTAGATGTCCTCCTGTTCTCAATGCAAGGACCATGTGTGATGATATTGCAGCTGACGGACCTCACTGCCAGCCTAGAAAAGGTCCCTTTGGAGGTAGAAGAAAAGTGCAGTTGAAAAACTGTTCAAATAGGCACTAAACTAAACGGGTTAGTCAAATGTGTAGTTTTGATCAAAGGGCAGCAGTGATTTTAATACCAAACCTACCAAACTAGGTTAATTTGTTTTAATTATGATTTTTTTTTAAAAAAAAGAAAGCAATTTATCATCTTTATGTTTATAAGATCAGGCTGGGGTAAGCTGATCAGACAATGGAAACCAGACAGCAGGCAGGCCAGATATAAACAAAGAACAAACTTTATTAGGGGAGGCTCTTGGGCGAGGCTCGCAGGTCCAGCAGGGTGCTAGGCCAGAGAAGTAGCACCACGTGGCCTCTATGCAGCTGGGTTTTTCTAACCCCAGGGTGGGGGAGGGGAGGCTCAAAAAGTCCTTGTCCTCCTGGGATTGGCTGGAGTTGTTTGTCAGCGCCTGATTGGTTACTTCTTCGGGCATGCGCAGGTTACATTGTTTTTCTGCACATGCGCAGGCTGCTTGATGCCCTGCCCCCCTTCAGTCACCCTGAAGCCCAGGAATAGCTCCTTCGTTTGCACGAAGGATACATTATTTCTCTGCACGTGCAGGTTGTTTGATGCCCTACCCCCATCCAGTCACCTTGCACCGCCCTAACAATGTTAAATATATATATACAATTTTTTCTTTTTTCTAGTGTTTATGACTTAATACTTAATGTAAGTAATCTAGTCCCAGCATTGTGTTCCCTACACGTGGTGATCCCTAAATACTCAAATTTCCTCCTTTCTTTGTAGCTGGCTTAAGTGACAGCCTTTTTTCGTCTTAAAATTTTTAAATGTATTTTAGGATTTTACCTGGCTAAAGTTCTCAATTTACATTTCTTTTTCTGATTGAGAAGAGGAAAGGAGGCAAGGGGAAAGGACCTGGTGACAATGGGCAGAGCCTTTCCCTAGGAGAGGTCCACCACCAGCAAGACATTCCATTCCCTTTCCCCAACTCCCTCATCTTTGTAGTAAAGTCTTTAAAATGGCTTACATTTCCATGCAGCTAAAACATTTCCCCCTTGTCTTTGGACGTTCCCTTAGCCAATTCCTGTTGTTTAAGTGACGCCTGTTGTAAGCATTCCTGGTGGTCTATGGTTCCCTTTCTATGCAGCACATCCTCTTCTAGGACCACCCAGTTGACTACATTTGGGTTTGCAATAGCCCAGGTGTGCAATGACAGCTGAGTCATTTCCCAAGATTGCAGCAGGAAGTCCCTAGCACTGAAAAGAACCCAAGACCAAGGAATGTGCATTTACATTTCTTTATTTTGCAAACCTCTTCCCAGCTCCTGGGAGGGCTGACAATGAGATATTCCTGCCTTTTAATTGAAGTCCTTTGTCATATGCAAAGTCTAAAGTGCACCACTGTACAGTTTGTATGTGTGTTTGGTTGTTTCATTCTCTTGATGGAAGTCTAGGTTCAAATGAGTCTAATATCTTTTTTTTTTTTTTTTTTTTTTTTTTTTGGTACTGGGGATTGAACCCAGGGGCACTCCACCACTAAGCCACATCCCCAGCCATATTTTGTATTTGATTTAGAGACAGTGTCTGACTGATTTGGTTAGGGCCTTGCTGTTGCTGAGGCTGGCTTTGAACTCGTGATCCTCCTGTCTCGGCCTCCCAAGTGCTGGGATTACAGGCGCGGGACACTGTGCCTGGCTAAGATAAAGTTTTTGTTTGTTTGTTTTTGTGCTGGGGATTGACCTAGGGCCTTGTTCTTGACAGACAAGCACTCTACCAACTGAGCTATATCCCCAGCCCCTCAAATGAGTCTAATATCTTATATGCTGCAGCCTGACCTGTGGACCTGTGGTTGTTCACATAGAATGTGAACTCCAATTACTCTTCACTCTTAATCCCAAAGGGTTTTCTAGTACTCAAGTTTTGTGTGGCCCCAGGTGGTTCAGGCTGCATTACGACATCTGACAAGGGTCTGAGGCTAGGGGAAGCCACCCTCTTTTCTTCTCTATCAGAGAGTACATATTTGGCTGTTTTGACTTAGTAAGGCCTGAGTAGCCATGAAAAGTTGTGGGTTGCTATTTCTATTATCCAATGCATAAAGGAAACTGGGTATGAAGGGTTTTAGGCTTAGGCTGAGAGGGACTTGTATTTTTTATGTTTTCCATTCGCAGTTTGAATATGTATCTAGCAACTTCCTAGAGTTCCATGTGGTCCCTCTTGTGAATGGTGGTCTCTGTAGTTCCCATTGGTTCCATTTGGAGGCAACCATCTCCCATTCCAATGTGTTATTTGACCTCATCTTGGTTGGGAAGAGCCCCCACTAGCGCGAGGATGGCAGTATTCTTTGGCCAGGCCCCAAACCCCCCTGAGCACCAAACTCTGGGTCATTGGCAGGTATTTTACCTTTCTTCACTTTGTTAACCTCCTCAGGAGTATTGTTGGGGCAACAGTTGGGAGTACAATGAGATATCTTGGTCTTTTGAGTCATTAAGTCCTTTGTTAGTGAAGACCAAGGGGTAGACCCACAGGGGTGTGCGGGATGGGATGAAGAGCCACAGAATCAAGAGAAGCAGTCACACGGTGTCACTGTCACCCGGTAGGCGGTATCATCTCTCCAGTGAATGGTACATCAACCTTGTCAGGCTTAAAAAGTCTAGCTGAGATGTTGGCTCTCCCACTCAGTATATGCTCAGAGTTCACTCTTTCCTTAAAATCTGCTAAGCCTTGCATTGGCCGCTTGGTAGATGTTACTACATTCTGCCTCTTGGTTACAAGGCATTGGAGCTTAGCAGAGGCCTTTACAATATGGTCACTTTAACTCAGATTAGTGGATACTATTCAGGGGAATAATTGGTGACCATGGTCATCACTCATTTGGTGGGTCCTGCAGATAACTAAGAGTTTTTAGAATCCACCCAATTTATTCGGGGAATTTGAGTAACACTTGATGCAGACAACAAGCAGCAGTGCAGATCAGCACAGATTCATGGACAAACCCTGGTGCCTTCACAAATGGTGTTAGTTGGGAGAAACAGGTAGTAAACCAGGAGCAACCTAAAGACATTTTGTAATGTCCCTTATTGTCATATACAAACACCCTCCTTGATGTCCCAAAATACTCTATTTGCCTCTAACTTGCTGTTGAGATCTCTCTCTGGAGAGGATCCAGAGCTTCTGACTCTGCCTTAATGGGCTCCAGCACATGTGGTTTGGCAGATGTCCTTGCCTTACCTATGTTTGGTTTATAATTACCCAGATCACCACTATGAAGGAGAGCCCTGACCAGGAGGAGAGTTGGATTAAGAGTGTTAATCAGACAAGACATAGGGGAGGCAGCACAGAAAGACACTCACACATATACACCTGAAATAACAGAATCAGTTTTTTATTACTTCCAAAACCTACACAAATGAGCTTTTGTGCCAACAGGAAGAAGGCAGTAGTCTGGGACATGCAAGCTCAGTCAGCGTGTAGGGAAAAAAAGAGAGAGAGAGTGAGAGGCAAAACCTTTCTTAAAACCTGGGTTCCTTACCCAAGTAGTTTTTTTGTTTTTGTTTTTTGTTTTGTAGCAGGAATTGAACTCAGGGACAGTCAAGCACTGAGCCTCATCCCTAGCTCCTTTTTATATTTTATTTATAGACAGGGTCTCACTAAGTTTTTCAGGTTCTTGCTAAATTGCTGAGGCAGGCTTTGTACTTGGAGTCCTCCTGCCTCAGACTCCTGAGCTGCTGGGATTACAGGCATTTGCCACCACATCCAGCTCCCAGGTAACTTTCTTGAAGGGAGCTCTAATTCATAGTTTTAAAGCAAGCAGCCACAAGCTTTGTGGAGGCCACTATGAGTGGAGGTGGTCACTTGGGCATATCTGCGCTATTCTGGCATGGTGTGGGTCAAAAAGATTGAGTTGTCACTTAGGGAAGATTCATAGGAGGTTAGAAGCATAAAGCAGATTTCTGGAATGAACTGATTGAGGAACTGGGAGGAGTAAAGATCTGGAAACTGTTTTATGAGTGACTATGCCCAGTTTCTGGTATTACAAAGTTCAAATCATATTTAAAATGAATGCTCATGTGACACAAAATTAGAATTTGCTACAATATTTTCCATAGCTGCTACACTATTTTTCATTCCTCCCAGTTGTGAACAACATTTCCTTTTGCCCTATGTCTTTGCCAATACTTGTTAATTTCTCTTCTCTTTTTTTCTTTATTTCAGTGTTTTGTTTTTTTTTTTTTTTTTTTCCATACTTGACATCCTAATGTGTGTGGTCTCTGATTAAGGTTCTCTTTTGCCTTTCCCTGACAAATGTTAGTATCTTTTCATGTGCTTTTTGGGCATGGGTATATCTTCTTTGAAGAAATGTCACATTGAGTCCTTCCTCCATTTGTTTTTAACTTCCTTTTTTAATTGGTGTGCTGGGTATTGAGGCCCAGGACTTCCTGCACAATAGGCAAGTGCTCTACCCCTGAGAGCTACATCCCCAGCCTGCAGCACACACACCTTGCTTTTTTTTTTTGGTACTGGGGATTGAACTCAGGGGCACTCGACCACTGAGCCACATCCCCAACCCTATTTTGTATTTTATTTAGAGACAGGGTCTCACTGAGTTGCTTAGCGCCTTGCTGTTGCTGAGGCTGGCTTTGAATTTGCAATCCTCCTGCCTCACCCTCCTGAACCTCTGGGACTGCAGGCATGTACCACAGTTCCCAGCACCTTCTCCATTTTTAATCAAATTTCCTTCTCATTGATTTATAAGAATTCTTCATATATTTTTATATTAATCCTTGATTGTTTATATGGTTACCAATTATTTTCTCCCATTCTCTAGGTTACCTTTTCATTCTGTTGTTTCCTTTAATGCACAGAAGTTTTAAATTTTATTTTAGATCTACAGATATTGTAGTTTTGTTGCCTATTCCTCAATGTTAAATAAAGCATTACCAAGTCATATTTCATGAAGTTTTCCCCAGTACTTTCTTCTTAGACTTTATACGTTTAGCTCTTACATATAGATCATTTATCCATTTTTAGTAATTTTTTAATATACTGTAAGCTAAGGATCCAGCATTTTTTTTTTGAGGTGCTGGGGATTGAACCCAGGGTCTTGGGCTTGCCAGGCAAGCACTCTACCAGCTGAGCTATATCCCAAGCCCTCAACATTGTTCTTGTATATGGATACCCAGTTTTCCAAAAGCATTTGTTGAAAAGACTCTCCTTCCCCCCATTGAATGGTCGTAGCACTCTTGTCAAAAATCCTTTGACCACATATGTCAGAGTTTGTTTCTGAGCCCTCTACTCTATTCTATTAACCTACCTAATGTCTTTCTACTTACATTTTATATAATAAGTTTTAATCCTTAAAGGCCCTGTTCTAACTGATACTGTTATTATATATGATTTGTTATATGAATCTGTAGTATATACATTTTAATATTTGAATTTTGTATATGCAGTTGGGTCAAATTCTGAATCTTTGTGTGTGCTTGTGCTTGTTTATGTGTACAAAGAATATTAAAATATATAACGAGCATAATCACGGATCCAATCAAGTAAGCCAGTTCAGAGAGGCACTTGAGGACAACTCCGCACTCAAGGTATGAATTTAGGGTTGAAATCCACAGCAAGACCCAGCAAATGCAACAAATGACATTTGTAGCCACAGTACATGTATGCAGCACCAGAAGCAGCAGCATGGAAAGTTACCACCTTGACCTGCTAAATCAGGCTTGCAGTATTATTTAGCCCAGAGAAGTCTAGTGGTATATCCTTCCAGTGTGAGTCTGAATCACCTTGTTTACTTTACCAATTCTTTCATAAAATAGGTTTAATTACTCTTTAGGTGTAATGATTCTAAGAAATTGAGGTAATTGCCATTCAAAAGACAGTTTGTAAACCCAGTGTTGGAAGATGCCTGTGTTATACCTGACGAGAATGAGATCATCCAAGCTGTTCACATAAAGCCAAAAGAAGCCTTTATTAGGGGTTGGGGATATAGCTCAGTTGGTAGAGAGCTTGCCTCCTAAGCACAAGACCATGGGTTCAATCCCCAGCACCACGAAAAAGAAAGAAAGAAAAAAAAAAGAGGTCAGAAAGTTTAACAAGAAGCCTTTATTAAAGCTGGTCAGCAACAACCACCCATACACCTAAGAGTGGTGTAGAGGGGAATCATGCTCACTAGTTCCCTTGTTGTCAGCATTTATAGGGAAAATGACAGGTGAGTGGGGCAGGCGGTATAGTCTCTGTTTCACCGGTAGTGAAAGGTACATATACCATGAAACGGCCCTGTGGGAAGGGGCCAATCTCAGAGGAAGAACTGGGGCTGGGACTGAACCTGTATAGGGAATTCCAGTCCTGGTATAGGGAGGGGAAGGAAGGTCTGCGTGAGGAGGATGGGGGACCAAGGGGACTGGCAGAGGGGTAGGGTAGGGTGGGGGTCTAGGGAGATAAGGATCTCCCTCTTCTGGGGTATCCAGAATGGGGGGATTGTGGGGTCTTGCATCTTGTCTCGTCTTCGTCACCAAAATGGTGCGGCATCTCCTTGTTCCTGAACTAGAGGACACAGAATCTGAAAGGCAATGCTTAAGGCCTTTTGGCTTATCAGTTAGTACATCAATCCAAATTTGAATGTAGGGTACCTGGTCAGGATGACCTGGCCGCCCAAAGATGACCTTTTGGACCCTGAGGGCAGTAGGGAGGTCGGTTGTTCCCTGAAGGGGCCAACCAACCTCCAAAGTGGGCCATTCTGATTCACAAAACTTTCTTAAGTCAAATTCATTAACAGAAGCTCCATAGTCAGAGGCGCATTTTTGGAAGTCCTGAAAATTATCTAAAAATCAAGTTAGAACAGTGGGGCATGCAGTTGACTGATTCTGTACCATAGTAGATCGTCCCGGAGAGAGATGTGACACAGAAAGCAAAGCGAAGATGCAAACAGTGACCAACCAGGCTGACAAGATAAATACAAACAGACAGACAGTGACCAGAGTAGGCCACGTGGGGAGGCCTACCAGTGGACAGGAGCGACGTCTTGGCCTGTCCTGGGACTTGGTGTAAGCGACTGCATCCAGTCTGACCTTGTCCCCCAGAGAGCCAACTCACCAAGACAGACAGGATACCAGGTGACTTCATCCAGAGGAGTGTCCTGAATATGGGCCAGACGTGCCCCCGAGAGTGAGGCTGAGGCACATCTCTCAGGAGCTCCCCTCTACTCTGGATAGGGCTCCCAGGCAACCGCCACAGGAGGCCAATATAGGTGTGAGGGCTAGGAGAAATCAAATCTCGGTGGGACCTCCAAATGTTCTGCCTGACGAGAACGAGATCATCCAAGTCATTCACGTAAAGCCAAAAGAAGGTTTTATTATAGCTGGCCAGCGACGGACACCCATACACCTAAAAGCGGAATGGAGGGGAATTGCATGCTAGTTCCTTTGTTGTCAGCATTTATAGGGAAAATGACATGTGAGTGGGGGGGGGGTGTAGTCACTGTTTCTAGCCAATGCAAACAAGCCACACTACAGAAGCAGATGTTAGCGATCAGCAGTTAGCTATCACTCCCTTCTGATGGCATATCTAGGTCTTTAGGGACTTTCCTACTTTCTTAATTTAAAGGTCACCCCTCGGTTTCCAGGAGTTGCTTGTTCCATTTCTGAGACATGGTATTTGAGAATTTTATTTCTTGGGGACTGTAACACCTATAATAGGAACAGCTGGAGAGGCTGTGGCAGGAGGATCGCAAGTTGAAAGCCAGCCTCAGCAACCTAAGGAGGCCCTAAGCAACTCAGTGAGACCCTCTCTCTAAATAAAATACAAAAAAAGGGCTGGGGTGTGGCTCAGTAGTTAAGTGTCCCTCAATTCAATTCCCTGGTACCAAAATAAATAAATAAATAAAAGACAGTTTGTTATATGCACAGATGTCAGGAGGAAAGGGCATGAGATTTCTTGGTGGATCACATGGGAAGCACCAAGGTCTGTCAGAAGATAAAACTGAGAGGGGAAAATATGGGCAAGAGCTTTTAGTGTGGTCTCCCAGGAAAGAAACAGTAGAGGCAGAGTAAGCAGACTGAAGACTAGATAATTTAAGTGTTTTTTATCAGACTCTAGGGCATAAGGTGAATGGAAGGTAAACTGAGAGGGGGAAGTGCAGTCAAGGACTTTTATTGTGTTCTCCATTGGAGGACAACAGGCAGAGTAAGTAGCTAGTTTTAGTAATTTTATCAGGCTCTAGGGCATAGGGGCTATCCTTGGTTGTCTGATACCTGGCACTGGGGTAATTAGGTCATGTAAATAGTGACCCAGAGTGTGAAAGACCTAGAAAGGAGGTGGCTGGGGTTGTTAGGCACTGGAGTGGTTGCTTTGCATATGAAAGCTTGTCACAGGCCAGTGTTTACTATCCCTAGGAACTGGGTAGCCTGAGGAGGAAAATCCTCCAAGGTCTGAACAGCCAGAGACTAAAGCATCAGAATCAGCATCAGGGAGGAAAAATGAAAGACGAAGAGACAAGATTCATACAATTGACCCTGTGTTGTTTTAGCATCATGTTAAAGAAATATTGGGGTGATGACAGAGCAGACTATTATGAATTAAACTATGCATTCCTCTAAACAGCATAGACAGCATTTTATTGTGAGAGTGGAAAAGAGAAATTCAAGTAGAAGAATGAAATCTTTGTGGGTCATATCATATTTCCCATTGTACAGCACAGCCAAGAAAATGGATCTGAAATTTCTGGGGTCTCTAACGGTATCTTGTTCGATTTTTTTAAAGCTTGTGAAAATGTTACACATACTTGCAGACATATGTATTTATATATTACAACAATGACTTGCATTTTTCTGGTCAGGGAGAGAGCTGTGGCAGTAATGTTGCTAGAGGGGATTAAGTGATAAATTCTTGTAGTATATCAGATTATTAGGGGTATTCATGTATGGCCGATAGAATGGGTGGTTGGAGTGGTTGTGGTAGTCATGATCAAAGATAGAGGGAAGGAGATCATGGTGCAAAACTAGGGGCTTGAGTAGCAGAAGGCACAAGTGGGTGAATGCTCTGTTTCCCAGTGGGTAGAGGAACTGATGACATGCCTCAGATTCCTGCTGGGGACAAAAATCTCCATTAATTTTTTTTTTTTTTTGAACCAGGGATTGAACTCAGGGACACTCGGCCACTGAGCCACATCCCCAGCCCTATTTTGTATTTTATTTAGAAACAGGGTCTCACTGAATTGCTAAGGGCCTCGCTAAGTTGCTGAGGTTGGCTTTGAACTCGCGATCCTCCTGACTCAGCCTCCCAAGTCGTTTGGATTACAGGCGTGCGCCACCACACCCGGCTTCCAGTAATTTTTGAATGGCACAAATAGAGGTAAGCTCTCATCATTCTCCTTCTGGGCATGGAAATAAAAAGTGTATATTTTGGCAGAGCAAAGAGAATATCAAGATCATGGTCTAATCAAGCATCAAGCTGAGGAAGCATCACAGACTGTAACATCAAAGTAAGAAAATAATTCAATGTAATGTGTCCAATTTGTGCCTTAGAAAAGGCAATCCATGGACCTGGCTGGGGGTTGGTGAGTGAAGTTGTCTCTGATGCAGGGTGCAAAGTCATCTTCAATAGTGAGATACTGGGCTTGAGTGATGTCATCTGGGACATTGGACTTGCAAAAATATCCTTTCCAAGTATATACCCAGTCTTACTAAGGGAGGTCTTCTTTTTGTAGCTCCATGACATCATAATAAGTTTGAGCTGCTTGTATAATATGAAGGAAAGGTTGTGTTTGGAAGCTTGACTTGTTTGAATTACATATACATATACATATTTTTTTTTTCTGTCTACTGATGCTTTAAAGTCTTTGTGCTGACCTTAGAGGATTTACTCCTCTCTGGGCAAATCCCTCTCCAGTGCCTATAACACCAGCCACCTCTTTTATTGGCCTCTCACACTGTGGGCCACTACTATTTACCTGCCCAAATCTTTTAATTCAAGGGATTTGTGGGTACATAGCTAGCAAAAGTGATGTTGGTATCCATGCTGGATCTTAACTGGGCCAGTTACATCCATAAATACAGGTGGCCACATCTAAAATTTTCTCTAGTACTCCAAGGTTTTTTCCAGATAGCAGTGAAAGTAGTTGTTTGCAAATAGGATTTAAATCACATGGTCCAATTTGGGTAATTAGTTAAATAGTGTGTCAGGTGATTTGGCCTAACCCTCTATTAGGCTAACTGCTATGGGCCCTTTACCTCAGTTGTTGGTATGTTTGGTGACAGGCAATCAAGTAAAGTTTTGGGTTGTAGGGCTTGTATTAGCTAAATTTGATGGCATAAGAGCCTCAGCATTTGTCATATTGGGTTGAAACATTGGGTTACATGGGAGAAATAAACCTCTGAGACAGGAGGATTGCAAGTTCAAGGACAGCCTCAGCAAGTTAGAAAGACCCTGTCTCAAAATAAAAAGAAAAAAAGAAAGATGAAGGGCTAGGGTTTATAGGAGATCCACTCAAGGATCCATTTGCCTACTAGAATTTGTGAGAAACCTCTTTGAGAGTACTACCATGTCTTGCAACTTAACCAGATATTTGGGACCTTTCAAGAATTTTGAGAGGCTGGGGTTGTGGCTCAGTGGTGGAATGCTTGCCTAGCATGTGTGGGATGCTGGGTTTGATCCTCAGCACCACATTAAAAAAAAAATGTGGGGAGGGGGTGGGGAAGGAAAGACAATAGAATGAGACAAACATCATTACCCTATATGTATGTATGAATATGCAAATTGTATGATTCTACTTTGCGTACAACCAGAAAAATGATAGTTGTACTCCATTTGTGTACAATGAAATAAAATAAAAAATAAATAAATGAAGTTACGTCCATCTACAACTAAAAAAAAATTTAAAAAAAGAACCTTGTAAGTTCTATTAAGTGACTTTTAAAGCACTTTTTTTGGGGGGTGGGTACTGGTAAATGAACACAGGTCCTCACACATACCACATACGCATGCTTGGTCATGGCTTTATCACTGAAATACATCCCATCCCCTATTGAATGCCTTTTCAAGAGCCCAGCATTGTGTGGGCTTGATCACTATCAAGTGTGACTTGATCACTATCAGTAATGCCTAACTCTGAAGGGGATAGAGTGTCCAGGTGGTAAGGGGTAGTGGTATACAACTGTAATCCCAGTTATTCAGGACACTGAAGCAAGAGGATCTGGAAGTTAGAGGCCACCCTGGAAAATATAACAAGACCCTGTTTCAAAAAGAAAAACAAAAGAAAGTAAAAGGGCTATGTATGTAGCTCAGTTTTAGAGCATTAGCCTAGCATATGAGAGGCCCTGGGTTAATCCAGTACCATAGGGATGGAGGGGTGGTAGCATGGGAAGTGTCCTGGTGAGGCTTGTTTTATGGCCTTGGCATTTGTGGAGACTTATATGTTTTTGCTTTCTGTCTGATGAATCCTTGAGTTATGATATTTTCTGAGTTCTCTACAAAAAATGAGACACCTCTTAGGCAATGACTGAATGATTTTTAATACATTTAAAGATGCAGCCATTTGTTGGTCAGATGATACACAGAAGAGGAAAAACAAAATCACATGAAATAACATTTTTATGATTTAAATACTAAAATTTTAAATTATTATTTTAATTTTTAATTTAACTTGGTACTGGAGATTGAATCCAGGGGTACTTTACTACTGAGCTGCTTCCCTGGTCCCCCCCCCCTTTTCACATTTATTTTTCTTTATTTATTCCCATGCTATAAGATTTTGGTTCTTCATTTTCCTCAGGGATATTTTTTCTTTTGTGCAACCTCCTCTTCTGCTGTAGGAATAATTTGTTCCTTTCCAGTGAGGAGCATTTCAGTGCCAGGGGGAACCCATGTATGAGTTAATCCAACCATGAACTCTATCAGGTGGCATATCCTGGGTGCTTTGTTCACTTGGATATGTCCAATTACCAGAGAATCTATATCTAAACCCTTGTGTTCAGCATCACTCTCTGCATTCTTAAGCATATGCAGCAAAAAATAAGCACTCTTTTTGGGCCACCAACCCTGTGTCTAGCCCCACTGTTTGGCCTGGGTATGTTTCCCAATTCCTTCATTATATCACACAGGAATGGCATATATTGCATTTTTTTTTTTTTTTTTTTTTTGCAGTGCTGGGAGTTGACCCAGGGCCCAGTGCTTGCAAGGCAAGTACTCTACCAACTGAGCTATATCCCCAGCGCCTACATTGCTTCTTTAAAGTGACATCTTTCAGATACTTGGAGGCTTTTTGTATATGCATACCCTTGATGGCCTGGGCAGTTTCAAAAATGTTCTTAAAGCAAACGCAAAGATCTGACCCTCTTGATCAGATCATTTTTGTGGGGTTTTCTGAGTCAAGAAGGTAGTGAACCATTTTCACAGATCACCTCAGGCCACTTACAGAAAAAACATCCCCAGGGCCTTTTATGTTTTTAAAAAATTTTGAACCAGGTTCTCACTAAATTGCAGAGGCTGGCCTCCAATTTGCAATCCTCCTGCCTCAACCTCTGGGAGTATAGGTGTACATCACTGCACGTGGCTTAATTGTATATCTGATTGGCAAATAATAACTTTATGTATTTATAGGGTACAATATATGTTTTACTACCTGATATATCATGAATCCTAGAAAAGACGGCAGGCACCTCACAAGGAAAACAGGAATGGACCATTGCCAGGGATGTACACAAAAACCAGCAAGCAAGTAGCATGTACCAAGTAGGCATGAAGTCCATGGTGGCACACTATGACAGAGGCTTAATGTGGCACATATGAACAATCCATTCAGGGTGGAAGGTTTGCTGGTGAGTCATATAGATCATAGCAAGTTCCCATTGAGAAGTGGTCAGTAGCAGGTGGTTGCATACAGAAGATATCGGGATTGATCACACTGAGGATGTGGGAGCAGGGGGAACCGGAACCTATGTCAAGGATGACCAAGCCCTGCTTCTGGTATAAAAAGGACAAGTTATTCTTAATAGAGATGCTGCAATAGCATTAACATTTTAAAAATTCACTACAATTCACCCCTTAGCCCGTAGCATTAATTTAAAATGTGAAGCAGTTGTAGTTTGAGTGCTAGAGATATTGAGTGTAAAGAGGGTATTTGCCAGGTGCGGTGGCGCATGCCTGTAATCCCAGCACTTGGGAGGTTGAGACAGGAGGATCGCGAGTTCAAAGCCAGCCTCAGCAACTTAGCAAGGCCCTAAGCAACTCAGTGAGACCCTGTCTCTAAATAAAATGCAAAATAGGGGTGTGGCTCAATGGTGGAGTGCCCCTGAGTTCAATCCCCAATACCAAAAAAAAAAAAAAAAAAAAAATCGAGAGAGAGAGGGTATTTGAGGTGCTGAGGTTTGGAGATGCAAGCTGAGAGATTGTGGGGAAATCTGAAAGTGTGTAGCAAGCAAAGAAGTCAGGGAGTGTGTGGTCCTGTCCCTCAGGGGACAAAGGGTTGACTCGATTAAGGTAGGTGCCTCCTGGAGAAAGAACTCCAATTACTTTGGTGACCTGTGCCGCCTTTTCCTCTAGGCATGGAAGGATAAAAGTGTGCATTTGAGCAGAGAACAGTTGATACGCATGGATCATAGATCATTGACTTCAGGAACTAAAACAAGGTAGAGATTTTGACATAGGAGGTGAAGTTGTCTCTATCTGTGAGATATGGGAAAATGGCCCTGATTTTTGGGATGTGGGACTGGGATATGCTTTTAAGTGAGTATGTACTGAAGTTGATATAGACTCAGCATTGGTTATGTGTGGTTGAAACCATGGTTTACTGTCGAATTTGCAATTCCAGAAGTGAGTCAATGAAAACACCTAAAACAATATGATGAACAGTTAATGAAATGTCATGTAACTGCCCATCCCATGACATCTTTTTTTTTTTTTAACTTTTTGGTTTTTTGATTGAAGTTTAGATTCAGGATGAGCCTAATATCAAAAAAGCTGCCTTATGCTAGGTGCTGTGGCACACGCTTATAATCCCAGCAGCTCAGGATGCTGAGGCAGGAGGATCAGGAGTTGAAAGCCAACCTCAGGAAGGGCAAGGCGCTAAGCAACTCAGTGAGACCCTGTCCCTTTTTTTTTTTTTTTTGGAACCAGGGATTGAACTCAGGGACACTCGGCCACTGAGCCACATCCCCAGCCCTATTTTGTATTTTATTTAGAGACAGGGTCTCATTGAGTTGCTTAGGGCCTCGCTAAGTTGCTGAGGCTGGCTTTGAACTCGTGATTCTCCTGGCTCAGCCTCCCAAGTCGCTTGGATTACAGGCATACGCCACCACGCCTGGCTGAGACCCTGTCTCTAAATAAAAAAAAATAGGGCTGGGGATGTGGCTTAGTGGCCGAGTGCCTCTGAGTTCAATCCCCGGTCCCCCCACCCCCCCAAAAAAGCTGCCTTATCTGTGGAACAATCTATGGTTGACAACTCCCAGGAAAATATATGCCCTGGGTCTCTCAGGGAGTATATGGTCCTGTCCCCCAGGGAACAAGGGTTGACTCATGTGAGGCAGATGCTTCCTGGGGAAAGAAATAACCTCCATGAATCTCTAGCCCTTGTGGGATGAAAACATCAAAATTTAAACCTGGGCAAAATAGATATGTATTCAGGAGTTTGTTGGATTAGAATTTGAAAAAGAGTTGTTAAGCAGACCATTATTTCTATCAGTTAACCCAGTTATCTGAAAGGTGCTGGGTACCTAAATGTTCTTTTCATCACTGTATATTTTAAGATGTAGAATATATATCTTATTACCAGTAATGTTTGTAACTCAAACAGGACTAAGGACGGACTCAGCAAGGCCTTATATTGTGGACTTAGTATATACTAATGGATAGGTGTGAGTTGGAATAATTTTTTCTTTTCTTTTCTTTCTTTTTTCGGTACTGGGGATTGAACCTAGGGCCTCACACATACTAGGCAAATGCCCTACCACTGAGCTATATCCCCAGCCCAGGTTTGCTTAATATTTTGGGGTATCTGTGAAGAAAGGATTCCCAGAGGTTTGTTGTTTGTTTGTTTACCTCAAAGGGTGAAGTTGTCAGGGCATGGACCAATGTCTATAATAAATGTGAGGATGGAATCATTTGTTGACTGGGCCATACAGTGCTAAGATTATCACATATATCTTGGCCAGGTCCCTTGAATCCCATCCTTTATTAGGGACATCCTGGTTAAGAGATGGACAGTAGCAACATTCCATTAATCTCCTTCACATATGATGAACAGGACTGTTCACATAGTCCATCAACTTCCATTGCTTATCACTATTAATCCCATAGGAATTATCTGGTTCTCAAGAGTTCTGCCAGGGTGGTTCAGGTAGCATATGGCATCTGACATAGAACTGAGGCCAGAAGCCACCCTCTTCTCCTCTTGTAGTCTATAAGAGGGTATAGATTTGGCTCTACCCTGTTTTTAGCAGGTCTCAGTAGCCATAAAAGGGGTGGGTTGCTATTTCCATGACTCAGAGCATAATGGGCAATTGGATATGGAGGGTCCCAGGTTCAGGGTGTGTGAGAGCTTCTGTTTCCAAGACAGTCTAGGAGGCAGCTATTTGCAACATAGCCTTAGACCAAAAGAGGTATTCTTTCATGGGATGCCCTGGAACAACAAATGGACATCTATGAGCAGTCCAAAGACTAATATATCCATAAAAAAAGATTGACAAATTCTTTATTGTGAAATTTTTTTTTTCTTTTTTCTTAATGCAGTGACTGGAATGGCTATTGAAATTGATTTATGTTAAAAACATTTTTTTTAAGGGGCTAGGGTTGTTGATCAGTGGTAGAGTGTTCAACTGGCATGTGTGAGGCACTTGATTCGATTCTCAGCATCACATATAAATACATGAATAAATTAAAGGTCTATCAATAAATTTTTAGTTGTTTTTGGACATTTATGTATGTATTTATTATTTATATGTGGTGCTGAGAATCAAACCCAGTGCCTCATGCATTCTAGGCAAGCACTCTACCACTGAGCCAAAACCCCAGCCCTAAAAACATTTTTTTTAGAGAAGAAAAAAGAATACATTTTGTTTTTCCCTAGGCATTTAAAATATTAGGATTTACGTTAGACAACAACTTAAAACTCTGAAATACCAAATATAGTCAAATATGGTATGTTTTCCACCAATATTTTCTTATGCATTCATTATATACTTAATATTCAAGCAGCCAGAGGTGGTTAAATGTATTCATTTTACATTACTGTGATAGATAATGCCAGATATCATCATATCATTTCTATTATTTAGTTTTTGCAAATAATTAGGCAAGTGCTCAATCCATACCAACTATTTTGCTGAACACTTGATTTATATGCATTATCTCATAGGCAGAAGAGATAAGTCATTATCTTAAGTCATAAAATTCATACTATCCAAGGTTAGTTGCAACTAATCCTCTGCCCCAAATGTTCAAGCAATTTCAATACTAATAAAAGGTAGTAACAGAAATTTGAGCACACTAACCATTATGCAAGCATGGCATTGACAATGAGCCTCACCAGCTCTACTAGAGTATTAGTGATGAGTAAAGCCACTTCCAGTGACTAGTAGAGTTCTTAAATTAATTTTAGATGCCTTACAAGCAATACAGTTTTAGAATACATTCAAAATCTCAGAAACCCAAAGATAAATGAGAAAAGGAAGAATGAATTTATTATTTATCAAGCAATAAAAAATGCAAATGAGCTGGGCTTACAATCCCAGAGACTCTGGGCAGCTGAGGCAGGAAGAAGGCAATATTCAAAAAACAAAATAAGACAACAGGGTATGTACCTGAGTGACAAAGGGACCCTGGGTTTAATCCCCAGTACTGGGGGAAAAAAAAACCTTAAAATGCACACCTACACAAAATAACCGTTGGACTTTTTATTCTGGGGGGGGCGGGGAGGAAGTACCAGAAGATTGAACTCAAGGGCACTCAACCACTGAGCCACATCTGCAGCCCTATTTTGTATTTTATTTAGAGACAGGGTCTCACTAAGTTGCTTAGAGCCTCTCTAAATTGCTGAGGCTGGGTTTGAACTCGAGATCGTCCTGCCTCAGCCCAAGTCACTGGGATTACAGGTGTATGCCACTGTTCCTGGCTAACCATTGGACTTTTAAAATCTTTTTAAAATATCACCCTTAAAATGAGCTCCCTTATTGTTATTGCCTTTTTGGAGGGAGTTATCAGGGATTGAATTCAAGGTGCTTATTCATTGAGCCACATCTCCAGCCCTTTGCCATTTTTTTTATTACTAATTTTGAGAGAGGGCCTCCCTAAGTTGCTTAGGATCTCACTAAGTTGCTAAGGCTGGTGTTAAACTTGTTGCCCTCCTTTCTCAGCCTTAAGAGTCACTGGGATTATAGGCATGGGCCACCATGCCCAGCTTTATTGTATTTTATTGAGATATGCCACATAATATTCACCACTTCAAATTGTATATTTCCCTGGTTCCCAGCACACCCACCTTGCCATGCAACCGTCACCACTATCCAGTTCCAGAACATTTCCATCACCCAAGAAAAAAGCATGCACCTGTTAGAAGTTACTACCAATTATTCCTTAACTCATTGCCTGGCAACCAGTAATCTACTTTGTCTCCATATATTTGCCTGTTCTGGACATTTTATATAAACAGAATCAGTATGTGTCCTTTTATATCTGACTTCTTTCATTTAGCATAATGTTTCCAAGATTCATTTATGGGGTAGCATGTAACAGTACTTTATTTTTTTAAACAGTTTGTTAACTTGATTACTTTTGGGTGGGGGTACTAGAGATTTAATCCAGGGGAGCTTTACCACTGAGCTGCAACCCATGCCCTTTTGAGATAGGATCTCATTAAGATGTTTACAGCCTCGCTAAAGTGCTGAGGCTGGCCTCTAACCTTGTGATTCTCCTGTCTGAGCCTCCCAAATCACTGAGATTACAGGCACACCTGTAATGTTTAGGCATGTGGTTTGTAGGCCTCCATTTAAAAAAATTTTTTTATTGATGCTCTACAATTGTACATAATATGTGATTCATTGTTACATATTTGTACATGCACACAATGTAAAAATATAATTTGGTCAATTTGTTCCCTTTTTTATCCACTGAATAATCCCTTATTTATTTATTTATTTTTGGTTTTTTTGGAACAGGGGTTTGCACTCAGGGGTACCCGGCCACTGACCCACATCCTCAGCCCTATTTTGTATTTTATTTAGAGACAGGGTTTTACTGAGTTGCTTAGTGCCTTGCCCATGCTGAGGCTGGCTTTGAACCCGCGATCCTCCTGCCTCAGCCTCCTGAGCCACTGGGATTACAAGTTAATAGAGCATTTAAGTCATCCTTGTACATGTCACCTAAAATATTTTGAGCCTGGCATGGTGGCTCATGGCTGTAATCCAGTGACTCAGGAGGCTGAGGCAGGATTGCAAGTTCAAAACCAGCCTCAGCAGCTTAGTGAGGCTCTAAGCAACTTGGCAAGACCCTGTCTCAAAGATAAAAAGTAGAAAGGGTGGGGATGTGGCTCAGTGGTTAAGCGGCCCTGGATTCAATCCCTGGTACAAAAAATAAAATATTTTCAGCCATTCCTGGAGGTCTGTAGATAGTTGGACTGATGTAATACAATGTCATTGTTGCCCTGGGCCATTTCTTGTTCTCAGGTTCCCAAAAGTTGATGGTGTTGTGGAACATGGCACAAGCCCAGTGGTACTTTTGTATTTTGAGACTGCATGGTTTCTTTTCCAAAGAAAAGGAGCAAACCTCAGAACCATGGTCCAAGTTTCTTCCCATTTTTGTCGTCTTTGTATAGAATGGAGAGCAGAGTTGACAGATAGGCAGGTCCACACTACTCCTGGAATTTGTGACACTGTTACTATGGATGTGTTCATCTTCTCTGCTGTCATCAGACTGATGAAAATCATCTCTCCTGATCAATTTTCTTTTCCTCTTCTTCACCAGCTTGTTGGGCATCATCTTTGTTCTTGGCTTCCTGAAGAGTTCTAGTCTACTGAAATGAATACATTATGGTTTTTTCTACTTGTGCTTGCTGAGAATTGTTTTGGTCTGTGGTTGTTCCAACAACTTCACCACTTCTTTGCAGTGTATTCTTCCTCTTATCGTAGTTGTTGGTCCTGCTGCTGCTGCTACTAGTGTTCCTCCTTCACAGGAGGAACCTATTCCTCATCTATGGGGTTTGAAGAAGATTTGTCTGAGAGAGCCTCCAGTCGGTTATCCTCTGGTGCTTAACAAATCTTGGATTCATTTCCAAAATTAGTTTGCTACTTCTTGGACCTTGGCTCAACTATCAGAAGATGCAAAAATTTTCACATTCAAGTATTTAAATACCTCTTTGAGGGGGGGTGCACTGTGGATTTAACCCAGGAGAGCTTTACCACTGGGCTACATCCCCGGCCTTTTTTTATTTTTTCATTTTGAGAAGGGGCCTCACTAAGTTGCTGAGGTTGGCCTCAAACTTAGGATCCTCCTGCCTCAGCTGCCTGAATCCCCAGGATTACAGGTGTACACTAGCACATCAGTTTAGATAGCCTGTTAAAAATCTTAGTGGAGACTTCACTTTAGAAAAGAGTTCTGACCGAACGAGGTGGTGCACACTTCATGAGGCTGAGCCAGGAAGATTGCGAGTTCAAACCCAGCCTCAGCAACTTAGCGAGGCGCTAAGCAACTCAGTGAACCCCTCTCTCTAAATAAAATACAAAATAGGGCTGGGGATGTGGCTCAGTAGTTGAGTACCCCTGAGTTCAATCCCCCAAAAAATCCTCCCCAGTATCCCCCAAAAAAAGTTAAAAAAGAAAAGAGTTCTGGTGCAGAGAAATTGGGTTGGTTCCCTACCTCCTTCAGACTGAGGCATCAGCTGAGAATGCTTTTGCTTACAGTGAGGAAGAAGCAGTGGTAGAACTGCTCAACCAGGGTGCCACCCTGGTCTTTTCTGAGCCCCAGGGAAGAGGAAGTGGAGATGGTCCAGCTCACCTCTTTTCTTCTTCTTGGTTGCTTCAGGCTGTGATTTGTGTCCCTCCAGGGTCACTTGTCCAGAAACCATAATGAATTTGTTTTTATAGTTTCCTCTTGGCAGTGACTATGCCCTAACCCCCTCCCAGGTCCCTAGGTAGCAGTCCTCTGCCAGACCTCCTGGGTCCCCAAAGCATAAGGGGCTGGAGCCAAGGCTCTAAGAATCATGCTGGTCACTGATGAAGGAAGAAGGCTGCATGATAGGGTTGAGGGGAGAGGGAAGCTAAGGAAAAGATGCTGGACCTCGTCTTGGTCCCAGCCGCCTTTCACATTGGGGTCCCTGCATCTCGGGTTGGGTGGGGGATGCTGCTGAGCTTGTGTCTGGCTCATGCACTTCAGGATGCTACAACCCTCAGAGATACAGATGAACTGGCCAACTCGGCTTGGCTGCACTCACTGCAGCATGTGGTCCTGTTGCTGGGTCCCCCCTTTCTACACCTTGGGGATCCTTTGCCCAACCCCCAGGACCAGGCAGCAATCCCAGCCTCTATTTAGCCTGTCACCAATGAGCCACCTCCCAGCCCCCCAACCTCTGGTTGCAGCTCGCCTTTGCTCCCTCCCTCACTCTCTCTGCTGCAGTGGCCATAGTGCTGCAGCTCAGCTCACTCTGTGACTGGCTCCTGCCTCTCTCCAGAGAGAGGGGAGGGAGGGGGACAGGGGGAGTGGCGCCTACCCCTGATGCAAGTCACCCAGCGACTGCTCTTCTTCCCCGCCCTTTGCCTTCCCTCTACAAGTACATTTAAATGAGGGATATATTGCATCTAAGATTAAGAAATACTAAAAGACATTGGATTTATGTGACCTCAGCCAAGTTGCTGAGGCTGGCATTGAGATCCTGCCTCAGCTTCCTGAATCACTGGGATTGTATTAACTGTCTGTATATATATGCTATAAAATACAGATTATGTATGTAGCTAGTGGTAGACCACTTTCATGGCATGACCTTAACCATGGTTTCAATCTACAATACCAGAAAAAATTTTTTAATAAAATATAGATTTTATCATTATACAGGTGTGATAAGCCTACAAGATTGAGCGATGATTGCCATTGAAAAACAGGTTTTTATAGTGACAGATGCCAAGGAGTGGGCACATCACCCCATGGGAAGGTCACTTTGCAAGGCAAGGCAGTCAGTCAGGCTCCACAAGGAGAGTGGGAAATGCAGGCAAGAGTTTTGGTCATGGTCTCTGAGGGAAGGGAAGGCAAGGCAAACTAAGTTTAGGATTGGCTAGTTTCAATAATAATTTTATTGAATAATTATTATTATTATTATTATTATTATTATTATTATTATTATTATGCGGTGCTGGGGATTGAACCCAGGGCCTCATGCTTGAGAGTCATGCACTCTATATCCCCAGCCCTGAATTATTATTTTATATCAATAATTTTAGCAGACTCTAGGGCATAAGAGCTGTCCCTGGTTGTCTAATAATTGACTCTGGAGTAATCAGGACAGGTGAATAGTGGCCCAAAGTGTAAGCAGAAAGTAAAGGAAGTCTCTGAAACTCAGAATGTCAAGGATTATATGATCTCATGAAAATAAAAGGGAGACCAGTTGAGGAAATGAATGGGGAAGGAGGAAGGGTGGAAAAGAGGAGATGCTGGGGGACAATATTGATCAAATTATATTGTTATATTGTATGCATGTATGACTATGTAACAGTGAATCTCACAATTATGTATAATTATAATGCATCAAAAAAAATATGGGGGAAAAGAAGTGACTGGAGTTGTGGATTCTGGAATGGCTGCCATGCATATGAAAGCCACTGTCACAAACCAGTTATTTAGTATTTCTGGGAATTGGCTGATCCTAGGAGAGTCATATCCTTCAAAGTGAACACAGCCTGAGATGTCAAAGGATCAGACGACAAAATAACAAAAAAAGAAATGGTTTGTACAATTGGCTTTGTGATGCTTTGACCATTTATTAAGAGAATGTTGGGGTGATAACAAGAGATTTTTGTGGACTAAGGCATACATTCCTCTAAATTGCATAGAAAAGATTTTGTTGGGAAAATACAAATGAGGAACTGAAGTGGAAGAATGAAGTCTTTGTAGTCTGTGCCATAGCTCAGTATCCCATTTATATGTCATTAACCAAGAAAATAGATCTGACATTGACATTTCAGGGGTCTCCCTATCTTGGTGGACTTCTAAACATTGTGTGTGTGTGTGTGTGTGTGTGTGTGTGTGTGTGTGATAATATCTGGGTGTATTTTTCTGGTCAACTCAGCAAGTCTGGCAGTAATGTCACTAGAAGGTATGAACTGAAAAGCTATTAAAGTATATGAAATTATTAATGTTTGTGTAACTAAGGGGAAGGATGATTGTGGTGGTCATGGTCAGATGTAAGGCAGGGAGTCTTTTTGGAAAGCTTGGGTGTTGAGTAGGGGAAGGTACAAGGGAGTGAGTGGTCCTCTCCTCAGGAGATGAAGGAGGTGATTGATATGGTACAAGTTACTATGGGGAAAACAATCTCCATTAATTTTTGGAATTGTACAGATAGTAGTATCTGCTCCCTTTTTTGCTTTTAGGCATGAAAGTTTGTGTCCTTTGGAAAAAATGAAAGAGTATACCAAGGTTATAGGGTCAACAAGCAGCAAGCTCAGAAAAGATTAGAGATTCCCTATCAAAGTCATGTGCCTAATTTGTGCTATAGGATAGATAATCCATGCACATCACTGATGGCGGGCTTTAAAGTCCAGGTAAAGGTGTCTCTGGCACAGCATGCAAAGTCATCTTCATTGGTGAGATATTGGGTTCAGGTAATGTTATCAGAGATGTTGGACTGTCCAAGTGGGTACCCACTCAGGCTAAGAGAAATCTTGTTTTTGTGGCTCTAAGATGTTATAATGTGTACTGTTCAGGCAACATTGGTCCTGGGTGGTTGACTTGCAAATATGTTTTAATTCAAGGGCTTGTAGGTACACAGCTAGCAAAGGTGATATTGGCACCCATGTCAACAGAGACCCATGGAGGCATGAGAAAATTTTACAAAGCCTTTACTGTGAAGGAGGTTTTTATGAAAGAACCAAGTAAAATGATTGTTCATTTCAAATTTTCCCCGGTACTGTGATTGAACCCAGGGCCTCACATAAGCTAGGCAAGCACTACAGTACTGAGCTCCATCCCTGACCTCCTCCCCCTTTTTTTTCAAATTTTGTTTTGACACAGAGTCTTATTAAGTCACCAGGACTGTCTTCAAAATTGGCCATCCTTCTGCCTCCGCTTCCTGAGATTAGAGGTGTGCACTACCACCACCCAGCCTTTTATTTCAATTTTTAAGTAAAATTTGTAAATGAAGACTATGTTGCCACCAGAATTGAGATAGTGTTAAAAAATATTGGACTTAAATATACATAACAGGTATGTCAGAGGATGCTCCTTCAAAGTTGCCATTAAAATGGCACAATGGGGCTGGGGATATAGCTCAGTTGGTAGAGTGCTTGCCTCTCAAGCACAAGGCCCTGGGTTCAATCCCCAGCACCGCAAAAAAAAAAAAAAAAAAAAAAAAAAAAAAGAAAGAAAGAAAAATGGCACAATGCCTGTGTTCTTGGAGAAAGGTAGATGTCCACAAGATCTTGTCTGCCAAGGTTGTGTGTGATGACAAAGCTGACCCACCTCATGGCCTAGAAAAGCATGTTGTGTCCCTTCAGCGGTGCAGGCAAACTGCAACTGAAAGGCTTCAGAAAGAGGCAATGAATAGAACAAGTAGGGAAATATATAAAAGAAAGATATTTGCTGGTTCTTGTTTGGATAGAATCACTAATCTGAATAATATCAAATATTAGATCTTGGGTATAGATTCCTTGATGTATATGACCAGAGCATGAAGTTTGAAATAAATTATCACTAGATGCCATTTTTTAAAAAATTATATAAATATATACATGTACATGTATATATTTCACATTTAAGAACAGAAAAAATTGGTTTGTCAAATGGAGAATGAATGGGGATAATCAATCCTTTATTAATTAGGCTTTCTTTATTTTAAAATTTTTTTTAGATGTTGATGGACCTTTATTTTATTCATTTATTTATATGTGGTGCTGGGAATTGAACCCAGTGCCTTACACATGCTAGGCAAACGCTCTACTACTGAGCCACAACCCCAGCCCCAAGGCTTTCTATAATAAATTTTAATCCTCAAAGGCCCTCTTTTAACTTACATTGGACCATATTAGCTATTTTAACTGAGAATTCATGGGATCCCATTTGATTAAAGCAACTTGTAAGTGTCAACCTTTATTTTTCATTCTGTCAGAGCATCTGTGTCCAATAGAGAATATTTCACAGCAGTAAGTACTATGTGTAAGAAACTGTGGCTCAGTTTGGGTCCCCAGGCAGCTCAGACCCTCTTTTTTTTTTTTTTGAACCAGGGATTGAACTCAGGGACACTCGGCCACTGAGCCACATCCCCAGCCCTATTTTGTATTTTATTTAGAGACAGGGTCTCACTGAGTTGCTTAGGGCCTCACTAAGTTGCTGAGGCTGGCTTTGAACTTGCGATCCTCCTGACTCAGCCTCCCGAGTCGCTTGGATTATAGGCGTGCGCCACCACGCCCGGCTATAGAAGCCTTTATTTTTTAAGCTGGCCAGCAACAATCGCCCTTACGCTTAAAAGCGGAGTGCTGGGGGATCGCCCTAGCTGTGGCGGGCATCGCCGTGCCCAGCTGTGCGTGTGTGCTGTGCCGTGAGGCAGGTAGGCAGCAGGCGCGGCAACAGCAGTGGCAACAGAACCCCCAACTCCCAGCAGATGTGCGACAGTGGGCGACATTGTGGCGTCCCGCGGCTTGCCCCCGGGACACGCGTTCTCCGGGGCACAGCCTACCAGACTGGGCCCACACGGAGGTTCTACATGACTCCGCACAGAGGCTCACCGGCCTAGGCCCAAGTCACACGCGGCAGCTATGCCGGAAGCCAAGTGGTGGCTATGCCGGCTGCCACGTGGCGGCCGAGCCGAGCGGACCCCACGCAACCCAGACCAGACTAACAAGACAAATACAGACAGACAACGACCTGAGTAGGCCCCACAGGGAGGCCTATTAGATTAGGCCACATAGGAGGCCTACCAGGTTAGGCCCCATGGGAGGCCTATTGGACTGGGGCCCACACGGAGGCCGAGCAGACCGCCCCGGACAGCGGCTACCTGTCAGTCAGCCATGCGGCCCAGACCAGACTAACAAAGCAAATACAGATAGACATCGGCCGACCAGGTTAGGCCCCACCCGGCCTACCAGAATGAACCCCACGGGGGTGCCCACCAGATTGAACCCACGAGGGGGTTCACCAGACTAGGCCTCATGAGGAGGCCTACCAGGTGCCAGGAGCAACGTCTCACCCTGACCTGGGACTGGTGTTAGCGACTACGTCCAGCCTGACCTCGTCCCCCAGATACAGATAGCCGACTCACCGAAACAAGATACCAGGTGGCTTCGTCCAGAAGAGCGTCCTGAAGATGGGCTGGGGTCCCCCCAAGAGTGAGGCTGAGGCACGTCTCTCAGGAGCTCCCCTCTACTCAGGGTGGAGGCTCCCAGGCAACCATTACAGGAGGCCAATTTAGGCGTGAGGGCTTGGAGAAATCAAATCTCGCTGGGGCCTCCAAATGTTGTACCCAAAGAAAATAAAATCATCCAAGCTGATCATGTAAAGCCAAAAGAAGCCTTTATTTCAGCTGGCCAGCAACGACCTCCCTTATGCCTAAAAGCGGGGTGCCAGGAAATCGTCACTGGCCAGCTAAAATAAAGGCTTCTTTTGGCTTTACATGATCAGCTTGGATGATTTTATTTTCTTTGGGTACAATATTGGTGCATGAATTAATTAATATTTTACCTCTTATTTTCTTTTATCTAGTGGTTTGTTATAAATTAGTAAGTAATCTAGGGCTAGCATTGTGCTTGGTAGATGTGATATTTGCTCAGTACTTAAAGTGTAAAATTCCTCTCTTCTTTTTCTTGGGTTTGTAGCCACCTTAAGCAAGAATACTTCTTTTTATAACTTTAAAATTTTCTTGCTGGGCATGGTAGTGCACACCAGTAATCCCAGCAGCTTGGGAGCTGGGGCCTCAGCAAAAGCAAGACACTAAGCAACTCAGTGAGACCCTGTCTAAATAAAATACAAAATAGTGCTGGGGATGTGGCTCAGTGGTCAACTGCCCCTGAGTTCAATCCCTGGTACCAAAAAAAAAAAAAAGAATTTTTATTTTCTCTAGGTTTGTGGCTACCTAAAGGTGCTGACCTTTTTTCTTTTAGTTGCTTTTTCTTTCTTTCTTTTTAAAAGCCTTTTAGCCTTATAAAGCTGAAGTTCTTAGTTTGTCTTTCAGGTTGGGAAGAGAAAAAGGGAGATGAGAAGGAACCTGGTATATGTCTAGGCTGGGACTCCCTTGGACTGTCCTCACACTATAACAGGATAACCAGTTTCTCCTCCCCCCATTCTTTTTTTTTAATTTTTAAATTTTTTAAAATATTTTTTTAGTTGTATAACACAATACCTTTATTTATATGTGGTGCTGATGATGGAACCCAGTGCCTCCCACATGCAAGGCAAGCACTCTACCACTGAGCTACAACCTCAGCCCCTTCCACCCACCCCAGTTCTTTTAAAGCAAAATATTCTCCCTGACTTTTTGGATGTTTACTTAGCACATTCCTGGGATTCCAAGTGGCTACACACTTGAGTGGTGGCCTCCATCCAGTGGTGGATCTCATTGGCCTCACATTTTGCAGCCATTACCTTTCTAGGACTTAATAATTAACCTCATCTTGAGGGGAGTCAACTCCACTAGCAAGGATGGCAGGATCTATTGGCAAAGCCCCAAGACCTACTCAGCAAAGAGAAGAGCCCAGGGAAATTGGAAAGGCATTTTGCCTATCTGTAGTTTGCTAACCGCCTCAGGGCTCCTGGGAGGAGTGGCAATGAAATATTCTTGCCTTTTAATTTGAGTCATTAAGTACTTTTCCATTGCACACCAGGGAGCTGGCCTATAGGGGGATGGGGGAAGGGGTGTAGAAGAAGAGAAGCAGCAACATAGAAATGTGAGATCCCAGGGCCACTGTTGCCAGCAGAGTGCCCCCAGTGAATGGAGTAAGTACCCTTTTTGCCAGGGTGAAAAGTCTGGGCTCAGACACTGCCTCACCTACTCAGTGTGTGGTCAGAATGCATGTCTTCCTCTTCCCATCTGCTAGGCCTTGATTTGCCCCACAATTTACCTGACAGTCCCTTGACAGAAGCTACACTCTCTCCCTCTTAGCAACAAGCCATTAGAACCTTGTAGAAACCTTTGGAATATGTTCAATTTAACCTAGATGCTAGCTTGCCCTTTTTATACTAAGGCTGGTAATTGCAAAGTACTACGGAGAACTTGGACTGTATATGGCTTTCTCAAATTAGGGGGTCAGGGGTGTTTGGTTAACCCTTAACGAAGACAGTAGGCAGCAGTACACAGCAGCACCCATACATCAACAAGTCCTGGACATCCTAGTTGGCATTAGCCAGGTGAGAGAGCCAGTTATTAAGGTCATATCAATCAAAAGTCTTTTTTTCCCCCCTGCCTCTCACAGTCATGGCATTTGCAGCCACAGCAACCTGGGATTATACCACTTCTCCTTTGGGGGCAGTCTTGCACTATCAGTGAGGCAAGAGACATCTAGTGGTATTTCCTCCCAGTGTGAGGCCAGATCACTTTGATGACTACTGCAATTGTTTTACAAATACAGGTTTTACTACTCTGTAGGTGAGTTGATTCCAAGCAATCAGGAAATGATTTGCATTCAAAAGACAGCTTGTTGTACTTCCAGATGTGTGGAAGAAAGGGTGGGTCCTGTCATTAGGGGCCACCTGGGAAAGCACCCAAGTCAGTCAGAAAGTTAAATGAGACTGGGAAACGTGGGCAAGCTCTTTTATTATGGTCTTCAAGGTAAGAAACTGTACAGGCAAATTAAGCAGGTTTAGTATTGGCTAGTTTGAATAATTTTATCAGGTTCTAGGCCATAAGTGCTGTGCTTGCTGTTTGAGACCTGGTCCTGAAGTGAGTACAGAGGTTAAACAGAGGCCCACAGTGTGAAAGGTCTATTGTTGTGTTTGCTGAATGTTGCTGTGGATTCCCACCCTAAATTCAGACTAGAAAGCTGAATCCTCCTAAATGAGATCCTGAAATGATGCTTCTGGGGGTACCTCTTTTTAAATTGACTAGCCAATCTTATTAGAGAGTCTTCTGAACAGATTGAAGTGTAACTTTCTTCATCAATTATGGCATAGACCTGACAAGGTGACAGGGCACACTTCATTGCAGTTTCCCATTCATCGCAACCTGCCTTGTTGACTTTGAGAGGCTGGGGTTGGGGGCACTGGAGTGGATACTTTTCAAATGCAAGACACTGTCACAGTCCATTTGTTTACTATCTCTGGGAACTGAGAAGACCTGAGAGGAGAAAATCCTTCAAGGTCAGTAGAGCCTGTGATGTCAAAGCATCAGAAGACAGTAAATAAAAGACATGACTCAAACAATTATTCCTGTGATGCTCTGATATCATAAGGGAATACTGGAATAATGACAGAGAAACCTTTTATGAAGTAAAACATACATTCCCTTAAACTGCCCAGAAAACATTTGAATGTAAGGGGAGAAAGGAGGAACACAAGTAGAAGAATGAGACTTTTAGAGGCTACCTCATAACTACTTTTCCCAATTATATGGTATTAGCAAAAAAAAAAAAAAAGATCTGAAATTTCTGCATTCTCTAACAATTTCTTGTTGGGGTTATAAAGCATGAGAAAAGTTTACTTATATATCTCCATATAGATAAATATATAATATGCATACCAGAGTCAAACCCAGGGGTGTTTAACCATCCTCAGCCCTTTTTATTTTTATTTTTATTTTTTATTTATTTATTTATTTATTTTTTAATTTTGAGACAGGGACTCACTAAGTTGCTAAGTTCTGAGGTTGGTCTCAAAGTTGCAATCCTCATGCCTCAGACTCCCGAGTTGCTGGGATTACAGGCATGGACCACCATGCCCAGCTTGTTATAAAATATTTAATGATGGTATTTACAACTGGAAGCATCCAGAGCAACCAGTACTGAAACCAACATTGAGCAGAATGATTGGGAGATGCACTTGCTGGCTATATTGGGAGGACGGGAGTAGAAGTTTAGGCTCAAAATGATCCTGTTTCACATGAGCAAATGCCTACCCCATCATGCAGTATGTAGCTAAGGGATTCTAGGAGATTATGCCGCCTTCATCGGGCATCCATCCCTCATGAAACGGAAGCAAAATAGGATTTATAGAATCAGCAAGAGGCCTTAATATAGGGTCTATTATATAATGGGTTTTGTATATTTTGAGGAAAGACAAATCCCCCTTTAAATGTAGGAAAGGGTGTTTTGCTGTTGTTTTTTGCCCCTGGTGAGCGAGAGCTCTCTGCTTCATGATTGTCTTGTCTTGAGCTGTTCTCCTCCACCATACCCTTCCACAATGGTGTTCTGCTTCACCTAGGGCATAGAGCAGTGGAGTCAGCTTTCTATGGACTAAAACCTCTGAAACAATCTTGAAAATGAAGCTGATCTGGAACTTTTTTCTATACTATGGGAGACCGGAATATGCTATTCTAAATACACATTCCTTTGGCATAAGGATTGTTGATCTGAAGGCAATAAAGAAGTGGCAGATGCAAGAAAATTCTGCATTTTCTCTCGTCTTGGCCTGTGTCTAAAAATTTAGTATTCTTTGTTCAAGATGCTATATAAGCCTCAATGCAAAACCACTTCTTTATTTTTGTGTTTTTTTTTTTTTTTTTTTTGGAACCTGGGATTGAACTCAAGGACACTGGGCCACTGAACCACATCCCCAGTCCTGTTTTGTATTTTATTTAGAGACAGGGTCTCACTGAGTTGCTTAGGGCCTCGCTAAGTTGCTAAGGCTGGCTTTGAACTCATGATCCTCCTGTCTCAGCCTCCCAAGTGCTGGGATTACAGGCATGCGCCACCGCACCCACTATATTTCATATTTAAGGACAGAAAAAATTGGTTTGCCAAATGGAGAATGAATGGTGATAATCAACCCTTTATTAATTAGACTTTCTATAGAAAGTTTTAATCCTCAAAGGTCCTCTTTTAATTTACAATGGGCCATATTGTCTATTTTAACTGAGAGTTCATGGGAATGAAATGGGATCCCATTTGATTAAGGCAACTTGTAAGTTTCAAAGCCTTACCTTAACTTTATTTTTCATTCTGTCTAAGAATCTGGGTTCATTCAATAGAGAATATTTTACATCGGTGGGTATTATGACTATGGGAATGTTACTCAAGACAACAGTTAAAGGCAAGTTTATTTAGTTTTCTCTTTTTTTTTTTTTTTGATACCAAGGATCGAACCCAGAAGTGCTTAACCACTGAGCCACATCCCCAACCAAAGTTTATATTTTGTTTAGAGACAGGGTCTCACTGAGTTGCTTAGGGCCTCACTAAGTTGCTGAGGCTGGCTTTGAACTCAAGATTCTCCTGCCTAAGCTTCCCGAGTGGCTGGGATTACAGGTATGCACCACCAAGCCGAGTACTACCTGTTTAAGATTAGAGGTGGGGGGCTGGGGTTGTAGCTTAGTGCTAGAGCACTTGCCTTGCATGTGTAAAGCACTGGGTTCGATTCTCAGCACTGCATATAAATAAAAGAACCATCTACAACTAAAAAAAAAATTAAAAAAAAAAGATTAGAGGTGGAACAATATTTAAATTTTGTGGCATGTCCAGGTATAACTATAACTTTCATCCTGGTATGGATAATCTCACAAGTTTTTATCTAGTGGTGTTGTACCCAAAGAAAATAAAATCATCCAAGCCGATCACATAAAGCCGAAAGAAGCCTTTATTTTAGCTGGCCAGCGACGACCTCCCTTACGCCTAAAAGTGGGGTGCCAGGAAATCGCACATTAATTGTGTCATTGCCAACTTTTATAGGGTATGAGAAGGGATTAGGGCGGGGTTATAGGGCTCAGGAAGGATTAGGGTTGGGCTATAGGGAGGGGGGATTAGGGTGGGGCTGATTCTCTCCTGATGCCACTGAAGAATCTTTTGGGGAAGTATAACATTCCCCACTGGTCTAATTCACATTAACAGATCCTTGTTTAGGAAACTAGTGGTTTTTCAGTTTCCAACTTCCCAGACTCTGATGGATTCCATTCCTCAGTTTGAACAGCTTTCTTATTTTACACTAACTGCCTGTCCTTAATTAGGGAGAGGGGGTGCTGACCGCTCTTGCTGCTTCAAGCTGGAAGGGGCTGGGGAAGCAGTTTGAAGTTCCTTTTAGAAATCTGGTCAATGAGGAGCAGAAGTCTGCTTGGGAAGAGCAGGTTGTAAAGTCATCTGGGGTGGGTGCTTCTATGAGAGAGAAACAAAATGACATAAGTACCAAAGTGAGATTAATACAGAATATAATGACATGGTAGAAGTCAGTCTCTCACCAGGTGGAAGAACTGAGAAGTTGTTCCCATAACAAGGCCTATCAAAGGCTGGAGAGGTTGAGACCTTTATTTGGGAACTTGAATTATCAGGTACATTTGCCTGAGAATGTCTCTTTTGTAACCTCCAGTCCTATTCTAGGGGCTAACACAAGTACATCTTAAGTTACATTAAACTATTTTTTCTTTTAAATGCCTAAGAATGTCTATGGTTTGGTTTGGTTTGGTTTTAACTGTTTTGCTAGGTGTTTAAAATCAAGTTGGTAAAATTGACCTGTTCCTGTCTCTTAAGAGTCAGCTGAGCCGGGCATGGTGGCGCATGCCTGTAATCCAAGCGATTTGGGAGGCCGAGTCAGGAGGATCACGAGTTCAAATCCAGCCTCAGCAACTTAACAAGGCCCTAAACAACTCAGTGAGACCCTGTCTCTAAATAGAATACAAAATAGGGTTGGGGATGTGGCTCAGTGACCAAGTGTCCTTGAGTTCAATCCCTGGTTCCAGAAAAAAAAAAAAAAGAGTCAGCTGAGTTCCCACAGGGTCACTCGTGGGGCATTCGAGAGCGGCTTCTTAGCTTTGTTCCTGTGCTTGGGTGGTGGCAGCTCCTGCATTTCAGCAGCTCCTTCATTCCAGCAGCCTCTGCATTCTGGGGTGGGCAGCAGCGCTCCTCCTGGATTCCAGCAGCTCCAAGGCAGTGGCTTCTGCCTTGTGGACAGTTGACAGCTTTTTGCTTCCATTCATGGCAAAGGGAGGCTGGTCCCTGTTCACTCTCATCAGCTGCAGGAGTACAGGGGCCAAGCTTGTCTGGCCTACTGTTGCACTTCCTTGTTCTCAGCAATCACTGCTGTGTCTCCAACTCTGGGGGACAAGCCTGGAATGCATGGGTTATTGAGAAGTGTCCACTCAGATTGGGTTCTGTCCTGGACAGCTCTGAGCTCTGGTGGCAGTGGCATCTGGCCCCAGTGACTTTTTTGCTCTGGCTGTGGCAGTTCCCGCAACCTGGAGGCCGATGGCAGTTGGTGTTTCCTCGGCTCTGGACACAGCGATGCCTTCTGTGCAACACAGAAACCAGGAGGTGTTGCCCACTGTCTGCATGGACAAAAACTCTGAGTTCTGGCAGCAGCGAAGGCAGCAGTGTTGACCCGGAGTTGCAAAGTTAGAGAAGCTCTCTCACTCCCTGGATGCAGGCTGACTCTGAGGGCAAGAACCAAAACTGGTTTTCTTGGCCCCTTTGTTTTAATCTCAATCCTTAAGTTTGATCTTAAACATCCAGCAAGCCAGTTTCACCAGTTACTATCTCATCTATTTCATAGGTAATGGCCTAGTAGTCTTCTTCAAAACATTAATTAGGTATCAGCTACAGAGCTCACAAGGAAAAATACAAAATAGAATTAACAATCTAATTTGTGTAATAGTCATCCTAAATCCTGCCTGAGTTATATATTATATTTCCCATTTGATATCACAGTAATTCTACAACAAAAAAACACAATCTTTTGAATATAACTTTAAATGAGCTGAAAGTTGACTTATTTTGGAAACATTCTGACTTGTAGCAGGGTGGGAGGCAGACCCTTATTTCAGATAAGGCCTTTTACAATCTTAGGCAGAGTGTTCCAGGTTTGAAGTTATTTTTGCCCCCTCTTAGGACATCATTTTACACAGTTTACATGTATTGTTTCCTGAATCTATGTGAATAGTTGTTAACACAATATATTGCATTTAAAAACAAATCAAGTAAAAGGCTGAGAGCTTTTAACTTTCCTTTTGTGTGGCAAAGTGACCAAATATTATGTTTCATGATATTAACCTTAAACAAATCAGGCTCTCACTAACTTTAAATAACATTTGCATTTAAAAAGTAACAAATTTACATATATCCTATTGATAGGAGGTTCTGTTACAGAATATTAAATGATAATAATTAAGTCCCCAATAAAATTTGCCATTCCCACAAGCCTGAAACTACCAACACAGACAAGTCTAACCTGGAGAACAACAGCCTGACAAATTCCCTGCTCTAAAGACCTGTGTACCTGGAAGACATGGACACATGAATATACAAAGAGCAACCAAACCTAGTTTTTCAAGGAAAAAAACCCTAGGCTCTGCAACATAGCACAATACCCCACCAGTTATTTAACCACAATAAAGAATAAAACTTAAAGAAATCCTTGTCATTTTAACATATTGATTACACTTTGATTTATATTAGCCCATTAACATTTGACCTTAGGGGAAAACTTTAAACAGTTTCTAATTGATGCTCTCACATACATATAACTACTTAGTTACACAAAAACTTGTTGGAATTTGCCCTTTACCTACACACAGATTTTCTTACACAGAAATATTTTCCTTTTCCTTTTACTGAATATATTTTCATACCTAGAACTTTCCACTTTCCCTTTCCCATCTGTTGACTCCTTCCTTGTTTGTATTCTAAAACAACTCCTATGAAATTTCTGAATTTAGCTAAATTAGTAGGATTTCACTCTTAGTAACCTTTCTCTCAGGGATGATACAAAACAATTCCAAATCCCTTTATTTACTAATCCATGAAAACAGCAATAATGCTAAAGCATGTCACCCCATGGAATTTAAGGTGTACTATATTAACTCTAATTTACTTATTTTACTGAATAACCAAGTTCAGCCAAGTATTTTGAATAGTATTTGCCATCTCTTTCCTGTGGAAAAGTCCTAAAAAAAAATTGATATTACACATTTTATAGACATCAACATTTTTTTAATTGACCACCTAGAGATTTGTGAGGTTAGATATATTTTACCTTCATTTATTTACCAAATTTAAATTGAACCTTTTTAATCATGTGAATCAAGTATACCTGGATCCATTTCTTCTTTTAGTGCTATGTTAATCTCTAATATCATGTACATGAATTTTGGACACAATATACACTTAAACAAAGGCCTTGTAGCTTTTTATCTCCATTGCAATGTAACAAGATGTTCAAAAATCTAAGTTGAAATAAAAATAGGAACTGACCAAAAGTTATGAGCTCAACAAGTACTCGGCTGGCAGTTAGTTATTCTCAAATAAAACACTTTTTTTTTTTTTTTCCCCTTGGGTTGGAAATTGGTCTCCTACTGGGCTTTTTGCTTCCTCTATTATCATTTCAATATAAGTTCTACTTGAGATTTGGTTCCAGCAGAAACCTGATATCACAGGCACTTTAACTATTTTTATCAGGACAGGGTTTGAATGCTTAAGAACTCTGAAATGGGCTTTTGTTATTCCTCCTAGGTGGAGGCACATGTCATTTAGGGTTAACAGGTTAATAGGTAAAACAATTAACAGTTAATAGGTAAAACAATTCGCTGTGAGGGTGCTGTAACACTGGGGGGGGGGGGGTTGGACCTGGTTCCTTCTCCCCCTTGGGAGGGGTGGGTGCCCCCCCCCCCAGCCATCTTCTCCCTCCCTGGGCCCCTGGCTTTTGGCAGAGTTACCTGAGTCTTGAGGGATTGGGAGCAGCACGAGCTGCATTTAAGTCTGGTCTGGCCTTTGCTATGAAACCTGTGTAGCCTCTCCTAGTTCCTTAACTAGCTGAAATGCAATGCTTAAGCCATAATCCAAATTTGAATGTAAGGCACCCGGTCCTGATGGTTTGGCCACCCAATGCCCTGAGGGCACCAATCAACCTTGAAAGTGGGCCATTTTGATTCATAAAACTTTCTTAAGTTATATCCATTAACAAAAGCTTCGTAGTCAGTGGCACATTTTTGGAAGTCCTGAAAAGTATCTAAAAAACAAGTTAGAACAGTGGGGCACGTGGTTGACTGATTCTGTTCCATAGTAGACTGTCCTGAAGAGAGATGCTACATAGAAAGCAAAGCCAAAACACAGAAAACACACATGGCCATGAACCAGACTAACAAGACAAACACAGACAGACAACGACCCGAGTAGGCCCCACAGGGAGGGGACACAATTAGATTAGGCCACATAGGAGGCCTACCAGGTTAGGCCCCACGGGGAGGCCTATTGGCCGCCGGAGCCGAGCGGGGACCCCATGTGGCCCAGACCAGACTACAAAACAAATACAGACAGACATCGGCCGACGAGGAGGCCTACCGGGAGCCCTGACCTGGGACTGGTGTAAGTGACTGCGTCCAATCTGATCACGTCCCCCAGATACAGATAGTCAGCTCACCAATACAGGATACCAGGTGGCTTCGTCCAGAAGGGCGTCCTGAAGATGGGCTGGGGTCCCCCCAAGAGTGAGGCTGAGGCACATCTCTCAGGAGCTCCCCTCTACTCAGGGTGGGGGCTCCCACGCAACCATCACAGGAGGCCAATTTAGGCGTGAGGGCTTGGAGAAATCAAATCTCGCTGGGGCCTCCAAATGTTGTCCCTGAGGAAAATAAGATCATCCAAGCCGATTATGTAAAGGCAAAAGAAGCCTTTATTTTAGCTGACCAGCGACGACCTCCCTTACACCTAAAAGCAGTGTGCAGGAGAATTGTGTGTTAGTTTTTTTGTTGCCAGCATTTATGGGGCAGGGGAAGGGATTAGGGTGGGGCAATAGGGAGGGGAGGGATTAGGGTGGGGTTGACTCTCTCTCTCTCTCCTGATGGCATTCGAGAATTTTTTGGGGGAATGTAACAGTAGCTCTGTGGTGGAGCATTTTAGCTGGCCAGCAATGACCTCCCTTATGCCTAAAATCGGGGTGCTGCTAAATTGCATGTTAATTCTGTTGTTGCCAACTTGTATAGGGCCCAGGAAGGGATTAGGGTGGGGCTGACTCTGAGACAGGGTCTCACTAAGTTATTAGGTTGTCCTCAAACCTCCAATTCTCCTGCCTCTGCCTCCACGTTGCTGGAATTAGAGGCCTATGCCACTGCACTTGGTGGTTGTTAACGTTTTTGTTATATAAATTCTTTGTATATAAATTAGTATACAAATTTTGAATTTTCAGTTGCATGAAATTATGGACATTTGTTTTACTTAGGTATGATTTATACATGAACAGAATCTACCATATATTTATAATAATGTAGTACATGTATATAATTCATTTTTCACCTTGTATTTTTATTTATTCAGTTGTTTGTTTATGAATTGTTAAGTAATCTAGGGCTAACACTGTGCTTGCTAAATGTGATATTTGCTCAGTACTTAAAGTTCAAAGTCCCTCTCTCTTTTTCTTGGACTTGTAGTCACCTTAAGAGTGTCCATTTTCCTTTTATAATTTAAAGTTTTTCTTTACATATGTAGCCACCTGAAGTGGGTCACTTTTTTTTCCTCTGTTTTTTTTAAGGCTTCCTCTTAAGGTTTGATTGTCTTTATGGTTGTAAAAAGTGGGGGAGGAGAAACCTGATATGTCTAGATAGTAGCTGCTCCCTGGGACTACCCCCACACCATAGAAAGATAACCAGTCTACCAGCCTCTCCTCCCTACATTCTCCCCACCCCACCCCATACTGGGGATTAAACCCTGGCACTTTACCTCTAAGCAACATCCCCAGTCCTTTTTATTTACTTAGAGACAGGATTTTGCTAAGTTGGTGAGGGTCTCCCTAATTTGGTGAGGTTGGCTTCCATCTTGCCATACTTCTTCTGCTTCGCTGGGGTTACAGGAGTAACACTGTGCCTAGCTCCTCACATTCTTTTAAAGCAAAATATTCTCTCTGGCTTTTTGATGTTTGCCTAGCACATTCCTGGGATTCCAAGTAGCTGTGCCCTTGAGTGGATTGCATGTCTCTTGCCTCCACTTGTGGGTCCAATTGACCTGACATTTTGCAGTCATTACCTTTCCAGGGCTTAACAATTGACCCTGTCTTGCAGAGAATCACCACTCACTAACAAGGATGGGAGGATCTATTGGCAAACCCTAAGATCTACGGAGCACAGAGAAGTGCCCGGGGGCATTGGACAGGCATTTTACCTTTCTGTAGTTTGCTATCCTCCTAAGGGCTCCTGGGTGTGTGTGTGGCAATGAAGTATTCTTGCCTTTTGAGTCATTAAGTACTTTTCCACTGCACACCAGGGAGTTGGCCTATAGGGGGATGGGTGAGGAGATATAGAAGAAGAGAAGCAGCAACACAGATATGAGATCCCACGGCCAGCAAAGTGCCTTTATCTCCCCAGTGTAGGCACCCTTCTTATCAACCTGAAAAGTGTATCCTCAGGTAAGACCTCACTAACTGTGTGGGCAGAATGCATGTCTCCCAGCAGGGCGTGGTGGCGCATGCCTGTAATCCCAGCACTTGGGAGGCTGAGGCAGGAAGATCGTGAGTTCAAAGCCAGCCTCAGCAACTTAGTAAGACCCTAAGCAACTCAGTGAGACCCTGTCTCTAAATCAAATACAAAATAGGTCTGGGGATGTGGCTCAGTGGTTGAAGTGCCCCTGGGTTCAATCCCCACTACCAAAAAAAAAAAAAAGAATGCATGTCTCCCTCTTGCCATCTGCTAAGGTGTACCCTGGTCCCAAATCCTTGTCAAAGCTCTTTGGCAGTGGTTATGTTCCTGAAAGCTGAGTCTTTATCCTGGTGCCAATCGAATAACGAGGACATGGTTTTGAGAAAAAGGAAAAAAAAAAAAAGTTTTATTTCTTTGTTAGCAAAGGAGAAGCACAGGAGATACCTGTCCCAGAGGCTGTGATTGTGCCCATCAGGGGGAACAGGCTTTTTGTTGTTGTTGTTGTTTTTAAATTTTTATTTGTAGTTGTAGATGGACTGCATGTCTTTATTTGTTTATTTTTATATGGTGCTGAGGATTGAACCCAGTGCCTCGCACTTGCCTTGCAGTTACAGCCCCAGCCCCTGAACAGGGTTTTTTTAAGGAGGTGATTCAAAGACTACATTTCAGGTGTTCCCAGGGGGGCTGTAACTGTTAATTTGGAAGATTTATGAGATCTCTGTTGCCATCCCCAAAATCTGAATTACTTCATTCCTGTGATGGATGTATGTTCAAGGACAGATAACTCTGCCTGGGATGGGGAAGAAGGGTAATCCTCTTTTCCCCAATACTAGGGAGGGAAGATTAGGGAGAGGAAAAGAAAGAAACATACCCATTTTAATAATAAGTTGCTGTGGCAGAGCAGTAAAGTTATATTCAAAGCATGAAATGGACCACTGTTACAGGAAGGCCAGGTAGGAAGGGAATCACTGTCTAAAGGCATTTTTTAATTTTTTTTGCCTTTCATCGTCATGACTAAACACCTATTCTATGTGTCAGTTTTTGTTATTTCCATCTACTTTATCCTAATATGTGTCTCTGCAGAAATTCTAGCCCTGCCTTGACAGGAATACAGGGGAGGTGTTTGTGGAAGTCAACTCTCTATCCTAAGAAAGCTATGTGATTAACATAGACCAAACACATTTTTGTCTTTTCTACAATGTCAGAATTTATTGAATAACAATAAATTCACAGGCTACACTATTTTCTGCAGGGACAGTTCGCCAAATGCTTGTGGGTACCTGATAGTCATAAGCCAGTCACACACAGATTCTTTTTCTTTTTTCTTTTTTGGTACCAGGGATTGAACTCAGGGGCACTCAACCACTGATCCACATCCCCAGCCCTGTTTTGTTATTTTGTTTAGAGACGGTCTCACTGAGTTGCTTAGTGCCTAGCTTTTGCTAAGGCTGACTTTGAACTCGAGATCCTCCTACTTCAGCCTCTCAACCCTCTGGGATTGCAGGTGTGTGGATTTTCATTAGATATTTTTTCCATAGCTTTATTGAGGTAAAGTTGAAGTACAATAAAATGCACATATTTGAAGTATTAAATTTGAACAGTTTTGACATGTATGTAACCAATACAATCAATATAAAAAGTATTTCCACTACTTTTTTTTTAAATTTGAAATCATGCAGACTTTGTTTCCTGCATGATTTACTACATTAGGAATCAATCATCTTATGATATATAGAACCTCTCCCCCACATGTCAACAATTTCAATATTAAATGGCACACTTATAAATATCTCAGAGGTCAAGGAAGAAAGCATAAGTAAAGTAAAATACCTGGGCGTGGTGGCGCACGCCTGTAATTCCAGCACTTGGGAGGCTGAGGCAGGAGGATCAGGAGTTCAAAGCCAGGTTCAGCAATTTAGTGAGGCCCTAAGCAACTCAGTGAGACCCTGTCTCTAAATAAAATACAAAATAGGGCTGGGGATGTGGCTCAGTGGTGGAGTGACCCCCTGGGTTCAATCTCTGCAATCTCTGGTACAAAAAAAGAAAAAAAGAAAAGAAAGAAAAAAAAAAGAAAAGTAAAATAAAAAGTACTTTGAACTAAATGATAATAAAACTTAAAATATCAGAATCTCTAGGATGAAACAGTACCCAGATGAACGTTTATAACTTAAAGTACTTGTATCAGAAAGAAGCTACAATAACAATCAAATTATGTAGTAGGAAGGAAAAAATAAGAGTAGGAGCAGAAATACATGACATAGAGAAGAAATAATACAGCTAAAATTTGATAAAAATCAAACAAGTCTAATCAAGTAAAGAGTAACACAAAAATGAATATCAATGGAAAGGGAACCATCCAAATAACCCTACAGATTCTGAAAATATATTAAGGTAATATAATTGTATGACAACATATGTGATAGCTTACATAACATGGTCTATATTAGAGAAGGATCCATGTGCTGTCGAGAAGAAACTGTATTCAGTCATCCATGGATGAAATATACTATATATGTCTGTTAAGTCCAAATTATCAAGTATTTTTTTACTTCTATAGCTTCTTTATTTAGTTTTTGTTTGGAAGATCTATCCAGTGGTGACACAGGAATGTTAAAGTTATGCAGTATTATTGTGTTGTGGTCTATTTGATTCTTGGAACTGAGAAGGGTTTGTTTGATGTACATAGATGCTCCATTGTTAGGCATAAATTGGGCGTTATTGGGCCATAAATATTTATGATTGTTATGTCCTGTTGATGGATAATTCCCTTAAGCAGTATGAAATGGCCTTCTTTGTCCCTTGTGAGGCAAGCACTTTACTGACTGAGCTATATCCCCAGCCCTAATTCATAATCTTAAACACTACTGGAACTAGTTATAACTCATTTGATCTATAGTCCTATATACTTTTAGGAAAAACACATCCACAAAGCATAAAAATTTATGCTAGTATGATACTTAACACTGACAAAGAAATAGTTGATTTTATTAAGCCCTAAAGATTAATACAGTCCTCCTTGCCAAATATTTACATAAATTATAAGCATTTTAATTTTAAAAATGGCCTTAGTAGGTTCCTGAATTTTAAAAAAGCAAGATGTGTTAATTTTATTGACTGGAAAGCATTTTGCTTTATTTCACATCCCCAGACCTTTTTATTTTTTATTTTGAGATAGGGAGTTCACTAAGTTGCCTAGGGCTAATTTGCTGAGGCTGGTTTTGAGTTTGCAATCTTCCTGCTTCAGTCTCCTGAGATGCTGGAATTATAGTCATGTACCACCATGCCCAGCAGTGCTCTGAATTTTTAAAAAAAATCTAGAATGTTGTATAATATCACACAAATTTATAATATAAATATGTATTACATATATAATTTAATGTAATATTCCATTATAATGTATTATAAAATCTTAATATTTAAATAACATGTCATTATGTAAAATATTTAATGTGTATAACTGAAACATTTTATTTAATATATAATAAAATATACAAACATATAAACATAAAATATATATAATGCATAATGTAATAAAATCAGATATATTTAATTACATGTTAATATATATTTCATGATATATTAGATATAGTAGGTTGATATTAGAAACAAAGTAAAATAATATATAATTAAAATTGCTACATTTATATACACAGTATAATGAAACTACCATTATATAAATTATATTGTCATATATAATTTGATAACATATCTAATTTTCATACTAAATAGCATTTAAAACCAATATATATATTTTATTTTATGATACATATTATGTATCATATTTTACAGACATTATTATATTTTATATATTATGTATGAAATACATGGGAATATTTTGTATTATATATTGTTCATATATGTAATGCTATATTTCATAATGAAATTATACCTGATTTTATCATATTTTATATTTGATATAATACATTTATGTAAGCATCATGTATGAAGATACATATATATGAAATAATTGTATATAATATGCAGTTACTGTATCACATAGAATATACAATAACATTCTATAGTCATTATAGAGAAAGCATATTATAATATAGAATTATTTAGTTATAGGTAATATGCTCTTTTATTTATTTATTTTAAAATAATTTAGTTGTAGATGGACACAATACCTTTATAATTGTATAACATTATATCTAAGTATTTATTATTATATATAATCATGTTGTACCATAAAATCTGTATTATATATATGAAATAATATATGATAACTTTTATCAAACATTCCTATATATAATAGTGATGCATATTATGTTATATATAAAATATCATGTATAAATTGTTATGGGTTATATATGTTACTATATAATTATAATATATAAAATAGAACTATATTCAACTTTATATATCTCATGTTGTATATATCACATAATTATGTAATTTTGGGCTGGGGATATAGCTCAGTTGGTAGAGTGTTTGCCTCGCAAGCACAAGGCCCTGTGTTCAATCCCTAGCACTGCAAAAAAAAAAAAAGTAATTTTTAATACTTGTAATCCAGTTTGTATGTATTATAAATATAATGATACATTGAATTATATCTAATTTGTATATCACACATAATTATATGTAATGTGTAATAATTGTGTATAATATAATTATTTCTAGTTGTATGCATATTACATATTTATGATTGTATTATATTGCAAGTATTGCATTAGATTATACATGTCATGATATTATATATAGTTACCTATATTATATGCCTTTCTTAATTTCACAAACCTATATTGACATATAACTTAGTGATTTATATGTAATTAAATGTAATTTACATATATCTATAATACATAATTATACATAATATATAATGTATTATGTGTAAGGGTGTATGTAATGATTATGTATTTGTTGTGATGCATAATCATTATACATAAGTTTAAGATTATAAATAATGGTATATTTAAAGAAGTATTACTATTTTTTGATATATGCAGTATTATATATGATATGATATATACAAAATATAATTATTTGTGTAAATATAAATTTATAATCATATGCAAATATATTAAAATATATGATGATCATATGATGATCATATGATCAATGTTGCATACAATAATATGGTTATATATAATATTACATTTTCTTTCTTTCTTTTTTTTTGCAGTACTGGGGATTGAACCCAGTGCCTTGTGCTTGCAAGGCAAACACTCTACCAACTGAGCTATATCCCCAGCCAAATATTACATCTTATATAATTTAATGATTAAATATTCTATAACATATCATTATATTGTAAAATTTCACATATTATGCAGTATATAATAAATTCTATGTTATAAATTATATATATTAAATTATAAGTAAATAATATAGGCTGGGAATGTAGGGTACTTGTCGAGCATATGATTAGCATGTGTGTGGCTCTGAGTTCAATCTCCAGCACAAACCAAAAAGATTATGAATGTATGTTAATGGGCTAATGATATATAAGGAGGTATGAAGCAGTGACATAACAGGATGGATGTAGACGATTAAGAGCACTGTTTTGTATGGCACTGAGGCTAGGTTGATATGAATTAAAAGTAGATTGTCATATTACTCAGCTTTAAAGAAGAATGACTTATGGCTTTTACTGGTAAATAGATGGAGTTGGAGAATATCATGCTAAATGAAATAAGCCAAACCCAAAAAACCAAAGGCCAAATGTTTTCTCTGATATGTGAATGCTAGTTCACAATGGGGTCGGGTACTAGGGAAGAATAGAGTTACTTTAGAGGGGAGTGAAGGGAGGGGAAGGGGTATGGCGTAGGAAGGATAGTTGAGTAAAACAGACATCATTACCTCGTACATATATGACTACCTCATCAATGTGATCCTTCTCTATGTACAATGAGAAAAATGGGAAATTATACTCCATTTATGTATGATTTATCAAAATACATAAATGCATTCTACTGTCACATATAACTAATTAGAACAAATTTTTAAAAATTTTTAAAAAACTAGGTTGTTATGATTTTATGATGTTAATTGCAATCCCCAGGTTAACCAGTGCAAGAGAACCTAAAAATATATATACAGAAAAGCGAAGAAGAGTCAATCAAAATAGTCCAGTTTGCAGGGCTGGGGTTGTGGCTCAGTGGTAGAGGGCTTGCCTCCCATGCATGGGGCACTGGGTTCGATCCTCAGCACCACATAAATAAATAAAATAAAGACATTGTGTCCATCTACAACTAAAAAAAAAAAATTAAAAAATAATACAATTTGCAAATCCAATTAAACACAAAAGAAGGCAGTATTGAAGGAACTGAGGAAAATAAAAGATATAATAACCTACAGAAAACAGATGGCAAGAGTGATGTCAGGATGATGATGTAGGAGATCAAGCCATCTTCTGTCCTACAAAGAGCAACAGTTTGGTACCTACTTAGGAACAAAGTAAGTCCCAAACAGCTGAAAGGGTCACAAAACACAATGGAAGAAAGGAAAACAAAAACAAAAACAAAAAACCCAGAACTGAACAAAATGGGTAGGAAGATCAGCTTTATTTTACCTGTATCACCTCATCCCCTACCTCATCCCCTAAGTTGGCACTGATGGGCATGGAGAGGGAACATCCTAGCTCATGCATCCTCCTTGTAGGGAAAAGAGAGTGGGGGTATAAAATCAATTTTGCCTGCATTTTAAGGTACTGTCTGAATTGCCAGCTTCATTTTACCCCATTCATTCTATAAATATGTAAATTGTGACATCAAAAACATGAACCATGGTGGACTAGGAAATGAAAATATAGAGTTTTTGTATGCAAAGTTATCAATTTATAATAGCCTGTTTTAAGTATAAGAACTTTTATGTAAGCTTCATGGTAATCACAATTTTTAAAATTTATAGTGTTTATACACAAAAGATAAAAAATGAATATCAAAACATACTATTATAAAAATATAAAACTACAGAGGATGGGGATGTAGCTCAGTGGTAGAGTGCTTAGTGCTTGACTGGTATGTGTGAGGCCTTGAGTTCAATCCCCAGTATCACTAAAAAGTAAATGAAAAATAAAAATATAAAACAATGAAGACAGGAACAACCAGAAAACAAAATTAATAAAATAGCAGTGTTAAGTCCTTATCTATCTATAATTATCTTGAATCTAAAAGGGCTAAATCCTTTTCTTCCCCATAATAAACTATTTACTATTAGAAAAGTCCTACAGATTTATTTCCTCTTGAACACATCCATATACAACCATGGCAGCTAGTGGTGGTCTTTGTGTACTGGCCTTAGATAAGAATGCCCCCAAAGTGGTGTATCCTTCCATAGGCCTCATGCATTTCTCTTCTTGCTCAGGATTGCTGTGGTTATTCTTGGTTATTCATTCTTCCAAATTAATTTAAGGACTGTTTTTTCTATTTCTGTGAAGAATGTCATTGGTATTTTGATGGGGATTGAATATTGCTTTCGCTGGTGTGGTCATTTTGACAGTATTAATTCTGCCTATCCAAGAACATGGGAGGTTTTTTCATCTTCTGAGGTCTTATTTCAGTTTCTTTCTTCAGTGTTCTATAATTTTCATTGTAGGGATCTTTCACCTCCTTGGTTAGATTAATTCTCAAGTGTTTTATTTTTATTGAGATTATTGTAAAAGGAATGGTTTTCCTGATTTCTTTCTCACCAGAATCACCATTGGAGTATATGAAAGATATTGATTTGTGGGTGTTGATCTTTTATCCTTCTACTTTGCTGAAGTCTTCTTAGTGGATTTTTTTGGGTCTTTTAGATATAGGATCATATCATCAGCAAATAGATAGTTTGACGACTTTTTCTCAGTTTTTCTTTAAATGTTGGGTAGGTTATACAGTGGGTTTTGCTCTCCTGAGATGTTTTATTACTGGTTCAGTCTCATTAATTAGTAAAGGTCTGTTTCAGGAGAGTTATAATGTCTTTTTGTCTCTGATTTTAAGTCTTCTTTTTTTTTTTTGTTGAGCTAAGGGTTTGTCAATTTTGTTTATGTCTTCAAATAACCAATTCTTTAATTCACTGTTTACTTAAAAATTCTTTTTAGTCTAATCTATTTTTTTTCTGTTCTGGACTTCATTATTTCTTTCCTACTAATTTTGAATTTGGTTTGTTCTTGCTTTTCTAGTTCCCTCAGGTGCGTCAATAGGTTATTTGAAATCTTTCTACTTTGGTATATAGGCATTAATTTTGGCAATTTCCCTATTATCAATGCTTCTGTAAGTTTTGCTTGTTTGTATTTCCCTTTTGATTGCTTTCAAGAAATTTTTAAATTTCCCATATTTCTTTCTTGATTGTTCAGAAACCTGTTGTTTAATTTTAAATTCATGTAAGCCCGGCGCAGTGGCACACACCTGTAATCCCAGCAACTCGGTTGGTTGAGACAGGAGGATCGCGAGTTCAAAGCCAGTCTCAGCAACTTAGTGAGGCCCTAAGCAATTCAGTGAGACCCTGTCTCTAAATAAAATACAAAATAGGGCTGGGGATGTGGCTCAGTGGCCGAGTGCCCGAGTTCAAACCCGGTTCCAAAAAAAATAAAATAAAATAAATTCACGTAGCTTCCAAAAATCTTCTGATTACTGATTTCTAGTTTCATTGCATTGTGGTCTGAAAAAGAACTTGATATGATTGAACTTTTAAAAACTTTGTTGAGAGTCATTTTGTGGCCTACCATATTATCTATATTGAAGAATGTTCCATGTACTGTTGAATGTGCATTGTGTAGATGATGGATGTAATGTTTTGTAGATGTTTGTTAAATTTATTTGGTCTATAATGTAGTTTAAACCTGCTCTGTGTTGATTTTATTTCCTTGTGTCTTTGAATATTTTCAATTTGGTCCTCTTATTGATTTCTAGTGTCATACCATTATGGTTAGAAGTATATGACCTATTCTGAAGAATGTTTCATGTGAAAGTTGAAAAGAAAAATTTGTGTTCTGTAGGTACCAGATAGAACATCTTATATGTCCCTTAAGGGCTATTTGATTTAAAATGTAGTCCAAGTCTGATTCCCAGTATTTTGTGTAAATGTTCTATTCATAGCTGCAAGTAGGTTGTTGAAACACCTCACTATTGCTGAATTTCAGTGTATTTTTTCCTTCAGATCTATCAATATTTGCATTACATATGTAGGCACTCCTATGTTTGTTGCATATATAATTGGGATTGTTATATTTTCCAAGCAAATTGACTTCTTTACTAGATCATAAATATCTTCATCTCATTTGACACTTGTTGACTTAAACTTTTCAAGTAAAATGAGTCTCTTGTATGCAGCATATAGTTACTTCTGTTTTTTTATCCACTCAGGATTGTATTTTTTTGTTGTTGGTTTTTTTGTGCTGGGGATCAAACCCAGGGCCTTGTGCATGCAAGGCAAGCACTCAACTGAGCTATATCACCCCCCTCACCAGGGTTGTATATTTTATTGGATGATTTAATCCATTTACATTCAAATTAATTCATTGGTTAGAATTACTACTTAATTATTTTTAAAATTGTTTTCTGGTTGTTTAGTAGATCCTTTAATGCATTTTCTCCTAACTTGCTAACTTCCTTTGTTATTTTCTCTAATGGCATTGTTAAATTCCTTTTATTTTTTGCTTATCTATTATAGTTTGCTTTTGTGTGATTACCACACAGCTTGCTAGAAACAGCTTTGTTTATTGACTTTTTGAAATCACAATGTAAATATTTTTATTGTACATACCCTTTCAAGAATTATTGTAACTAATGTTTTGATAGTTCTGTTTTATTTTTATTTTTTTTACAGTACTGGGGATTGAACCCAGGGCCTTCATGCTTGTGAGGCAAGCACTCTACCAACTGAGCTATATCCCCAGCCCCTAGTTCTGTGTTTTAAAATTTATAGAAAAGATGTGCTTGTATATCGCCACTAGTTTATTAGATTATTATGAATTTCAATGTGTATTTATACGTACCAGTAAAATTTATACTGTCATATTTTTGCATTAAAAATTAGTACCCTTTTGTTTCAGTTGAAAAATTCTCTTTAGCATTTATTTGTTTTAGTGAATGAGAGAATAGAGTTGATGTCTCCAAATATATTGGTGAATATATTTTTCCATTTGGTTTTTGTTTCATCTATCATAAAACTCTGTTTTTGGTTGTATGCAAATATTGGAATACTGGAATTATTCCTCCTAATGTGTCTGTCCCATACTCAGTTTACTGTATGACCCTTCTTTTAGTTATTGTTCAAATAGTTTTTTATTTTTGTTCCCATTGATTGTAAACTGTAAACTTATCTAATTTAAACTGTTTTCTTTGTACGTGACTTGAGTTCTGTATGTTATGGTAGGAAATTAGTCACAGTATGCTACAAAGGCTGTAAGGATTTTGCACACATGATTTATCAAAATTGATAAATTGATATTATATTGATAAATATAATACAATAGCCAAACCAGAATGTTAACATTGGTAAAATGTGTATGTATTTCCAATCCATTTTATCACATGCATGGAACTAACCACCACAGCAAACAAAATAAAAAAATATTCCAAAATTACAAAGATACACCTTTTGCCAGTCACATATAATCATGCACATGGTTAATCTCTACCATTTGTAACTGATGAAGAAATGTTTTCCAAGCCCCATAATTTCATTTTAAGAATTATATACAAAAGATATCATGCAGGCTGGGGATGTGGCTCAGTGGTAGGATGCTTTCCAAGCATGTACAAGGCCCTGAGTTCAATCCCCAGCACTATAAAGGCAGCAAAAAAAGTAAACTAAAACAAAACGAAATCATGCAGTATGGCACAATTACAGACTAAACTTTCATTCAGGATAATGTCTGTGAGAATCATCCAAATTTTATGTATAGTGAAAGTTCATTCCTTTTAATTGTCCAGTAGTTTTCCATGGTATGGAAGGACTACAGAATTTCTTTTTAAACAATCCCTCTCTTAAAAATGTATAGGTTATTACTGGGATCTGGCCATTACTAATAAATATACTGTTAACATTTTAAGTACAGATTGTGTGTACATGTAACTTTTTATTTCCCTAATATCCCATGACAGGAATTGCTTAGTTTGTTTAATTTGTAAGGAAACTGACAAATTGTTGTTCATAGTGGATATACTTATATTCCCAATAATGGGAATTAAGTTGTTTTCTTCATCCCTATCAATATTTGGAATGATTAATTGTGGGAAAAACCCCTGGCACTTGGCTGGCAGCAGTGAATGCCTCGAATGTGTAAGGGAGACCTACATTCATGCAGGCCTGACAGGAATACCTGTAGGAAAGAGCTTTCCACTGTAGCAGGCCAGTGGAGCTGACCACTTCCCCATAATTAGCATACCTGTTGTCAGGGTAACCTTAGGGTGTCCAGATTGGACCCAAGTAAAGACAATTAGACATTAGTGGAAACTCTCGATTGGACATGGTACAATCCTTACTTTGCATACCTGGATGTTACCTGATTGGGCACAGTTCCAAACCCTGATTAGCATGAGTGTAAACAAGTAATAAACTGTAATTATCTACTTAAGGATGAAACATTCCCTAAATAAACAAACTAACAGAGGGCTCGCAACTCTCCTGTTTATTCACCAGTTCCCGGTGCCTGGCACTGGCACTAGCACTGCACCATTACCCCTGGGACTGAGTGAAGCCGAGGTGAACGTACTTCAGTTAATATCCTGCATATTAGTTCTAGTAAAAAGTGCATAATGGTATCACATCATGGTGTTTTTATTTCTCTAATTGCTCTCTAACTTGTACATCTTTCCATATCCTTATATTCATATAAACACTACTATAAAATAATTTCCTTCATGCCCTTTGCTCATTTTCTAATTGGAAGACTTGGAATTTTAATGGTGAATTTTGAGAAATATTTACACAGTTTAGTCACAGATCCAATACAAAATATGGAGTTTACAATTATATTCTGTAAGGATAGAGTATATCTTATTGTTTTCAGAGGATTATTGTGCAGATTGTAACAGTTTGATCTTACTCAATTTGTCAATTCATTTTCATTAATATGTGTTTTTTTGTTTTGTTTTGTTTTAGGAAGAAGAATGTGTTTGACTGTTTTTTGTTTGTTTTGTTTTACTTTGTTTTTCAGGTAGCACGTAGGTCAAGTCACAGCAAACAAAAAGAAGAAAATAAAATCACTGGAAAATATGTATACAGTCTTTAGATTTCATTGTTTAGAATCAGCTTTATGGAGAAAGGCTGAACGTTATGGAATTTCTCAGATATTTTAAGTCTTTTGAGATTGAGAATTCAACCTATTAATCCCAGTAAAACTTATTTTTATATGTAGCATCAGTAGTGATTTTTTTAAAGTAGCTAATATTTTTTCTAGAAAGGTAGATCAATAATAAGAAACACACATACCTAACCAGTTAAATTTGTCTCAGAATTTTACTGGACATCTGAGCTCCTGTACAGTGAGAGTCAAATTTCTTCTTTAAAAATATGTCAAAAGCTGACGTTTCATGGGCACTTCAGATAGCATGAAAGTATAAGGCTTCAAGCTTGACAGAAACATCAAGGTGATCTCATTCATAGCTATGAGTGGGTGACCTCTCAATGCTTTCATACAACCTTGATCATCTGAAGGTGTCCATTAGCACCTCATGACAAAGGCATTCAGCTAGACATTAGTGTTCTTCCATTTTTTAAAAACATGATGCCTGTCCTTAAGAACAATTTCTTCAGAATGGGTTTCAGAGGTATTATTTCATAGATAGTCAAATCTTTTGTTCCAGCCCTGAGAGGATTCAGAACATCATGGAAGAAGTGCATGGTGGAAGAAAGCAACTCAGGACATGGCACCAGGAAGCAGACAGGTGTGTTTTTTTTGTTGTGGGTTTTTTGGTTTTTGTTTTTTTGTTTTTTTGGTACTAAGGATTGAACCCAGGGGCACTTACCACTGAGTTACATCATTCCCAGTCCTTTTTATTTTTTATTTTGAGACAGGGTATGACTGAGTTGCTGTGGGCCTCACTAATTTGCTGAGACTGATTAGTGTCAACAGCCTCCTGAGTCAACAGAATTATAGGCAAGTGCTATCACACCTGTACTTTTAATGTTATACTTGAGAATACTTAACTAATATCTACAACTGGCAAATTTTTCTCCTATGCTTAGGTATAAGTTTTATAGTTTTTCATTTTACATATGAACTTATTATTCATTTTCAATTAATTTGTGTATAATGCGTGAGGTTTAGGTCAATGTTAATATGCACATTAAATTATGAATGTCCAATTGACAACCATTTTTTGGAAATATTTATCTCAACTGAATTGATTGATCGATTGATTGATACTGGGATTTGAACCCAGAGCCTTGTGTGTGGTAGGCAAGCAGTCTATCACTAAACCACTTCCCCAACTTTCCATTGAATTTATTTTAGAATTGTGTCAAAAATAGCTGTGTATATTTGTGTGGATCTATTTCTGGTTTCTCTACTCTGTTTTACTGATATGTCTTTCACTTAGCAAAATTATGCAGGTTTGGTAACCATGTCTTAAAATCAAGTTACTTATTCCACTCACAATATACATGTTCAAAGTTTCTTCAGCTCTAACAATACCATTATCTCTCCATATATATTGTAGATCGAACATGTCCATATCTATAACCAATTGTGCAGGATTTTGTTAGGAATCGCATTGAACCTCTAGATCAATTTGGAGAAATTCGACATTTTTACTATATTCAGTCCTATAACCAATGAACATCGAACATTTCTCCACATATTTGCACTTTGAATTTTTCTTAGAACGGTATAACTTTCATCATAAAAGTTTTATGCATTTGTAAAATTTATTCAAAAATATTTCCTTTTTCATTTCTTGTTATTTTCTAATTTTTTGTTTGTTTGTTTGGTGCTGGGGATTGAACCCAGAGCCTTGTGCTTGCAAGGCAAGCACTCTCCCAACTGAGCTATATCCCCAGCCCCTCTAATAATTTTTGAGTAACCAATCTCCAGCACTCTTTTCAGTCTTGCAAATTGGAAGAATATCCATTAAACAACATTTCAGTGCCATCTCCACCCAGATCTTGAAAAGTGTCATTTTATTTTGTCACTATGAATGGTTTTACTAGGTACCTCTTTTGAGGGAAATCATGTGTAATTTGTCCTTTAATGACTGGCATAATTCACTTAGCATTATGCCCTCAAAGTTCACTCATGCAAGGGCTGGGGAAGTAGCTCAGTTGGTAGAGTGCTTGTCTTGTAAGCACAAGGCCCTGGGTTCAAATTCCCAGCACCACAAAAACCCATGCAGCATGTTGAAATTTCCTTTCACTTTAAGCTAAATGATATTTCCTTACGTATATACCACATTTTGTTTGTCAAATGAACTGTTGATGAATAATTCAGAAACTTCCAAATTTTGAATATTGTCAATGATGCCACCAAGAAAATGGACATGCAAAGATGAGTAAGAAAACTGATTTTCTATTCTTCAGTTTATATATCAACAAGTGGAATTGGTGGATTATAAAGTAATCCTATTCTTTTTTATTAACTTACCACCATACTGTTTTCCATATAAGCTGTACCATTTTACATTTATACCAACAGAAAGGGTTGAATTTTCTCCAAAGATTTACCAATCCATGTTCTTTCCTGTTTTTTTAAAAAAATATATAAACAATATTAATATGTATAATTTTATATTTGTTTTGATTTGCATTTAACATGTTATTTTTGATGTAGATTATCTTTTCATGAGCTGACAATTTCTTTCTGCTCTTTTTTGTTTTCGGTTTTTTTTTTTTTGAGCTCAGGGGCACTTAATCACTGAGTCATATCCCCAGCCCTATTTTATATTTTATTTGGAGACAGGGTCTCACTGAGTTGGTTAGTGCCTTACTGTTGCTGAGGCTGGCTTTGAACTGGAGATCCTCCTATCTCAGCCTCCTGAGTCCTAGGTTTACAGGTGTGTGCTACCATGCCTGGCACTTTTTGATAATTTCTTTGTCTTCATTGGGTAAATGTTTACTGAAATATTTTGCCCAATTACCTATTATACATTAATCCACATATCTATTCATTTGTCCATCTATTCATTCACTTATTGATGAACATCTTTGTTAATACAATTTTGTTTGTAGGTTATTATGTGAAATTTCTACTTCACTTGGGAAAACACCACGGTGTGTAGTAAGGGCATGTTCTGTTTTGAAAGAAACTGGCAATGAATTCCAGTGTGGTTATACCATATTGGAGGAGGTGGATTTGGGTAATTGGGAATGTTTTTATTTCAACTACAACTGTTCATTAATGGTAGATAGGAATGTGATTTACTATTGTATATTTACTTTAAATCCTGAATCCTTGCTCTAACCACTTAGTATCCCCAAGACCATTTTTTTCCATTCTTAAGGAATTTCTACATAATCATGTCGTTTGCAGATAAAGTTTGATTTCTTCCTCATATTCAAAATACTTTTTCTTCCTTTTTTTTGTACCAGGGATTGAACCCAGGAGCATTTACTCACTGAGCCACATCCCCAGCCCCCTTTTTCTTTTGTAATTTTGAAACAGAGTCTTAGATCCTCCTGCCTCAGCCTCTGGAGGTGCTGAGATTACAGGTGTGTTCTTCCACACTCATCTTAATTTTGTCTTGTTTTGTTGAAGTATCTAAGTACGATGCTGAAAGGGAGTGGTAAGAGAAGACATCTTTGCCTGGTTCATGAACTTACAAATTTCAAATTTTATACTTTACGCACATGGTTTGCAGATGATCTTTATCATATTGAGGAAGTTGAACTCTAATATAATTTGCTGAAAGATTTCATCTGAAATAGGTGTCAGATTTTTATCAAATGCTTTTTTTCACATCTGTTGATATTATCACATGGTTTTTCGCTTTCATTCTTTAAACATTGTGTGTTATATTTGATTTTTCTCTTTTAACCTATAGATGAGATGGAATAGATGAAGTGAATTTTAAATGATGAACCACCCATTTATGGGATAAAAGTAACTAGTTTCTGATGTTTAATTCTTTTTATACACTGTTGAATTCAGTTGCTAGTATGTGTATGAGGATTTTTGAATACCTATTCATGAGATAGTGGTCTGTAGTTTGCTTGTCTTTTATCTTAGGAACAGGGTCTTACCAAGTTCTTTTTTTTTTTTTTTTTTTTTTTTTGCGGTGCTGGGGATTGAACCCAGGGCCTTGTGCTTGCAAGGCATGCACTCTACCAACTGAGCTATATCCCCAGCCCCCTAGTTTGTTTTTCTTGTGATGTCTTTTTTGCAGCTTGGTATGAGTGTATGAAGGACTCATAGAACGAGTTAAGGAGTACTTCCTCTACTTTAGTTTTCAGGAAGAGAATGATGAAATTTTATGTAATTCTCTATTTGCTGGAATTCACAGGTGAACACATTTGGATCTTGTGTTATTTTAGAGGTATAATAAATATTGATTAAATTTCTTGGATATCTGCCTTTTCAGATTGGTTTTTTACATATCTTAACTCCTAAATTTACAAGTAATATTGGGCTCAACTTTTCACTTTTTATAGTATCTGCCTAATTTTCACATGATGGCAATACTGGCCTTTATGTGTCAGGAAGTGCAATTATTGTTTATTTTCTGGAAGAACCATGTATATTTGCATTAAACACTTGGTTGAATTTTCAATTTTAATATAATTGTTGATATGTCAGCAATACCATGTTTGATTTATCTTTGTTTGTTCCTTGTGTCTTCATTTCTTTCTCTCTCTTGCCTATTAGTCGACTGTTTTAGAATGCCATTAGGATTTATCTACCTTTTGAGAGTACATCCTTATAGACTTTTTAGTAGATTCTGGAATATATATCCTCAAATTATCATTATGTTGCTATCAATGTGTGAGTGAGGTGTAGAAAATATAGTAAACTCTTTTTGTATATCTGCTTATAATTCTCTTTTCTGTTTATTGAGAATAAGTGTTTTATTTTTAAATATTAAACATAGAGGACTCAAAATTCCTTTTACTTTTCCATATTTTCACCATCTGTTAGTCTTTTATCTTTTCAGATATTCCGATATATTTTATCATTTCCTTTCAGTTTAAAGAACTTGCTTTATTAACTCTTACAGGTCTGATGGCATCAATATTCCTGAGATCAATTAGTCTGAAAATTTGGTTGAACATTTCTTACTCATTCCTGAAATGTAATATTGCCCAGTATTGAAATCTGATTTGAAAGTTCTGACATGAAAAATGTTGGGTCACATCTTATGGTTTCTGGGACTGCTGATGAACACCTTTTGCTTTGCATTCTTACCCCTTTCAGATATTGTTTTTGGTTACAGTGGTTTGATTATCATGTGTTGCAGAATGGTTTGCTTTAATTTTACATTTGGAGTACACTGAGCTTTGTGTATCTGTTAGTGTGTACATTTTTCCAGAATTCCAGAAATTTTTTGACAATTTTGGCAAATATATTTTGAACATAATACTTTTACCCCATCATTTTTTAAGCACACTGGCATGAATATTGGATTGTTAATCATTATTATAATAATCTTTGTTCTATATTTTGTTCATAATTTTGATGTTTGCTCTTCCAATTTTATTTTTCCTCATGGTACTGGTGATTGAACCTAGAAGCAATCTAACAATGAGCCATTGTATCGCAATGGTTTTTATTTTGAAACAGGGTGTTTCTAACTACCATGATTGACCTTGAACTGGTGATCCCCGGGGCTTAGCCTATAGAATGGCTGGGATTACAGGAGCACCAGTGCTACTGGCTCTACTATTCCATTTTTAATTTCATTCTTTTCTATGTCATCTTCACAATACTCTAAGTATTACTTATATGAAACTCTGAAGTATACATACGTTTATTCCTATAAACCCTATTTCTTTTCTATTTCACATTCTATTTCATATGCTCAGTTGTTTATAAGCATTTTTATCAGGGCTACTTGACAGTCCTCTTTAGGTAATGCCACCATACATATCATCTCAGTGCAGGCAACTGTTGATGGCTCCCCACATGCAAATTGACAATTACCTGGCTCCTAGCATGGTAACTGTTCCCCTCCCCCCATGCTATATATTTTGGACACATGGATCTGAACCCCATGTGAAGTTTCTTGTACTAGAAATTTTCTTTGACAGACCTCTGATTAGAGAAGGAAATTCTGCTTAATTTGCTGCAGATTGTGCTGAAATTATGATGCTCTCCACTTGACCTTCTATGAAACTCCATGAGGAAAATGAAGTTGCTTTATTGCTTCTCATATACACCTGGGAGAAAACAGTGTTCTTCACTAATGTGCATTACCACAAAGCCTCGAATAACATCAGGATGTAGTAGGCATAACTAGCTATGGCAAATCTTCTATGAAACCCCAGTAAGAAAAGGATCTTTTTATATACATCCAAAATACAGCATTCTTCACTATGCCTCACCACATGGCCTCAGATAACATCAGGATACATGGCAAGGGGGACTTACATTGCAGTATATGGGAGTAAAAATGTCATCATTGCACTTGTCCTCTGAAACCATCCCTCAGAGTGACATTAAAGTGCTCTTCATTGTGAATGTGGGTGTACAACAAAAGTTCCCACAAGGTGTCTCTTCATATCGTGGCGGATGTACTCCTTACCATCATGCAGTGGTCAAGTTTTGTTTTGTCCATAGGATTTTTTTTTTTTTTTTTGCAGTGCTGGGGATTGAACCCAGGGCCTTGTGCTTGACAGGCAAGCACTCTACCAACTGAGCTATATCCCCAGCCCCTCCGTAGGATTTTGAGGATAGCATGCAGTGTTTTGTTTTCCTCCTTCATGTTATATATTTTTGACACATGAGAGTCTTTCCCCCTTGTGAACTTTTTTGTGTTAGGGACATCTGGCAGAACTCTGATTAGGGAGGAAAATTTTGCCTCTATTTCAGATTGGAGTGAAATGATTCTTTCAACTTGGACTTCTGTGAAACCCCCAGATGAAAGGGTAAGTATCTTTATTAATGGTGATATATGTGTACTATGTATTCTGATACCACCCAGATATATAAACTTACCTGGTCCCTGGTATGGTGATATTATCTTTCTTGCTCCGTATATTTTGGACAAATGACAATAGTTTGAACCCCATGTAAACTTTCTTTTCTTAGAATATTTCTCTGATGGTAATGATATAGGAAGGAAATTCTGAGGCTCAGATTAGCAGAAATTTTGATTCTCTACATGTGGTCTTCTATGGATCACCAGGAGGAAGGAGATGTTTCTTTATTGCTGGGTATATGTACACTGGAGGAGAAAGCAGTCTTCAATAATGCACCTCATAACGTGGCCTCAAATAACATCAGAAGGTTTGGCCGTAGGAGACTGAAAAGCACTGTAATCAAAGTAAAAAATCCTCAACTGTCCTCAGACACAATACATGGAGACAGTTACTGCTCTTATTTTAAATGTGAGTATACAACAAAGATTCCCTCAAGGCCCCTTTTCATACCATGGTAGGGGAGTTCTCCAGAGCATTGAACAGAGATGAAGTTTTGGGTCTCCAGTGGCTTCCTCTGTTGTGATCCAAACATAGAAACATACCTAAGTCCTGGTATGTTGATTATTTTTTTTTTTTATTGAACACAAATGGAGTACAGCTATTGTTTCACTGGTTGTACACAAAGTAGAGTCACACCATCTGTGCGTTCTGTTGATTATTTTTTATCTATGCTATGTATTTTAGACACATGAGAGTTTGTACCCCACGTGACCTTTCTTGTCATATAAGTTTCCTTTCATAAAACTGTGATACCAGAAGGAAATTCTCAGTTTCAGGTTGAGGAGAAATGATGATTCTCTACTCTTGGACTTATATGAAACTCCTGGAGGAAGGGGGCACCTCTTTACTGCTTGTCACATACAAACAGCTGGAGAAATCACTCTCAAGATGCCTCACCAACTAGCCTCCATTAACATCACAATGAGGAATCATCAGCATAATACATTAGTCAATATTCCAGCTCTTCACTTGTCCTCCACTGACACAACCTACTGGGAAAGGAGAGTACTCTTCATTCTTCGTGTGTGTGTGTGTGTGTGTGTGTGTGTGTGTGTGTACACATCAAAGATTACCACAAGCCTTGTATTTCTACCACGGTGGTACTTGAATTTAGCAGTGTGGATTAAGATTTGATTCTCCAATAGGATTTCTTTGATAAAACCCAGACATTGAAAGTGACTTGATTGCTATTATGGAGATAATTTATTTGCTATATCATGTGATTTAGAGTCTCAAACCCAGAACATCATTCACACATTAGAAAATGACTCGGCCAGAACTCTGAATAAGGAAGAAAATTCTATGTAACACATGAAATTGTGGAGAAATTAGGATTATTTCCATTTGACATTCATTGAAAATTCAGATAGAAAGGTAAGTTAATTACTGGTGACATAAGTATATAGGTGAAGACAACATTCTACACTAGGCCTCACATCATGGCCAGAGATAATATCAAGATGAGAGGGTATAGGGCTAGGGTTAGGGTTTTTAAAAGCAAAACCTTGAGGCAATACTTCCTCTCCTTGGTAGTTGTCCAGCATAGACTGGTTCTGCTGGAGCATAGAGAGTTTTAGAAAACGACTGCGGGAAGACAGGAAAAGAGTTTAAAGAGTTGAGAGATGGCCACTAAGTGTATCAGGTCTGAATGTGGTGCTTAACGGAGGTAGCTTCCTTGAGTGTCACCTCAAGGCTGGTTCCCTCCAACACGGTGTCTCGGGTGAACACCACATTTGCTGAAACAAGGAGGTACTCAAGATGCTGGGAGACCAATCCCTCATATGCGTCTTCCGGATGAGCAACTTAGGTTTCCTCTGACCCAGAAACAGGATATGTTGACCTACACCAGGTGTCCCCTATCTGCGGTTCTCCTAGGGCAAGGGGAGCTTTTGGCCAAGAAACAGAAAGAGAGAGGGAGTTGGGGGGAGGGAGGGAGAGAGAGAGACAGGGAGAGACAGAGACAGAGAGGGAGAGTGACAGATAGGAATTAGGAAATACCACACCTTCAAGCATTCATTTAAAAGTGACTATTTTTTCTTTCTTTTGGCCTCAAATGGGTGTGGGCAGTGGCTCACGGTTGACATGTAAACACCTCAGTGGAGACAGTAGGCTCTACATGGCTAGGTAGCACGCAGGCAGCCCAGAAGCTTGCAGGTAAACCTAGCGTGCAGTTTAAGAAGAGAAGGAAAGGATTTGAAAGTGGATCACCGAGCTCCTTGGTAGTTTTAGAGTTCAAAACCTCTCAGTAGGTTCCCAGGACAGTGTCCACCGAAACCTTATTGCCACCTGAATCTACATGGCCACCCCAAGTGGGGAGCCATGGCCTAGCAAGGTGGATCCAGATGGTACTCTTCCCGCCTCTGAAAGGGAAGAAAGTCACAGTTGAGGCAGAAAGGAGACAGGTTCCATAGACTTACCCAGTCCAGCAATGCCTTCAAGCTGCACTTTGAGCACAAAGAGATGTCACAGGAGAAGGGGGATCTCCTAAGAAAAGTCGGAGGAGTTCCCAGACAGAAGGGGGAACTCAACTCAGGACCAGAGCCAGGGGGGTTCTTGGCATATGGAATGCCAAAGCATTTCAGCATGCATAGGACAAAGGCACAGACAGAGGGAGAGAGACCCATACTCAAGGAAGAATGGAGGGCTGGGGATATGGCTCAGTTGGTAGAGTACTTGCTTTGCGAGCACAAGGCCCTGGGTTCAATCCCTGGCACCACAAAAAAAAAAAAAAAAAAAAAAAAAAGGAAGAATGGAGGCCATTTCAAGACAGAGTGGCCTTCCAGTAGGGCATGTGGGGGAGAATGTGGGCCATCTGGAGAGTGAGCGAAGCCTTTTTTGTTTGTTTGTTTTCTTTTTTTCTTTTTTTTTTGGCGGTGCTGGCGATTGAACCCAGGCTCTTGTGCTTGCCTCACTCTACCAACTGAGCTATATCCCCAGCCCCCTTTTGGGGTTCTTGGCACTCTTCTTAAGAAAACTTGGAGAGGGGCGGCTATGGAAAGGTTTGTAGGGATTCAATTAAGTAACTACTATTTCTCACACAAGGGTTTGTTTCCCCAGTATGGAGGCTGTTGTTAACTTTTCAGAAATTTCACCTTCTGTTTACATTTCGTCCCCTGTGGTCACTTAGTTTTTGTTTAATATATATATTTTTTAGTTGTCAGTGGATCTTTTTGTTTGATTTTATTTATTTATATGTGGTGCTGAGTACCTCACACATGCCAGGCAAGCACTCTACCACTGAGCCACAACTCCAGCCCTGCTTGTGGTCACTTATAATTTTTGGAAGGTAATATGACTACTCCTGAAATGGTTTAAAACTGAACACTATACTATGAAACCATGTGTCCTACTGCATTTACAAGCACCTGCAGTATAATGTTTAAAAGAACAGGAATGAAGATGGGAATCCTTGATTTATTCCTGCAAATAATATTTGTGCTTCTAATATTTTACCATTAAGATACTTGCAGTATGTTTCAAACAATAAATTATGAAACATTAATTCCCACTTACCTATATTTATGTTCATGAATTAAATTAAAACTAAATTAATTAAAAGAATAGTTGGCATGCTCGATAGCATATGTTGAAATGATTGTATGTTACCTTTAACATGGTTAAAGAAGGTAAGGTTAAAAACTCCCAAGCATCTATTAACAAACTCATTCCTGTTTTTTCTATATCCAGACATGTTTTTCTAAAACCCATTGTGTACTCCCATAAACATATCTATTACTAAACTTCATAATAAATGACATTATATGGTACCTATCATTCTTCAACTTAAGCTCATGCTAAATAACATAGTTCATTTCTATTAGTGTTAATGGAAATATTAATTAAAAATAATTTTTAGCACTTGAGGTGAGCAGCATTACTTTTGAGATGTTATAACTCTCCCAGTAAAGAGTTAACATTTCCCATATAACCAACCACACATAGAATTCCTATGTCATAATTAACTTGGTGTGTTACCTAAATATTGAAAAACTACTCCATAAAGTGGTTATATAAAATTATACTCTCAATAGCAATTTATAAGTGTTTCTATATTTTACCAGAATTTTGTGTAGTCAGAACTTTTGTTTGTTGTTGAATTTAGTTTATGACACTAGCAGTTAGTGATATTGGATCTTATTCATTATAATTTCTGCATTTTAACATCACTTATCTACTTTTCTAATCAAATACCTATTCCTACTGATCTATAGACTTTGAAAATAAATTCTCCATATCCTTCATTTCATAGAAAATACATATAATCTCTAAATTTCTGGATGGTTATTATGTTGTTTATGAACTTTTCTTAGCAAACAGTGTTCAAATGTATCAAGATATCCAATCTAATTTATGGTTGAATATTCATTAGTAAATTAGTCTACTTTGGGATCACAAACATTTTATTTAATGTCACTTTGTTGAATGTTTTATTAGGTTTTAGAATATAAATTTGACAATGGGTTGTTAATCTGTATGTAACAAAACCATTTATATTGTGAAGTATTTTCTGCCTACGTGGATAAACATTGGTAATAACATCATTTGTCAATTAGATACATAATGCAATCTGCTATAAACGGATATTCAGATTCATGTGACTATTTCAATACTCTACATACCATTGGTACATTTGTCTCTACATGAATAAGATAATATTGTAAATGTTTAAAATTGTAAGCATTAATATAAGACTGACATAAGCATACCTTGTTTCAAAATTATCTTGTACTTTTTCTGTTTCTGAGTACACAGTTTTTTTCATACTTTTGTCTAAGAATTAAGAGCAGCATGTCAAATTCCATAACAAATCATTCTAGAAACAAGATTGTGATTACAATGAATTTACGTGAGGGGTGTGCAGATGTATTGACATTAAATATACTAACACTAATTCTCCCAATCCAACAATATTACATTATGATAATTGTAAAATCTCACATTTGAGACATTACCATGTGGCAAGCACTGCTCTAAAGGTATTGCAATTACTTGTAATACTTGTGTCAATTACACAAGACTTTATAATAACAGCTTTACAAAGATATAATTTGTATACTATATAATTGATCTGTTCCAGTATACTTGTTTAGTGGTATTAAGCAAGTTCAATTGAGATACCATCACCAAATATTTTCTTTTTAAATGATTTTCCCCAGGTAGTCTTTAGAACACACCCTATCATCTGCTTATGTCCTATATCATTGATTTCTATTCATTATTTCCTTATTCCAACTTGCTATAGGTTTACTTTGCTTCTCTTTTTCTAGCTTTCTAAGATGGAGCCTTGATTACTGATACTTAGAGACTTTTCTTCTAACAAAATGATTAAAATTATAATTTCCCCTGTAGTCACTTCTTTAGCTACATAAACCCCAAGAATTTTGACATTTTGTATTGTCATTGCCATTTGGTTCAAAATATTTTCTAATCCCCCTTTGGATTTTCCTTTGATGCATGGATCATTTAGAATTGTGTTACCTAATTTCCAAATATTTGGAGCGTTCCTATATAGCTTATTTTATTAATTTGTTTTAAAAATTTTAATTCTGTTGAGAGACCATATACTGATTTCAGTCATTTTAAATTTATCAAGACAAATTTCATACTCCACCATATGCTCTAGTTGAACATATGGTATATACTTGATAATACACTATATTTTGCAATTTTGCAAGGTAGTGTTCCATAATTGTCACTTACATTAAGGTTATTGCTTATATTCCTCAGATCATCACCATCTTTATGGGTTTAATTATATAGATATGACATCAAATGCTCAGAATAAGAGAGTAAAAATCTCCAACAGTAATTTCTTTTTCCCTGTTATTTCTTTTTTCCCTTAGTCATTTTTTGCTTAACTTGTTTTTAATTTCTGTTCTTAGTCATATACATTTGGACTTTTACAGCTTCCTAACAAATCAAAGCTTTTAGCTGTATAAAAAAGTCCTTTATTTCTGACACTACTCTTTCTTTGGTCTCATTTTATCTTTCATTTAAAACAGCCCTTTAGCCGGGTGTGGTGGTGCACACCTGTAATCCCAGCACTTGGGAGGCTGAGGCAGGAGGGTCCTAAGTTAGGGTCAAAGCCAGCCTCAGCAACTTAGCGAGGCCCTAAGCAACTCAGTGAGACCCTGTCTCTAAATAAAATACAAAATAGGGCTGGGGATGTGGCTCAGTGGCCATGTGTCCCTGAGTTCAATCCCTGGTTCAAAAAATAAAAAAAAAAAAAAATAAAATAAAATAAAATAAAACACCCTTTACCTTATCTCTACCTTAAAAGGCAAATCTGTTGAAAGTATATAACTGGTTCTTGCTTTTTTATTTTTTATTTTTTGAGACAGGGTCTCCCTAAGTTGCCTAGGGCCTCACAAATACCTGCCTCAGCCTGTGGAGCTGCTGGAATTACAGGTGTGTGCCTCTGCCCCAGGCTGGGTCTTTGTCTTTAATGCATTTTAATAATGTCTGACTTCACTGAAGTCTTTAGCCCATTAACATATGATTGGTTAAGATTCTCATTTAATTATTCACTTTCCATTTGCCTTCTCTGTGTTTTGATCCTCTATTCCCCCATTTACATCACACTGAAAACAGGGATGCATTCTTCAAATTACAGTTGTAGTGCCTACCCATAGTTAAGGCTTATACTGAGATGGCTCACAGAAAAATGTAGAATAAATAAATGAATAAGACCAGACAGGGGCTGGGGCTGTAGCTCAGTGTTAGAGTGCATTCAATTTAGAGTACTGGCACCATACAATGAAATATGAGATTAACATTCAATAATTATTCCTGTATCTCTCCAGACAACAAATTTCTGTGGCACGTGTTAATCCCAGATTAACCCCCCCAAAAAAAGAAAAAAAAGAAAAACAACAACTACAAAACACCCAAAGGGGACACTGGAGGAAATAAAGGAATGAAAAGCTAATGCAGCATAAACTGGAAGGCAACTCTCATCAAATCGATCTAATAAATTCAATCCAAGTTTCACAAAACTCCCAGCATTTTTTTTTTTTTTAGAAAATGGCAAGTTGATTCTAAATGTAAAAATTGCAGAACACCAGAAACAAGTTGGAAAAAATATGGAGTAAATCATTACCCAATTGTAAAACTTACTTTAAAACTTCAGACTCAAGCTGCATGTGGTCGCTCAGACCCGAAATTCCGGCAATTTGAGAAGTTAAGGAAGCATGAGCTTTACAAATTCCAGGCCACCTGGGCAACGGAGATACTGACTCAAAGCATTAAGAGGGATGGGTAGGGACCTAGCTCAGCATTAGAGAGCCATGTCCTGCCCGCCCCCCACCCAACCCTGCAGTAATGGAGATAGTGTAGCACTGGTGAAAGATTAGAGAAAATAACTGCTATATTGAAAATTTTAAAAAATTTAGCTGGGCACAGTAGCGCACGCTTATAATTCCAGCAACTCTGAAGGGCTGAGGAAGGAGGACTTCAAGGGCAAGGCGCTCCTCAGCATCTTAGCAAGGCCTTAAACAACTTAGCAAGACCCTTTCTCAAAATAAAAATACTAAAATTAAAAGGAGTGGAGCGTGGTGGTGCACGTTTGTAATCCCAGCAGCTCCTGAGGCTGAGGGAGGGAATCACAAGTTCAAAGCCAGTCTCAGCAATTTAGCGAAATTGTGAACCTAATGAGACCTTGTCTCAAAATAAAATTTTTAAAAAAGGGCTGGAGATGTGGTTCAGTGGCTAAGAATCCCTGGGCTCAATCCCTCGGATGGACAGACAGACTGACTAACTAAATGAATAAGGCTGGGGCCTTAGCTCAGCGGTAAATTTCCCCTGTGTTCAATCCCTAGCACCAAAAAAGAAAAAAAGACAGTTTTAACCACAACATTAAAGCATGTGCCCCATTTTTACCCCAACCACATGCTAATAGGCATCCAGTAAAATTAGAATAAGACACAGAGGCAAGCTGAAGGAGACAGGCCTTATCTACAGAGAAGTGACAAGAAGCAAACCAGAAGCCAAGCAGGGTACAAAAACAATCTACAGCATGCCCCCACTGCCATTTCTGCTTTCAAATTCCATGGCAAGTTACCTGAGAAAAACTGGTCCAAAAATATGAAATGGAAAATACCCAAAATAAAAAATTTCTAAGTTTTAAATTGCATTCCATTCTGAATAATGTGATGAAATATACTGTCAGTCCTGCCTGGGACAGGACTCAACCATTTTCCAATTATGTCCCTCCAGGAAAGCTATTGCTTAAAAATTCCTTTGGTAGTCCCTTGATTAATAAAACAATTATCTGGTTTGCAGCACTTAGGATCAAGTAACCCTTAAATTACTTAATAGCCATAAGGCCTAAGAATTGGGGATGCTGACAATTTGCACATTGAAAAATGCACCAAGTGGCCCTGCACAGTGCCTTGTAATCTCAGGGGCTCAGAGGCTGAGGCAGAAGGATCACTAGTTCAAAGCCAGCCTCAGCAAAAGCAAGGGGCTAAGTAACTCAGTGAGACCCTGTCTCTAAATAAGATACAGAATAGGGCTGGGGATGTGGCTCAAGGATTGAGTGCCCCTGAGATTAAATCCCTGGAACTCCCCCGCCAAAAAAAGGGAAAGCTGCTGACATAAGAAAAAAATCTTAAAAAGAAATTGCTAAGAGAAACAAATACAATTACAGCAGATAGCCTCAGACAACGAAGCATAGGCATACCTTTTATTGTGCTTTGCATTACTGTAGTTTGCAGATATTGCATTTTTTACAACTTGAAAGTCTGGGGCAATATGCATGGAACAAGACTTTTGAAACCATTTTTTCAGACTGACACCATGGCACATACCTGTAATCACACAACCGTAATTCCAGCTGAGGCAGGATAGCAAATTCAAAGCCAGCCTCAGCAATTTAGGGAGGCCCTGAGCAATTTAGCAAACCTGTCTCAAAATAAAAAAATAAAAATGGCTGGGAATGTGGATCAGTGTCTTTAATCCCCACCACCCCCATTCAATCCCTGGTATTAAGAAAAAAAAATTTTTTTCCCAAAAGCGTGTGTTCACTTTGCATCTCATTTTTGTAATTCTTACAGAATTTGAAACTTTTTCATCATTTTTGTAGCTGTTATGGTTATCTGTGATCACAGACCTTTAATGTTGCTTTTGTTTTCAGGTACCACAAACCTCGCCCATACAGGAAGAAAACCCTAAATGTTACACGGGTTAAGATTGCTCCACCCATCAACTGTGACTCATCTCTCTCCATCTCTTCAGGCTACCCTTTTCCCTGAGACACAATATTGAAATAAAGCCAATTAATAACCCAATTAACAACCTGAAGGAAGTGTCATAGGATGCCCACATTAAATCAAAAGCTACAAATGATGAAGCTTAGTGAGGAAGGCAAATCCAAAATGGAGAAAAGTCAAAAGCTAGGCCTCTTTCACTAAACAACCAACTTGTGAATGCAAAGGAAAAGTTCCTGGATTTAAAATGCTCCTTGTAGTAAACACACAAATGATTTAAAAAAGTGAAACAGCCTTACTGTTGATGGGGAGAAAGTTCTTGTTGTCTGGATAGAAAAGCAAACCAACCAAAAACATTCCCTCAAAGCAGAGCCTAACCCAGAGCAAGGCCCTAATTCCTCAGTTCTCTGAAGGACGAGAGAAGTGAGGACGCTACAGAAGAAAAGTTTGAAGTTAGCAGAGGTTGTTTTGTTGTACCCCACCAAAATAAGATCAAGCCGATCACTTAAAGCCAAAAGAAGCCCTTATTTTTTTAGCTGGCCAGCAATGATCACTCTTACACATAAAAGCGGTGTGCTGAACAATTATGCGCATTAGTTCTTTTGTTGCCAGGATTTATGGGGCCCCAGGAGGAATTAGGGTGGGTCTATAGGGAGGGAAGGGATTCTACAGGAAGGGAAAGGAATTTGGGTGGGTCTATAGGGATGGAAGGGATTAGGGTGGGTCTCACTCTTCCTCTTCATGGCATTTGAGAATTGTTTTTGGGGAGCATAACATTCCCCACTGATCTTATCCATGCTAACAAATCCTTCTTTAGGAAACTAGTTGAAGTGTGTGTGGGCAAAGAAAATACCATACTCAATGGGCATTTCAATGGGGGTTACAGCTATTAGTAAGTACAATGTGGTTAGGGGGATTTTATAAGCCTTAACTTTAGTGGATTGTCTGTTTGTTGAAGTGACCACTTCCTGGTAGGGTCCTCTGGTTCTGGAGCAGGAACTGCATTGACGTGATTCCAGGGTATCCACACAGATTTCCCAGCAACCTTAACAGGGGTGGGAGTTGTGAGAATTACAGTCCAGGGCCTGGTCCATCGGGGTTCCAAGGCTGAGGATGGAAGTTTCTTGGTATATACCAAATGTCCGGGCTGAAAGGAGTGCAGGTTCTTTTGTCCCTTTGGATTGCATAGGACTCCCCCAAAACTTGACTTATGTCCTTTTGTAGTTGATGTAACACCTGTAGGGAACTGAGAAGATGATCACTAGCCAGGGAATGGATTGTGGACATGTCCAGCTTAGGTAATGGGTGGGGTCTTCCAAGCCCCTTTTTTCTTTTTTTTTTCTTTCTTCTTTTTTTTTTTTTTTTTTTTTTGTGGTACTGGGGATTGAACTCAGGACCTTGTGCTTGCGAGGCAAACACTCTACCAACTGAGCTATATCCCCAGCCCCCCAAGCCCCTTTTTTATAGGGGGGTGCATCGTACCCGAAGGAGGGCAAAGGGAAGGGGGTCTAACCATGTTTCACCAGTCTCCAGAATTAATTTAATTATTGTTTCCTTTAAGGTCCTGTTCATCCTTTCTACCTGACCTGAACTTTGATGCCTATAAGCGCAATGTTGTTTCCAATTAATCCCTAGAGAACTCGACAAGGGTTGGGTTATTTTTGCCTTAAAGGCAGGACCATTGTCGGGCCCTATGGATAGTATCTTCCGCAGAGTAAATCTGTTAGCTTTGGCTCACCCAGATGGGTCCCTTGATGTAAATGATGAGTTCGGCCAATGTCCTCTGGCAAGTACAATCTGCCATCTGGCAGAGTAGCCCATCCTTTTGAGTCTTTATGTCCCTCAAGTTGCTTGATTTTTGTGTTGCCCTGTTCTGAATAGGCAGGCTCTGAAGGTAGGATGCGCTCAGGGAGAGCTGGGAGAATGGTTAATGGCCCCACTGGTCTTAGGGCAATCTCTTTTGCGATTGGTCTGCAAAATTATTTCCTCCTATTTCTGTAGTTTCTCCCTTTTGATGGGCCTTGCAATGTATGATAGGGACTCGCTTTGGTAGCCAGATAGCCTCCAGCAAGGCCAGGATCTCTGGGACATTTTTGACAGTCTCCCTCCTGAGGTTAATAAACCTCTTTCTTTATAGATGGCCCTGTGCACATGTGCAGTAGCAAAGGCATATTGACTGTCTGTGGAGATGTTAACAGTCTTGTCCCTACTAAATCTTAAGGTCTGGGTTAGAGCAATTAATTCTGCTTTTTGGGCTGAGGTTCCATGTCCCAGAGCTTGAGCCCAGGTGACCTTATTTATGGAGACCACAGCAGCTCCAGTGTATCTGATGCCATCCACCATGCAGCTGCAGCCATCTGTGAAGAGTTCTTCCTCAGGATTGTCCCAGGGTGTGTCCGGTAAATCGGGTCTGGTCCCTTGGAAACCGTTTAAAATATCTAGACAGTCATGCACGGGCTGGCAGGGATCATCATCAGGGAGCAAAGTGGCAGGGTTTAAAATCATGGTAGCTGAAAACTTTATTTGCTGTGAGTCCAGCAATAGATCCTGGTAGTGGGTTAGTCTAGTGCTGGTTATCCACTTATCGGGTGGAGCATTTAGTATTGTTTCAACCCCATGGGGAGCGGTGATTATAAGTTCTTGTCCCAGTGTTAGTTTAGTAGCCTCCATGACCAGTAGGGCAGTAGCAGCGGTTGCCCTCAAGCAGTTGGGCCAGCTGGTTCTCGCCTGTTTTGTCTCTGATTTTCAGTCTTATGAGGACAATAATTTTTCCAGTGTCCTTTTTCTTTGCAGTAAACACATTGATCTTTCTCTAGTTTCCAGCTTCATTTTCTGGTAGCAGCCAGTAGGACTTTAGTCAATCTTTTAATTTGTCTCTGCTCCGGAGGGTCTATTCATAGACCCGCTGGGCTATATCCACCAGCTCAGACAGTATCTTTCCTTCAACTCCTAACTTTTGTAACTTTTTTCTGATATCCAGGGCCCACTGGGTTACAAACACTATATTAATAGCTCGCCTATTTTCAGAGGCCTCTGGAAACATTCTGACTTGTAGAAGGGTGGGAGGCAGACCCTTATTTAAGGTAAGTCAGGGTCTTTTACAATCTTAGGCAGAGTGTTCCAGGTTTGAAGTTATTTTTACCTCCTCTTAGGACATCATTTTACATAGTTTACATGTATTGTTTCCTGAATCGATGTGAATACTTGTTAACACAATATATTGCATTCAAAACAAATCAAGGAAAGGCTGAGAGCTTTTAACTTTCCTTTTGTGTGGCAAAGTGACCAAATACTTTTTGTTTCACATTAACCTTTAAACAAATCAGGCTCTCACTAACTTTAAATACATTTGCATTTAAATGTTGATCTCATTGTAAAAAGTAACAAATTTACATATACCCTATTGATAGCAGGTTCTGTTATAGAATATTAAATGATAAAAATAAGTCCCAAATAAAATTTGCCATTCCCACAAGCCTGAATCTACCAACACAGACAAGTCTAACCTGGAGAACAGCAGCCTGACAAATTCCCTGCTCTAAAGACCTGTGTACCTGGAAGACATGGACACATGAATATACAAAGAGCAACCAAACCTAGTTTTTCAAGAAAAAAACCCTAGGCTCTGCAACATAGCACAACACCCCACCAGTTATTTAACCACAATAAAGAATAAAACTTAAAGAAATCCTTGTCATTTTAACATATTGATTATACTTTGATTTATATTAGCCCATTAACATTTGACCTTAGGGGAAAACTTTAAACAGTTTCTAATTGATGCTCTCACATACATATAACTACTTAGTTACACAAAAACTTGTTGGAATTTGCCCTTTACCTACACACAGATTTTCTTACACAGAAATATTTTCCTTTTCCTTTTACTGAATATATTTTCATACCTAGAACTTTCCACTTTCCCTTTCCCATCTGTTGACTCCTTCCTTGTTCGTATTCTAAAACAACTCCTATGAAGTTTCTGAATTTGGATAAATTATTAGGATTTCACTCTTAATAACCTTGCTCTCAATGATGATACAAAACAATTCCAAATTCCTTTATTTACCAATCCATGAAAACACCAATAATGCTAAAGCATGTTACCCCATGGAATTTAAGGTGTAATATATTAACTCTAATTTACTTATTTTGCTGTAATAACCAAGATCGGACAAGTATTTTGAATAGTATTTGCCATCTCTTTCCTCTGGAAAAGTCCTAAAAAAACAATTGATATTACACATTTTGTAGACATCAACATTTTATTAATTGACCACCTAGAGACTTGTGACTTTAGATATATTTTACCTTCATTTATTTACCAAATTTAAATTGAACCTTTATCTCCATTGCAATGTAACAAGATGTTCAAAAATCTAAGCTGAATAAAAAATAGGACTGACCAAAAGTTATGAGCTCAACAATACTCGGCCTGCCATTAGTTATTCTCAAATAAAACACTCTTTTGTTTTTTATCCTTTGGTTGGAAATTGGTCTCCTACTGGGCTTTTTGTTTCCACTACTATCATTTCAATATAAGTTCTACTTGAGATTTGGTTCCAGTAGAAACCTGCTACCTCAGACTTTAACCATTTTATCAGGACAGGGTTTGAATGCTTAAGAGCTCTGTAATGGGCTTTTGTTATTCCTCCTGGGTGGAGGCACATGTCACATGTTTTACATATTGCAAAACAATTCGCTGCAGGTGTGCTGTTAACACTGGCGGGAGGTTGGACCTGGCTCCTTCTCCCCTTCGCCCAGTGGCCCCGCGGGAGGGTGAGAGGGCGGGTGTCCCCGAGCCATCTTCCCCTTCCCTCAGCCCCTGGATTTGTAAATGGCTTTTGAGAGAGTTACCCGAATCTTGAGGGATTGGTATCAGCCCGAGCTGCATTTAAGTCGGGTCTGGCCTTTGCCCTCAAACCGGTGCAGCCTCTCCTAGTTCCTGAACTAGGAAAGGCAATGCTTAAGCCATCATCCAAATAAGAATGTAAGGCACCCAGTCCTGATGGTTTGGCCACCCAATGCCCTGAGGGCACCAATCAAACTTGAAAGTGGGCCATTTTGATTCATAAAACTTTCTTAAGTTATATCCATTAACAAAAGCTCCGCAGTCAGCGGCACATTCTTGGAAGTCCTGAAAATTATCTAAAAAACAAGTTAGAACAGTGGGGCACGTGGTTGACTGATTCTGTCCTGTAGTACACTGTCCTGTAGAGAGATGCTACATAGAAAGCAAAGGCAAAACACAGAAAACACACATGGCCATGAACCAGACTAACAAGACATATACAGACAGACATCTACCAACCAGATTAGGCCCCATGCGGCCTACCAGACTGGGCCCACACGGAGGTCCTAACGGACTAGGCCCAAGTCACACGCGGCAGCTGAGCGAACCAGGTCCCAGGCGGCAGCTATGCCAGAAGCCACACGGCGGATATGCCAGCAGCCAGCCATGTGGCGGCGGAGCCGAGTGGATCCCACACGGCCCAGACAAGACTAACAAGACAAATACAGACAGACAATGGCCATCCAGATTAGGCCTCATTCGGACTACCAGCCTGGGCCCACAAGGGGGCCCACCCGACTGAACCCCACGGGGAGCCCACCAGATTGAACCCACGAGGGGGTTCACCAGACTAGGCCCCACGAGGAGGCCTACCAGGGAACAGGAGCGATGTCTCGCCCTGACCTGGGACTGGTGTAAGCGACTGCGTCCAGTCTGACCACGTCCCCCAGATACAGATAGTCGACTCACCGAAACAGATAGGATACCAGGTGGCTTCGTCCAGAAGAGCATCCTGAAGACAGGTGTGGTCCCCCCCAAGAGTGAGGCTGAGGCACGTCTCTCAGGAGCTCCCCTCTACTCAGGGTGGGGGCTCCCAGGCAACCATCACAGGAGGCCAATTTAGGCGTGAGGGCTTGGAGAAATCAGATCTTGGTGGGACCTCCAAATGTTGTACCCAAAGAAAATAAAATCATCCAAGCCGATCACAAAAAGCCAAAAAAAGTATTTTCTAGCTGGCCAGCGAGGCTCGCCCTTATGCCTAAAAGTGGGGTGCTGTGAGATCACACAATAGTTCCTTGTCGCCAGCATTTATGGGGCATGGAAGGGATTAGGGTGGGTCTGCATTTCCTCTCACATCCTTTCTCATCTCCTTTGGTATGCATTCCTTCTTCTTTCCCTCCCCCATTTTTTTCTATCCCAAATTTACTTTACTTTTGTTCTGACTTTTTTTTGTACTGGGGTTGAATCCAGGGGCCTTTACCACTGAGCTCTATCAGCTGCAAGATACACTACATAATATTTGTTTTAATATTATTGTGCAAGCATGGCTTGTCATCTGTTATGAAATTATTTTTGTGTATGTTCAAGATGAGTCTAATTTCATTCCTTTGTATGTTCAGTAGTCCATTTTCACAGTGTGTTCTTGACACCTTTGTGGAAAATTTGTTGATCATAAAGGTATCAATTTATTTCTGTCTCCTCAAATATGTGCATCTGTTTTTATAACATGAGGATGCTGTTTTGATTACTATTGCCTTGTCACAGGTTTTGAAATTAGGAAAATATGTTGTAATATGCTTCCAGCTTTTTTTGATTCAGATTCTTATCTCTTCAACAGCTTCGGGGGAGGCAGCTGGTGGGGAAGGATCACTGGCAAGATCCAGAGGTAAGGATCCAGCACCCGGCTCTGCCCTGGCCACTGGTGCCCACCAGGTTTGGCCTAGGCCAGGCCATGATCAAGGTGATCCTCATCTTCAACAACAGGAAGCCTGTGCTCTCCAAATTCTACCAGTCCTACACTGAAGACACACTATAGCAAATCATCAGGGAGACTTTCCTTTTGGTATCTGATAGAGAGGAAATGTTTCTCATTTCCCAGAAGGAAGATTATTAATTGGAGGATCCGACAACGCACTGATATTTAGACATTACTCAATGCTCTATTTTGTCTTGTGAGTGGATTCTTTAGAAAGTCAACTTGGCGTTTTAGATCTAATTCAAGTATTCGTGGAAACAAATGTTTTGAAGATGTCTGTGAACTGGATTAAATTTTCCATAAAGACATTGTTATCAGTATTCTTGCAGAAATGGTGTGGGGGAATGGCATTGGAGACCAATATGAATGAGATTGTTGCACAAATTGAGGCACAAAACAAACTGGAGAAATCTGAAGCTGGCTCTAGCCTGTGTTGTATCAGCTGTGAAGAATATGAATCTTCCTGAAATCCCAAGAAATATTAACATTGGTCACATCAGTATGAAAGTGCCAAACTTGCCCTCCATTAAATAAAATATGAAAAAAGGCCACTCCCAGGTAAAGTCAAGGAGGAAAAGTTATCCAAGTTTACCATGAAGTTATTTACCAAAAATAGGAGAGTCGCCATACCAATAAGAACAACAACACAAAACACACACAAACAAAACCGAAACCAAACATATCCCATGCAAGGGAGCTCCAATTTAGCTATCAGTGGATTTGTCAGCAGAAAGCTGGTTAGGAGAATATGGAAGGACATACTTTAGCAGCATAGTTTCGGACAATAACTAGCAACCACAAAGACTATAGCCAGCGAAGTTCAGGCTGGGAAATAAAGGAGAAATAAAAATGTCCACAGACAAACAAATGCTGAGGGAGTTCATCAACACATGACCTGCCTTAGAGGAAATGCTAAAGGGAGTGTTCTTCATGTTGAAAGAAAATTACATTAATCAGTAGCATGAAAACATGTGAACATATAAAACTTGCTAAGTCCATCATCAAATTCAGAATCTTTCAATGGTCATTTGTAAATCACTTATATCTTTCATGCGATGATTATAACACAAAACATCCAAAAGTAATAATAAATTACTAAGGGATACACAATGATGCAAATTGTAACATTATAGACATGAGATGAGGGCAGTAAAAGTGTACTTTCTTAAGAAATTGTGATTTATTTTTAGAAATTTAAAATCGATTTATAGCAATCAATTTAAAATTGATTTATAGCAATTTTTTTTTAAAAAGTAAAGTTGCTATCAGGTTAAAAGTCCCCATTTTAATTATAAGAAATTTTATGCATGCCACATGGTAATCATGAGTAAAAACCTGGAGCAGATACAAAAAATACAAAAAGGAATTAAAGCATACTACTACAGAAAATCAAGTCACAAAGGAAGACAGCAAGAGAAGAAAGAACAATGAATATATAAATCAACCAGAAAGGATTGGAGGGTTAGCTCAGCGATACAGCCTTTGTCCACCAAGTACAAGGTCCTGGAATCAATCCCCAGCACACATACACAAAAATAAGTAAAAATGAAGTAACCAGAAGCCAGGTGTGGTGGTGCATGTCTGAAATCCCAGTGGCTCAGGAGGCTGAGGCGGGAGGATTGCAAATTCAAAGCCAACCTTATCAATTTAGTGAGGTCCCAGGCCACTCAGTAAGACCCTGTCTCTAAATAAAATACAAAAAAAGGGCTGGGGATGTGGGTCAGTGGTTGAGTGCTCCAAGGTTCCAACCCCAGTAAAAAAAAAAAAAAAAAAAAA
>JAJEJO010048546.1:4416-39813 GCA_020662805.1 Glaucomys volans | reverse complement strand
CCCAACCTTTCACCTTTAGTCTGTGGGCATGTTTTTCTATGAGATGAGTCTCTTGAAGGCAGCATATTGTTGGGTCTTTCTTTTTAATCCAGTCTGCCCTCTATGTCTTTTGATTGATGAGTTTAGGCCATTTACATTCAGGGTTATTATTGAGATATGACTTGTATTCCCAGTCATTTTGACTTATTTTTGGATTTTAATCTTACTTGGTTTTTTTCTTTAATTGACTGTTCCTTTAGGGTAATTCCTCCCTTTGCTGACTTACATTGTTGTTTCTCATATTTTCCTCTTGGAATATTTTGTTGAGAATATTCTGTAGGGCAGGCTTTCTATTTGTGAATTCTTTTAGCTTGTGTTTATCATGGAAGGATTTTATTTCGTCTTCAAATCTGAAGGTAAGTTTTGCTGGGTATAAGATTCTTGGTTGGCATCCATTTTCTTTCAATGATTGGAATATGTTGTTCCAGGCCCTTCTTGCTTTTAGGGTCTGGGCTGAGAAATCTGCTGATATTTGTATTGGTTTCCCCCTATATGTAATCTGATGTTTTTCTCTTGCAGCCTTTAAAATCCTATCTTTGTTTTGTATGTTAGGTATCTTCATTATAATGTGCCTGGGTGTGGATCTGTTGTGATTTTGTGCATTTGGTGTCCTATAAGCCTCTTGAATTTGATTTTCCATTTCATTCATCAGATTTGGGAAATTTTCTGATATTATTTCATTGAACACATTATTCATTCCTTTTGTTTGTGTCTCTGCCTTCCTCCATCCCAATAACTCTCAAATTTGGTCTTGTCATGATGTCCCATAACTCTTGGAGGTTCTATTCATGATTTATTACCATCTTCTCTGTCTAGTTGAATTTGTTTTCAAGAATAAATATTTTGTCTTCATTGTCTGAGGTTCTGTCTTCCAAGTGATTTAGCCTGTTGGTTAAGCTTTCTATTGAGTTTTTAATTTGGTTTATTGTAACCTTAATTTCAAGGATTTCTGGGTTTTTTTTTCAGAATCTCTATCTCTTTATTGAAATGATCTTTTGTTGCCTGCAGTTGCTCTTTTAGCATTGCCTGCATTTGCTCTCTTGACTCCTCATTCACTTCTCGGATCATTTTAATTATGTACAACTCCCTTTCTGACAATGCTGCCATGTTGTCATTGGGTTCTTTTGGTATAGTATCTGGGTTTGTTTGGGACATCGTCTTCCCATGTTTTCTCATGTTCCTAGTGTATCTTCCCCTCTAGGAGTGCAAATTCTAGGTATTGCAGTTTCCCCTTAAAGACTTATAGGGTTCCTGCCTATTTTCAATACCTCCCCTGAATTGAGAGATCAGTATTAGCAGCACACCATATAAACAATATGTGTCCTTAATCTAAATAGTCCCTATTAAGATATTAACAGGGTTGTCTTAATAAACAGAGATGAGTTCAAATTATCATGTACATCATAATCAGTAAGTTTGCAATAAGGACTGCAAATCCTAATGCTGGACAGGGAGAATGAGGAGGGTATTGGACAAAACACTAATGAGATAAGAAGTGAGTCTATAGATTTACTGTCGTATGAATAGTGGAAGTGGAATTAAAAGAAATAGGTTGTTAGCATGAGGATAAAGAGATTCGCCAAGGAAACAGATATATAAGAGGGAGATAGAGTGATAATCATAATAATAAAAGAAAAAGGTAGGAATATAGTGGGCATATTAGGAATAATCATAGTATTACAATTAATTTAAAAAACATTCTGTGATAAAAATATACTGTACAGTTCAAACCTCTTATTTTTCAATGGCCTGATGTTTGATCAAGCGGTGACCCAAGAAGGGTGCTGTCCCACTACCTGCAGGTTGGGGATGATCAAAACTTCTGGGAAGAGGTGGCCTGGTGTTGATAGATGATCAGATGCAGCACAGGTGATAGACAACGGGCCAGGGTGTGGGCCTGGGCACAAGGACCAAGTTGGGGTGGGGGACCAATTGTGGTCAGTGATGGAGACACTGGGCTTGATACCCAGGCAGGAATGAACTCTGCATTAGGGGCTCAGACAGTCACAGGAGGTCACTCTCTTCCTGGGACGCTGTAAAGTGGCACCAAGGGGCCTAAGATCCCCGCTGGGACTGGGGACTCCAGCCCGTGCAGGCTGGAGCTCTCTCCAGGAGCCACCGCCAAATGGCGCCAGAAGACAAGAGCTCCTCAAGTGTGTTTCTTATAAGCAGTATATATTTGGGTCTTGGGTTTTGTTTAGAAATCTAATCTGACACCTTGTACTTTTTAATAAGCATGTTCAGATCATGGACATTTGATGGTTATTGATATTCTTAGATTTAAAGTACCAGCTCTAGCTCTGTTTTTACTTTCTATTTGTCCCATCTTAATCATTTTTCCCCTTTTCTGCCTACTTTTTGATCAGCTGACTAATTTTTATGATCTATGTGTTCCTTTTGTCATCTCTTTAGGTATAACTCTTCATTTTGTTGGGTAAGTACTTACTTTCAGGTTTTGTCAAATACACTTGGAATTCACCACAATCTCCTTCCAAGTGGTAACATACCACTTCACATGAAGTATAAGAATTTTGCAATGATGTCCTTCTATTTCCTCAGTCCTGGCTGTTATGCTATTGTTTTGATGGATTTTATTCATGCATACATTATGCATCACGTAATACATTTTATTATGATTGCAGTCTCCACACTTAGGGGCAGTGTTCTGTATTTTACCCTAGACTAAAATTGTTCCTTGCATTTTCAAATCCCCTATAGATTCCTGACATTCTTGTCTGCTTAATTTAGTAACCAGAAATGAAAGAAGTATTAAAATCTCCCATTATGATAGTAGATGTGTCTAGTTTTTCCTTGTAATTTTGTGATTATTGCCTGCTTTCTTTTTTCTTTGAGACTATGTTATTTCATAAGTATGTGTACTCCATCCTTACCTGTTAATGCAAACAGAGAAGTTATGATTTTTGGTTTTATTGTTTGACTACTGAATTAAACTTGTTATTACTATGTAGGAACTCCCTTTATCTATGGTTATGCTATTTTTCCCTTTTGTTGCAATGCTTATTTTGTTATTAATATAGTGGAAAAAAAACTGGCTTTTGAAGAAGGGATCTGTGTATGAGCAAGAATGCAAGGTGGACTAGGTTCAATCTTTTATAAAAACCTGCTTCCACAGGAAGTAGCCCATTCCTGATCCACTCCTATGAAATAGATTTTAGTCCATCCATGAAAGTGAAGTCCCAAGACCTAATTACCTTCCACTAGGTCCTGCATCTTGAGTCCAGCACTATAACACTACCAATCAATGGACCAAACCTTCAACAATTAACCCTGGTGGAGAAAGTGTAGCATTATCAGAAATGATCTACAAATTCAATGTAGCCCCTACCAAAATTCCAGTGACATTTTTCAAAGAAATAGAAAAAAAATCTAGATTTGTTGTGGAAACACAAAAGACTCAACATAGACAAAATAATTCTGAGAAAGAAGAACAACGTTGCAAACATCATAGTTCCTTATTTCAAATTATATCACAAACCTTGGTACTCAAATGTATGGTACAGGCAAAAAACAGACATAGAGATCAATGAGACAGAATAGAGGGCCCAGAAAGACACAAAGGATATGTGCTCTGCTGGGTAATCCCTTCAGTAAACAGTGCTGGGAAAACTGGATATGTACATGCAAAAGAATGAGATTGCATTCTTATTCTACCCCACACACAAAATTAACTCAAGGTGTGTTAAAGATTTGTACATAAGACTAGAACCCATAAAACTAGAAGAAAACATAAAGGAAAATCTCCTTGATGCTGGCTTTGGTAATGATCTTTTGGACATTCTATCAAAAGTTCAAGAAACAAAAACAAAAATATTTGTGATACCACATTAAAGTAGAAAATTTACTTTTGTACAAAAGAAAATTTGTACTTTTGTACAAAATAAACAATTAACAAAGTGAAAAAGCAGCACATCAATTTTGAGAAAGTATTTGCAAACCCCATATAAGGGATTAATTGATATGGCAAAAATACACAAGGAATTCATGCAAATCAGTGGAAAATAAGTAAGTAAAGAAGAACCCAATTAAAGATCTCCTGTAGAGACCTTTTCCAAAGATCAACAGCCATACCAATAGCCAACAACAGTATGAAAGGGTGTTCAACAATGCTGCAATGTGATGTCACCTCATACCTATTAAGGTAACAATTATCAAAAGGACAGATAATAACTGTTGTCAAGGATGTGAAGGAAAATGAACCCTTGTACACTGCAGATTGGTACAGTCACTATGGAAAACAGTATGGAGGCTCTCCAAAAGTAAAAAAAAGCAAAACTACCATATTATAAAGCAGTATAGCCAAAGGAAATGAAATCAGCATGTCAAAGATTTATCAGCACTTCTCTGTTTATTACTGTCTAATTCATAATAACCAACACATGGAAGCAAGCCAAATGCTTGTTGATGGATGAATGGATAAAGAAACGAAGATTCCACTACTTGTAGCCGCACAGATAAACCTGAGACATTCTGCCAAGTGACATAAGCCAGGCACAGAAAGAATAATGATATTGCATGATCTTACACATGAGGTCTAAAATGCTGACATCATAGAGAGAGAGAGAGTAGAACAGTGATTATCAGGGGCAAGAAAGGGTTAGGGAAAAGGGAAATATTGGTCAAATTTATTTATGTCTAGAGATTTCATGCACAACATGAGAACTATAGTTAATATTATGTCAAATACTATAAATTTGCTAAGAAGTATATTTTGGGTGCTATTAACGTATATGAAAATATACAGCAAAGGTAACTATGAGAAATGAATATGTTAACTTGTTTAATTATTTAACTATTTATTTCATTTAATTATTTGTTTAATTATTTCACTAAGTATATTCATAAAATGTCATGTTGTTCAACCTTCACAGATATTAAAAAATAGATCAGTTTTCAAATTTATTGGTATAAAATTATTCTATGTATTGGCTTGATGAAGTTTATTCCTTTATTTTTATGGTGTAAAGCACATATTTCCAAATGTTGGAAAAAAGGCTTAAAATTATAACATATATTTAGCTTAAAAATATCAAATTTATCATTATCATTACCTTTTCTCTGAACAATTCAAGTACCCATAAAGTGCTTCAACCTGAAAAGCATTCTCCCTTTAGTGAAGCCACTTTCATGTATTTATTATATTGACATTTTCATCTCTAATTTTTGTGACCTTCATCTCTGAAGTATGAAGATACAAAGTGGTGGTATTATATTCTAGTTATATTCAGATTGGATGTAACACAAATGCAATAAACGCACACATGAAATAGAAAAACATAAACTCACATAAAGCTTTAAAACAAAAATAAATTAAGTTCACATAAAGTGAAGAAAATCCAAGTTATTAATACTGAGATCAGAAGGAAAAAATAAGTAAAATAGAGAAAATGAGACACTTGTTAAAGAGCTAAGGAAATAAGATCAGGTAGTTTCATATAATTATTTCCTAGCATGCAGGAATGGTACAGAAAGAGAAAAAGGAAAGTTGCCTAATTCCTTCATGTAATTGGCATGATCTTGGTTGAGTCTTTTCCTGGAATTTTAAATATCCATTGATCTGCTTCTGCATGCATTAATTTTGGAATAGCTTCTATAATATATGATTGATAAATTTGATGACACAAACATTTTAACAAGGCAAAAAATTATTTAAGAGCATAAATGAAAGCAACGAAGTACAGAAATTTCTTTGCATCAGAGGAACAGTGAGATTTATTAACTCACAAGAACTTCTAGAAATAACAACTCAAAGATCAACTCCTCCATAAATTCTAGCAGAATATAATCAAGCAGAACAAGGAAGAGACTTACAATGCCCATTACAATAATAAAGATGATCAACTTTAAAGTAGACATTTTTAAATGATTTACCATTCTTTATGTATTAGATGGAAAGATGAAAGTGGTTTGTGTTATCCAGTGTTGTCAAGGAGGAGGAAATGAAGTAGGCATAAAATGGCTGAGCCTTCTTGTAACACAATTCTGCAATGTTTTTCAATAGTTTGATCATAGTATTTGATTCAAATTTTTCATTTCTAGAAAATTAAAGTTGTTTTTTTTTATTATTATTAGTGGAGATTGAATCCAGGGATGCTTTACTAATGAAGCTACATCCCACGGAACTTTTTATTTTTAAGATAGGGTATTCCTAAATTATTGAGAATGGCCTCAGTCTCACCAAGTACTGGGATTATAGGCATGTGCCACTACACCTGGCTAAAAAATGAAAGATATTTTTGTAAAGATGCACCTAAGATATGCATACAGAAATATTCACCAACCATTATATAAAAGTATTTAAAAAGGGAGCACCTATCATCAGGGACCAAGTAGATTTCCATTAACAGGGACCAAATGAATACTTCATGGCATATCATACTAATAGAATAAAGACAATCATAAGACAGAATAAGATAAATTGTAAGTGGCTTGGAAAAATATTAATGTTAAAGATTGCATTGGAAAAATACAAACCTACTTTTAATCTCTCTCTATAACACACTGGTATATTTTGATTAAGTGAGGAAAAACATACACTCAAGTGTAAAGAGCAATTTTTACTCAGACATGCAGTAAGGAAAACGGTCACTTCATCAAACTTTTTAACATAGCTCTACATTTTGATGTTTGTGACTAGAATAAATTATTTCTCTAATTACAAGTTTTAAAACTATGTTTTAGAAATGTGGAGGGTTAAGGGGAATCACAGGTGGCTCAGTGAGTCCGAGCTGAGCGTCAGTTGTAGGAGACTGGTCTAATTTGCTGGTCTCTGGAAGAAGGTCTATAGGTTTTTGAGGAAGAAAGTGGTTTGCTCAGCTTTGTGCTATTACCATTCAGAGGGATGGATGCTGCCCTGGGAGCATCAGAGCTGTGGAGATGGGTTAGGAGGTTTCTAAACAGACCAAGGGAGATGAAAAATGTACCTAAACTGGGTGACAGCCTTGAGAATGGACGTTAGGGAATGAATGAATTAGAGTACGGTTAGAAGAAATGACCACTGGATGAATGACATTCAAACCATGTAAGTTCTTTAGAAATGGACCTAAAAGCAGGAGGTCAGAACAACTTCCATGGAATTTATTTCACTGTCTTCAATACAGGTCTTTTAAGAAGTTTTTATTTGTGTATTTTTCTTTAATCATAAAAACTCAATAAACATGACTCATATTTTTCTTTTCATAAATGCTTTTTCTCTTGATATCTACTTTCAGGAGATGTCTATCTTACAGGAATTGTTACCAGAGCAATATGAGGTTTTGTAGAACTTTTAATATCATGAAATGGAAGCAAGGGATAAGGACTTTTTTTTTTCATTTTATCTGAGGTTGATAGGGTTGAAATAATCACCTTACTCTTCTTTTGTATACAAGCACCATATAAACAAGTCTCTTAGAATAACAAGAATAAGATAATAACTTGATAAAATAGAAATTCTTTTTCCATTAAAGTTTATTAAGGATTCAGTTCATAGAAAGTCAGTGCACCAGTTAAATTAACAGTTCTTATCTTGTGATTTTAGTCTAGCCCAAAGACAGCAGCTTTATTTTGGATGGTTGCTCTCTACAGAAAAGCTAGTTTTGTTCATATTTGGTAATTTCCCTGTAGTGTCTTTTAACTGAGATTAAATGATAAAAGACTTGCTTTTGTAAAAAATAAAGGGGAAATAAAATTTCTCTTGATACAGTTGACCAGAACTATTTCTTTAGTTCTGCACGCACACACACGCGTGCGCGCACACACACACACACACACACACAACCATTTTTGTGAGTTTATAACCAGAAGGAAGAAGAGAGGAATTGGGAAATATGGGTGACTGGAGCATCTGGCATGGCACCAGGAAATGTTATTCCTTCTACTCAGGCGACCTGAGAGGCTCTCACTTCTCCCTTCTTAGTGCAAAGGACAAAAATGAGGAATACATGGAAACTTTGGGAGGTGCTGGATTTGTCTAACACCTTGATTATGGTGATGGTGTCAAGGCTGCTAGAATATGTCCAGACTCGTCAAGGTGTACACATTAAATATGTGCACTTATTTATATATTGGTGGACCTCAACAAAGTTATTAAAAAGAAACTTTTCTAGCCCAAGGTTTTATGTGGCTGTATATACACATACACATAAATGTAACTAAACAACCAAACAAAGGTGACCCCTGCTGCCAACTGAGGCCCTGCTGCCACATCCTCTGCTTGCTGTGACCACGTGTGCTCTCTGTACTGTCCCTTTCCTGCCATTGTGATTCACAAGGTGGAAGAAACCTCCCAGGTATTCTCCTTAACTGGACTGTCTTCCCCTCTTCCCCAGCCTCCTCTCCTCCATGTGTCAGGAAGTCACTGCAGTTACTTGGAGGAAAGAGTTGAATGCCAGCAATCTGGCCATGGTCTTACCCAGTTGTAATGTTTACTCTTTTAAGTATTTCTTTTAAAATTTAGAATTTAGGCATTAATATTTTCAAATTAACAAAGAATGAAAGCAAAAGAGATAGCCATTAAGCAGATTTTATGTGATTCCAATTTTGGAAGTAACAGTCTTGCTCCAAAATGCCCCCTGGTGACAGATTCCTGACTGAATCTGGGCAATACACTTAAGAAGGGATTTCATAAAGTCCCTTACTTTGCCGTGACATGCTTTGCAAGTGGCATTTGATATTATTTTGTGCTCTTAGGCCTTAGAAAGTTGACAAGAATTTTGGCAAGGAAAGATGGAAAAGGTTTCAACTCAGGAATTCTGTTTTATTGGGTATAATGTACAAAAGAGTAAAGAGTCACAATTTATTTGGATAATTAGAAAAATAGGCAAAGCATGGATACTGGAAAATAATCTACAAAATCAAATTGCTTGTTTCCATTGGTCTATTATATATTCTAATATAGCCTTGGGACCCTGTTAGGTGAAGTAAATGTTAGCAATCTTGACATATTTCCAATGCTCCAAGGAACCTCCCAAATCCTGTTTCTCTCCAACCTACACTACCCTCTTCTGAGAAATTCTAGGTTTGCAAAGTTCTTTTTCAATAATTTTTTTTCAAATTGACCAACATGGATTTATGTGCTCAAATTCATTCAGTCTTTTATGGTCTGTCAAAATGCACAAGGGGCTTCACTCAGGGCACAAGGGCCCACTGCTGAGTCATTTCCAGTGGTGGCTACTGCCTTCTATAGCAATTGAAACTGTAGCCACTGTCCAAGGTCAAAAGAGATGTCAAATTGCAAAGTTGTCCAGCATCAGTTGGGTAGTGCTAATAATGAGACTTTAGCCCTGCTGAAGATGATGTGATTTCCTTCTGTCAGTCAGCTTTTATCACTTTGAACAAAATTCCTGACAAGACCAACTTCGAGGAAGAAAGTTTATTTTTGTCTCATCGCCTCAGAAGTTCAGTCCATGGTTGGCCAGCTGCATTGCCCTGAGCCTTAGGTGAAGCACAACATCATGGTAGAAGGGAGTGGCAGAGGAAAGCTGCTCAGCTCATGGCAGCCAATATGCAGAGAGCCAGGAGCCAGGGATAAGATATGGTACCCAAGGGCATGCTCCCAGTGACCTACTTCCTCCAGCTATCCCAGGTGCCTACATTTACCATCCAATAATCCATTCAAATCATTACTCACAAATGCATTAATCTGTTGATGAGGTTACAGCTCTCATCATTGCCTAAAAGACCCACCAAAGAATTTTCCTGCATTGGGGTTCATGCCTTCAGCACATGAGCTTTTCAGGGGATGTGGAAGATATAAACCATATCATCACCCTGTAGGTTTGCCAGCATACTAGCACCATGTTTTCAAAGCAGAAGAAATGTCTTCATATTCACATCATAGAGTCATGCTGCTCCAGAAAAGGGCAACTTTGCACCTCTGTGAGAGTGTGTGTTTGAGGGTTTATTCAGTTTTTACTCTGATCTCATTTCTTGTAAGGCTTGGAGTTATTTGAGGCTTGGGGTCACTGGCCAGAGGAAAATGTTAACTCGAATATCTGTGACATTTGTGTTCTTAAGTTAGATTGTTATTGCCAAGACTCCAAGGATCCTTGGACGGTCTCATTCACTAATCTTCCAGGCAGTCTGAAATTTATTTAAATGCTATTAGTAATCACAATTTAGACTTAAGTTATTAATTAGTCCATCCTGTTAAATGCATATCTTTTAAAAATTAAGATTCTGTTCTATCTTTCAGAGAAACAGACTATAAGCCTTATTCTCAGCCATTGGAATTTAAATAGTTCAGTTTCTAGGGCCAAAACTTGAACTCTTATTTCAGATTCCAGGGATTCCTTGAACAGATCATGCCTGCAATACAATTTGCATAAGGTCACATAAATTTTATGGTAGAGAACCTCACTTTATTGCTATACATATTTTGATCTAATATAAAAGAAATGGTTTTAATATTGATTATATAATTAACATGATTTTCTCCTTTAGTACAAAAAGTTAGAACAAGGTGGTTTTAGTGTTTTAAAAACTTAAAAATGTGAAATAAAACACATCAAAAAATTAAAATAATACTTATGATAATTTCACCTATATCTTAACCAATTATTATTATATACAATTTATTAAATGTGTTGAAAAATTTCATAAACCATAGTGAAAACACTAATGTAAACATGATCTAGACCCTAAAACATAACATTACCAGCATTCTTGAGGGCTTCTGGTGTCCCAAAGGTCATTATTTTTGTGATTCATAATATCATGGATTAATTCGGCACATTCAAAAATTCTCTAAAAGTTTATTGACTTTTACTAACATAAGATGCATATACAGAAAAGTGTACAAATCATAAACTTTCAGACATTTGTGGAAAAAGCATCCCCAAGTTCTTGTCATGTTTCCTCCCAGAACTTCTTCCCCAGTCAGAGGATAATTTCTATCTACTTCTCACACCATAATTTAATGTTTACTGTTTATAGTAAATAGAATTATACTTTATGCCATCTTTGATTGGCTTCTTTTACTCAGTATTTATTGATAAGTGTTATCATAATTCATTTTTGAAATTACTTAATGATTAGTATTCTAGTCTATGAAATTGACAAAATTTGTACATATTTGGTTGAACATTTGCATTTTTTTCTGTTAGGCTATTGTAGACAGACTAGCAATGAAAATTTAGGACTAGAATAGGTGCTTCAACAGGTCCATGTTAAACAATTTTGTGTAAGTTCTTGATGTATATAGATACTGATGCAGAATTCCCTCTGTTGTATACAGTTATATAATTGCTGGAACACAGGGCATTGCTGAACTTTTTTTTTCTTTTTCTCTTTCTTGGTACTCAGGATTGAACCCAGGGGTGCTCTACCACTGAATTACATCCCTATACTTTTTTGAAAAACGGTTTTTATTTTGAGACAGGCTATCCCTACGTTGTTGAAGCAGGCCTCAAACTTGCAATCCTGCCTCAGTCTCCTGAGAGCTGGGATTACAGGTGTGCTCCACCACACCAAAAGCATTTGCTGAGCTTTAGTAGTTTCTGTTGCACAGTTTTCCTGAGTGGTTATACCAACTTGCCTTTCTACCACAGGGAGTGGTGATTTCTATTGCTGTACATCCTAGTCAACACTTGGTATTGCTGACCTTTTTTGCTTTTTGGTGAGCATACTATGTACAAATGTGCAAAGCCTTGATGTCCTTCACAATCCTTGTCTTATTATTTTTGAAGGTTTTAAAAATGTGTTTCAGGTGTATGTTCTTTGGTAATTGTAGATCCTGGAAATGTCTGTGTTTTGATTTGTATTTTTACTCTATTACTGATACCTTTTGGACACGTGTTCTTCATTTTGCTGTAGTTCAGTTTTATTAAAACTTTACTGTTAATGCTACCTTAGGAAGAAATCTTTGTCAACCCCAAGGTTAAGAAAATACTTTCCTCTGTTTTAATCAGACAATTTATTGTTTTGCCTTCACCTTGGAATGCACAATCCACCTGATGTTGATTGTAGCCAGGGGCAAGGAATATTTCTTTCCATGTAGATACCCAATTGACCCAAGATAATGTATTGAATTTTCCCAACCTTCATTAGTTTGTCTTTATTATATTTAGGTGTGCATGTACATGTGGGTCTCCTTCTAGATCTTCTATTTACTTCTTAAATTGTATCACATTGTGTCAGAATCTCATGTCTTACTACTGCAGTTTTAAAAATCTTGAGAACTGGGAGTGCAATTGCCCTGTCTAGCTTTATTATTCTTTTCCCTTCAAGGTTTCCTTGGCTACTTTTAGTTATTTTGATATACACTTTAGAATCAGCTTATCATTTTCACACAAAAAAGTCCTGCTTGGAAGTGTCACTGAGTTATAAGTACTTCGATGATAGTTGTGTTTTAAAACATTTAGTCTTTCATTCCACAAACAGAGTATGACCCTTATATTAGCATCCTTTGACTATAATAAAATACCTGAAACAATTAAGTCAGACAAAGCTTATTTTGGCTGATGGTTCTGGAAGTTCCAGCCCACGGTTGCTTTGGGTCTCTGATGGGGTTGCAAGATGGAAATTGTGGGGAGTGCATGTGGGACAGAATACTCACATCATAAGTCAGGGAGTAACAAAAGAGATGAGAAGAGGCCAGAGACCCACAGTGCCCTTTGAAGGAACATACCCAATAACCTGAGGACCCTTCAAAAGCCTCCCCAACTTGGAGGTCCACTGCACCTCCCAACAGCACTACTGTGGGGACCAAGTCTATAACATACAGACCACTGGGGGACACACATCTAAAAACTCCCATTCCTCTATTTTTCAGATCACCTTTAATCCTGCTAATAATGTTTCATAGCTTTTGTACAGAGTTTTTTGCACACTTTTTAAAAGATGTCTGCATAGTATTTTGTGGTTTCAATGTTATCATTAATCATATATTTTGAGTCTCTCTTTCTAGTTGTTGCCAATATGCAAAAATGTTCTATAGTGATAATATATAGTGATCTTCATAAATTCCTTTATTAATTTCAGTACTTTATTATATTGTATTTTAGACAAAAACAATATTCATCTTGTTGCTTTCAAGATCTTTGTTAACACAGATGATAAACATAAACATGAAAATATTAAACTGAAAAAATGTGTGGTGACATGGTATGTATTAGATAACAAGATGGAAGCCACACACTGAATAACATTTCACAACACTAGGAATAAGATTTCAATTATGCCCACCACCCACAAAAGAGGTGCAATGAAAAAGCAGATGAGAACAAACTAAGGAAGAGGCTGTGTGCACTATTTTGATGATAAATATATTATCAATAATATTACGGAGACTATGTGACTGTAATTACTATTAATGACAACAATTAAGAAACTAATTTTCTGAATTTGTGTGTAATGGTGCTATAGAGATAACTCAGATGTAATTCTGAACACCTCAAAAAGGTGCAAATAATAAAAGCAAATTATGAACCCATAACTTTTCCCCCAAGAAAGCAGATGTCTAAAATCAATATATATTCTGTCCACTGATTGGAATTTCTATATCTATAGAAAAATTATAAAAGTTGAGACTGTATCCATGAAGTTTCCATTGTATTTTATTGGGCTAGTTAAGATGTGGAAAAATACAGAACCATTTTTAAAAGCTACAAAGCAAAAATCAAGTTCACAGGGGTGATATTCCAATCGTTTGAGTAATTAGATTATCTGAAATAAAGCTTACACCTAGAGAGCTGGATATTTATGAGTTTACTCATGAATTCAATAGACATTTTGTCATTTGGTGACAAGTAATTGTACATCATATTGAGTTGCTATGAAGTATCTAGAAAGAAAATCTTATGCTAGCTTATTTTACTGCAAACAATAATTGCGAAGTCAGGAGTTACATTACCACCAAATTTAATATGTTATTTGTGATCAAAGATATGCAGACAAATGGGAACTGAGTTTCTACCTGAACATAAGAGAAATACCTACTGTTTTTCTCTCTGTTGTCCATTATTTCTGAGATGTACTCTGCAGTGATAATAGTGATAATAAAAACCAGTAGCCTGGGGACAGTTCAGCAATAAATTTTCCAGTCGTGATCCTGCAAAAGTGAAAGAATCTGACAACACCTAGCACCCTGTATTTGTGTCCGTCTTCCATGAAAACCGTGGTTTGTAGATAGGCAGACTACACTGTTTTGTCATCACATTATTAAAAAATGTAGTGGTAAAGCTGATTGACTTGTGCACTGGCCTTCTTGTTATTACTCAGTTTTTAGGGCTGTGGCCATCATTGGATAGATGGTATTAAGGTCTACCACATGCTTATGTCTGCCCTTTTGTACAAACAAACTCCAACGCCTGATGGAATACCCAAGTATTCCTGTGGAGAAAATGTGGGAACTGGCTAGTTACTTTGAAATTCCAGAACCTTGAACAAGTGTAAAGAGGACTGACAAATTGCATTTGGTGGGCTCCTGGACAGCCAATTTGCACAAAGGATGCCATGGGCTATGGGAAAATAATGTGGTCTACTTGTGGCAAGCATGCTCGGAATAAAAACACACCAATGCTGTAGTCTCAGGATGGCAGAGCAGGAAATAAGACAGAAGTTAAATGGGAGTACCTCTCTTGGCCTTTTAATACACATTCAGTAAAGCATGTTAAAGAGTTGCTTTCTGTGGAGGAAAGCTGCTTCTCAATAGGGTTTTAAAAGCTTTTATAAGACAATGTAGAGATGTTGCATTTGTGTTGAACTACAATGGAATATTATTACAAGGTTTATTTTTCTTCTAAAAACAAAGCATATTTAAGAAAGAGATAAAAGAAAAAAGAAAGTAAAAATAACCTACCATCCCAGAAGTATTTAACTATTCTTCCACATTACTGTATGTGTGTTTTTGTATAACTGATTTTTGTACTTTATTTGTACATAGAGAACATTTGTACAATGAGAACATACATTATTGTAATCTGCTTTTGTTGTTGATTACTTAGCAACATGTTGTGAATATGTTCTCATTGTAGTGAAAATATTCTAAATAGTCATTTGTTTGCTGTGAACTATTTACTATTTTGATGGATCATAATTATATAACCATTCCCCTGGTCATAAGTATTGAAACATTTTCTTTATTCTCTTTTATTTTCTTGCTTATTTCTGGCACAAACCACTTAATCATGAAAATATTTTTACCTGCATAGGTGACTATATGATTATCCCTTTATGTTAAATAACTGGAGATATAAATGATGGACCAAAGGGTGTGACATAGAGATTAGCCAGACTCAATAGAGTACCAGCAAAAAGTATCTTTATTCTTTCCACCATTATTCCTTGAAATTTTACTGTGATTAAATTTTTTGTTCTACAAGTGAATTAAATTTTGGGCAAAATTCATGGTTTTTCATAACACTCTTAGATTAAAAGCAGATACATTGTCCAGCATGAAAAAATAAATTATCTCAAACCTGGACAAAGGAATTTTTGGAATTGTTGTGTTATAAGCCCCTTCTTTTGTGGAGGACTTTCACATGTTCACAATCAACTTGTTTGAGAGGATGCTTTAGCAGACCTTAGAAGTTCTGTCTACAAGGCTGAGTAGAGTTTATTTCAAGTCCATAAGTATAGTTTAAAAAATCAATCAACCTAATTTCCTACAGTATTGAACAAAAGTAAAGCTCTTATGATTCTATTGATTGATACAGAAAAAGCATTTGGTTAAACTCAACATTTATTTATGATTAAAAAAAAAGAAACTCTCTGCAAATAAGAAATAGGAAGGATTTTCCTTAATCTGAAAAGAATATCAAGTGCTGTACAGCCTTTGTAAGATGCATTTTCCTGTAGAGCCTACAGATAAAATCATATGTAGTGACAAAATCCATTCAAGATCAATAACCAGATGATCATGCTAACCTCTTTTACTCAATATTTTAATTCAGTTACTAGTCAATAAAATAAAAGAATAAAAAAGCCTAAGAACAGTTAAGGGGAAATAAAGGTGCCCTTTTGTGTAGATTAAGATGATTATGTATATAGAAGTTCCAAAATAATCTAAAAACCCTTATGCTGATAGGGAATTAAACAATGTTACTATATAAAAGTGATAAGAAAAAAACAGCACTACAGTTATATATAATAAACAGTGAATAGGTAGAAAAGACAAAAGAGCACTTAAAATAATATTGTAAAACTCAGATATCTAGGAATAAATCTAAATAATGATGTGCAACATCTCTTCTAAGTCATCAAGAACCAATGGACAGAAATTAAGTAACCCCAACATAAAAGAAAAAAGTATTTCATAAAGAACTGGAAACCTTATTTTTGTATATAGTTTAATTATTTTTACACTAATCTCAAATCCAATGAGAATACAATAAAATACCATTAGAATTTATTGACTTGTTTATATAAAAAAAATCAAGAAGTTGAATTTAAAATGAAGCAGGAAATGTAAAATGCCAAGAATAGATAGCTTGTGTCACTGTGATCAAAATACCCAACAAGAAAAACTTAGAGGAGTAAAAGCTTATTTGGGGCTCACAGTTACTAAGGGCTCAGCCCACACATAGCCAACTCCATTGCTCTGGGCCCAAGGTTAGGCAGAACATCATGGAAGAAGGGCATGATGGAGGAGTGCTGCTTCATTCATAGATGCCAGGAATCAGAGAGAGAGAGAAAGAGAGAGAGAGAGAGAGAGAGAGAGAGAGAGAGAGAGAGAGAGAGAGAGAGAGAAAGGAGTCACAGGAAAGATACAAAGATGAAGCCTTCCTTTCAGGGCAATATCCCCAGTGACCCATCTCCTCCAATCACACCCCACCTGCCCACAGTTACCACCTGGGGGACACCTCATATTCCATCCTTGGTTCCCCAAAGTTCATGTCCATCTCACAATACAAAATGCATTTAGCTCATCTTCAGGAGTCCCATAGTTTTAACAGTTTGCAACTTTGCAACATTGCCCAGAAGTCCAAGTGCAAAGTCTCATCTGAGATTCAAGGCAAATTCTTGGCTGTGAGCCCCTGTAAAATTCAAAAGCAGGTTATATATATCAAATACACTGTAGCACAGCATAAATATTTCCATTTCAAATGGTATGCACAGGAGCATAGGAAGAAGGGATGGGTCAAAACAAGACCAAAACCCAGGCAGGCAAATGGGTCCTGTAAATTCACACACAGCAACTAGAAAACATGGTGGAGCATTGCACTCTCCAAAGGGCTTGCAGCTTTGCCCCTTTGGCCTTCATGGATGCAGTTCACCTGGGCTCTGTGTTAGCCTGGCTCCCTCAACAACCAGCAGGATTTTTAGCAAACAGACCATGTTATTGGAATCTTTTAATTGCTGGGTTCTCCATTCTGGCTTTGGCTTCACCTTCATAGTTTCATGTATTACCTCCTCAGGGGCAGCCCAGAGGGTTTCTGATCCTGCTACACTTTGCCTTGCTTCCCAGGTCTTCCTTTGAAATTTTGGTGGAGTCCTGCATAACCCTGTATCTCCAGCATTTTGCATTTCTGTAGAACCAACACCACATGGACAATGTCAAGATCAGCTGTCAGCTCACACAATACTTGGACCCCTTGTGGGATTATGGCTGCAGTAACTTCTGAGTGTCTGCATGGCTTAGCATGGTGAAACAACTTCTTAAGGCTACCCGTGTAAACAGGGTTCCCTGATGATTCCTTCTCAAATAGATTTTCCCTTCTACATCTTTGAGCCTGCAATAGGAGTGACCTTGGAAATTTTGAGATGTCCCCAAGCCATTTTTCCTATTGTCTCTGTGAAAAGACAACTCTTTAGGGGCTGTAGTCTGTTTGACAACTATGTCTTTCTTAGTCCCAGTTTTACATGTGTTTTTCTGGGCAAACTGCAAGTCTTTTTATTTGTTCTAATCAGTTATACATGACAATAGGGTGAATTTTGACACATCATACATAAATGGAGTACAACTAAACTTTAATTTTTTTACACCTTTGCTTTCTGTTTCCAATACTCACAGTAAACCTGGCTAAAAGTTGCTGGGAATATTCATGGCACTGACTGAATTCTTTGCTGTCTTGAAATTTTCTCCACCAAGTTAATCCATCACCTTTAAATTTAGCCTCACACAAAATATCTGGACATTGGCAAAATGGAGACAAATACTTTGCTAGAATATAATTATCATAGATGGTCTTTAGTCCAATTCCCAAGAGAGTTTTCATTTCCCTCTGAAACCTCATGAGCACAGTCCACATTTCTATTGGCATTCTGGTATTCTAAGTTCCCACTAGAATCACCCTTTAAGCTCTGCTTACAATATTCTTAAAATTTTCCAGCTTTCATTTCTAAGCCTTTTCAAATTCCTCCTACGAATCAGCTCCAGAGGTTTCTGAACTACATGGTCAGATTAGTCACAGAAAGGACCCCACTCTCAGTACTAATTTGTTTTAATCCGCTTTGCATTGCTGTGACTGAACAACTTAGAGGAGAAGAAGTTTATTTGGGATTTACAATTTCAGAGGTCTCAGTCCATGGTCAGCCTTGTTCATTGCTCTGAGCCCAAGGTCAAGAAGAACATCATGGTGGAATAGCACGGTGAAGGAGCACTGCTTCATTCATGGCAGCCAGGAAGCAGACAGTGGGGTAGTGGCCATTTTTCCAGGGAACCTCCCCTGTGACACACTCCCTCCAGCTATACCCCACCTGTCCACAGTTACCACCCAGTCAGTCCATTCAAACTAGGATGGATGGACTAATTAGATTATAGCCCTCTCAATCCAATCATATTACCTCTGAATATTTCTGCACTAACACAAGAGATTTTGGGGACACCTCATATCCAAACTATAACAAATACCATTATAATTTATTTGTTGACACATTTATTTAAAGAGCAAGAATTTGAATTTATAATGAATGTAGAAATCTTAAAACAAAAAGAAAGTTGATATTCTGGAATGTCCTCCAAATGCTCATGAGTTAGCCAATGCTGTAGTGTTCAGAGGTGAAAAGATTGGGTCACAAGGGCTCTGATCTCAAAAGATATTGAAAGTGGATTATTCCACTGATGAAATAATAATATGAATAGGCTACTAGAAGGTGGTGAAAACTATTGGCAGGGGGACATGGCTGGGGGAAGATGATCACTGGGAGCATGGCTTTGGGGACTGTCCCTGACCCCTTCCTGTTCCTCACTGCTTCTTGCATGCCCCAAGCTCAGCAACTTTCTTCTATGACACTTCCACCATGGTATTCTGCCTTATCAGAGGTCCAGAGCAATGCAGCCAGTTGATCATGGATTGAATCCTCTGAAACCATGAGCCCAAATAAATCTTTTCTTCCTCTAAGAAGTTCCTGTAAGTCTTATATTTTGGTCACAGTGACATAAAACTGACAACACATCTATCCTTCCAGGTTATTACAGTGGTAGAATAATCAACTTGATGTTGGTGTGCAGACAAATGGATCAAGGAAACAGAATTAAATAAACTGGTTTATATGTAGTCACATTATTTGTAATAGGAAATATAGCAGTTCGTTGATAAAAGAAAGGTGCTAATAAATAGTCCTGTGTCATTTAGATATTCATGGAAAACTTTAACTTGATCTCTAACTCACTACACATGCAAAATATTTTCAAGATGAATTGAAAATCCAATTCAATTAGAAGCAAAACAATAAAGATATTAGGGGAAAGCCTTAATGATCATGACTTTGCTATAAATAAGACAAAATACACTCATTATAATATAGAAAATCTATTGACAAACGGTTTATTAAAATGTGTAGCAAGTGTTCTGCTATGCTTGTGGTAGAACAACATGATAGAGTAATTTTCCTCCTGTCATAATCAATTAGCATAATGGAAAAATCAAAGGTTTTCAGATATCACAAAATAGATCACACAGAATCGTGATCTATGAAGCAAGGGAAACAAAAGAGGGGAGCTCCAGGAATGCCCAGGTGGTCTGTAAGGAAACACTTTCTGGAGCTTAGAAAGGGTTGGAATCACAAGGTGAGTAGGACTGTCCTCCTGATTGGAGGAGCTCAGGTCTAGTTTTGGAAGAAAGGTGGCCATGATTTGCATGAATTAGTAGCAGGATTAGTACAGAAGTGCATGTGGAAAGAACTCGAGAAATCTATGAGAGATAACATTGGTTCTGTTGTAGAATACCATGCCACTTATGTGTAGTGTGACATACCAGGAGATTGGGAAAAGAATGACCAGGAAAACGTGATCCAAACAATTCCTATAACTCACAAAGGACTGGAGGACTTTTCATGTGTCAACCAGACAAACGGAATGTCTTTGAAAACACCTGGGCCATCCAATGAGGAGCACAGAAAGGCTGTGCCTCAGTGATGTGGCTGAGCCTGAGAAGAAAGGTCATTCCCTAGATCACAACGTAACAATGAGTCTGGATTGGACAATGGGTGCAGAGGTACCGAGAATGGGAATAAGTTCTAGTGTTGTATTGTAGAGCTGTAGTTGACTGTAGTTAACAATAACCTATTGTATATTTCAAAACAACTAGAAGAGAGGATTTTGAATGTTCCAACTGTTCAGAAATGGTGTTTCAAATCATGTGTATGCTACTTACTCAAATTCGATCATTATATATTGTATACATGCATCAAAATATCACATTGTACCTAGTAAATATGCACAATTTTACACATCAGTTAAAAATAATATTTTTTTTAGAAATTAGTCATTTTAATGTGTTATCGGTAAAGGCAGATATCTTACAATTACTTTCAAAACTACTTTTTTATATACAGTTTCTATGCAAATGGCAATTTTTCATGGAACTATATCTTAAGTGATGATGCAACCAATTCAGCTCATCAAAAGTATTAATACTATGGAGATGATAACTACATGGTTAATTTTTAAGACAGTGTTTGCCATAAATTGGGAATGAGGCAGACATCATTACACTATGCACATGTATGATTACATGAACGGTATGAATCTACATCATGCACAACCATAGAAATGAAAATTTGTACCCCATTTGTGTACAATGAATCAAAATGCAATCTGTAAAAATAAAAAATGAAAGTTTGTCAGAATCTCTATGATGTTATGATTTAGGTACTGGTATGAAGTTAAAAACAAAAATTTTAAAAGTTAACTAAAAAACAAGTATAGAAAAGACCAAGTGCCTCTGTAATCGAAACATGAACAGAACACAGGTTAACACTTTTGAAAGTAACACCACAAAACTGAGCACTCAGTAGCATAGATTCACCATGTCTAAAATGACTGTACATTTAAATACATGCAAAAAGAATAAAAATGTACCCAGTAACAGGAGAAAAATCAGAAAATGGAAAAAGACACAAATGACAAAGCAATGGACTTACTAGGCAAGGACATTGAGAGCTTTCATGAACCTGCACCATGTGTTCAAGTATTTAAGAGAAAACCACCATAATAAGAATAAGAACAGAAGATAAGACAAAGATCATACCAAATAAGCACAAAGAAGATTAGACAAAGAACAAGGAACAACTCATTGGATGAGGTTTAGAACAAAACAGACATTGCAGACATTTATCTAAACTCGTAAACTTGAAGTCCAAGTAAGTTAGCCCCAAAAGGAAACAAACGGAAACAAACAAAAAACAAACACAAGCTCAATCATGAAAATGTACACGAAGGCTCCCTTGGCTCTGTTTGCACTTCTCTAAATTACTTGGTTTACCAAGTCTTTCACATATCAGTGTTCATGCTTTTCTTTGTGAATTTTTAGGTGAAAAAACATGTTTATGTTACCTGGATCCAAATCCTTTATAATAAAAGACCATTTCTACAATCAGAATACAGACCATTGGTTAGACGGAAGTCAGAACAGACTGACCCAGTCTTTTCCTACTTGCTAATATGACTTCAGACTGTAACTTGAGTCTTTGATGAGAAGCTGAGGTTACTATTCCAGGTTATCACTTTATTATTTTTAGCAGACCATCCTGATCAGGAAGGCTACTCCAAAGTTGAAAACAGTGATGTGATAGGTGATTTTTTATTCCTGTTGTAGGGACATTGCTTTAATGTGACTGCTCTTTGTACATGTAGAAGTCCACACTCTGATGAGCACAGTTAGTTCCTAAGGGGATACCTCAAGCAGATTTTTGAGAAGGAGGGCTATAAGTTCCCAAAACTTAGTTAGCAAACATAATTTGTCTCTCAAGATGGAGGAAACCCACTCCAACATAGCATTAAATAGTCAGACTTTCTTTGTTTTTGAATACTTTTTATTTGCTGGTGGACCTTTGTTTAACCAATTTATTTATATGTGGTGCTGAGACTCAAACCCAGTACCTCACACATACTAGGCAAGTGCTCTACCACTGAGCTACAACTCCAGCTCTAGTCAGACCTTCTTTATGAAATCTGTTACATGCCTTTGTGTATTGAATTGTCTCTTCCAAATCCATTTTGAAGTCCTTAGTGTGTAACTTGATTTGTAAATAGGGTCATTGCAGATGTTTACAGGTAAGTCGGAATGAAGTCACACTGACACTCCAGTGTGGGGATGGATCTAATCCAATATGATTGTTGTCCTTATAAAAAGGAGTACTTTGGACACACACAGGGAGAATGCCATTGGAATATGAAAGCAGAGGTCAAGGTGCTGTATCTACCAATCAAGAAAAGCCAGACGGCATGCAAACTACTAGAATCTAGGGGAGCAGAATAGAATAGGTTCTCCTTCACTGCTCTTGGAAGGAACCAGCCCTCTTACCACCTTGATCTTGGTCTTCCAGCCTTCATAAATGCAAAAAAGTAAGTTTCTGTTGTTTAAGTCACCCAGTTTGTGGTGCTGGAATATGTTTGCAATTACAATCTTAGAAAATTCATACAAGTGTAAAACAAAACAAGAAATGGGACTATTGGTTGAAATGTCCTCAGAAACAAACTGATTCATTAGGAGAAAATGCTCATATATGTCTAGCACAGGTGGAAGTAATATGTATGCTAAGGGGTATATTGACTAAAAGGGTACGTTATTGTAAAAGAGAAAAATTCTTATTTTAAAAAATAGGGGTTATGGTTGCATCATAAGCCAGTTTAAATTGCTTTTGTTTGGCATGGATCTTTAAATGAAGAGAGTTTTTAAAATATAGTGTTGAGATATAAATGATGCTCACTAGGAGAAAAATGAGAAGCATGGAAACACAGTTTATCATTAATTGGGTTTCACTTATTATTTTGTATTCTGCTGACTCCAAACCAGCAAGTTACCACATTCCAGACTGCTTAAAATTAACTCAAAACATCTTTAAATGATAGCAAGAGGAGCTGTGTGATTTAGATTTTTTTTCTTTGAGTTCCTCTAGTCCTTAAGACTAATGGAATCAGTTGGTGAGTTATTATTAAAATGTCCTTCAAATTTGAGACATTTCCAAGTAAGTTATTCAGAATGCCTACTGTTATTCTTTTACCAGCTTTCATTTGTACTTTATGGGTCAGGGACTAAAATGTAGGATGCTCTGCAAGTCCAAGTGATTTCAATATAAAAGATATTAAGGAAGCAAAACTGCATGCCGAGCAAATCTTTATCTTAATTATCTGCTAGAACATGAAACGTTCACTTCCGCACCTAAAAAAAAAATAATGAAGCTGCATACTTAGGTATAGCCTTTATTGCACTATGCAATTCTCATTTGTTTCCATAATTAACAGATAGTGAAATTTTAAAGGAGAAAACACACCCTTTTCTTGCATGCAGTATATTCTGCAGAAGAGTGAGGCATGTAAATTTCCATCAGAACAGGTCTTAGCTGCTGTGAAGAATTCCATGTTGAAGCTTAAAATTTGAGACTGCAATTTTCATATGGTAATTGTTGGGAGCAATTCATCTTTGCAGGCACAAAAAGATGTTCCTGCAAGTGTCCCCTGCCCCTCCTCCCCTCAAAAACTGGTTAACACTACTACATTTTTTTTTTTTTGCTTTGTTTTCCTAACTGATCAGGCATTTTTCTCATAGTGAAATTGAGACAATTTTCTGAATTTCTACTGAATATTTCCATGTCATTTTAACTCTGTCAGTGTCACAGTGAAACTAACTATACCACAGAGCTTTTCTAAATGAATTCATTTGACAGAAGAGATTTGCTGCTGACCTCACTTCTCCTGAACTTGGCAGCAGTCCTAGTACCATGAACATGGCTGTTAAGATGGAATTCTGTATTATTTGTCCAAATCCAGCATATTATTACATGTGGATACACGACTGTTCTTGCACCTTCAAACCATCGCTGATGGAAATGCACACAAGATGAAAGTCCAACACCAGTGATGGGTTATCCTGTGATTGGAGAGGCTGAATGACTTATTCACATAACTCTGCAAGACCATATTGGGGGGACAAAGATTGTTTCAGAAATTGATGTAAGGGCAAGATGATATATTACACAAGTTGAATTCCATGAAACTATTTGTAGCATCCCACTTTTGAAATGTTATATTCTAAAGTTCAAATGTCTGTTGTGCTTCCCTGGTGTGCTCTGAATGGGTTCTCCATTCAGTAGCCTTTTCCATTTCCAGACACTGCTTCCTGCTCTTCCCCAAGAGATCTAGAAGTAATAGCTTTTTGCAGTTGCTGGCTTCAGGTTCAACATTATCCTTTTTGTTTCTTTAAACCCTGTCTAAACCTTCATAAGTCACCACTTTCTTAAACTTTTTTTTCAAAGTCCTCAGTTGAGTGGACCATCAGTATCTGCCAGCACCTGACTGGCTGATATGGCAGCTAGACATCTGATTTGGATTCGAGTTGATAAAGCCCATACTTTCCAGTCAGTAGACTTGTACTACAGTAGTGTAAAACTAAGTGTCCATGATAATGAAGAGGCGGGAATGTGACTGGGTGGCTTGAAGATACTTGGTTCATGGATCCTTGAGTCACTGATGAAAAGAGACAGGAATTAGCCTATATTGCTTATTTGTTTCCTAATTAGTAGAGATTCATCTTGAGATTTGAATGACAGGTTAAGTTCATGGTTCAATTTCTGAACTCTTTCATAGTAGAATACGTACTGAAAAGATGGCTTGTTATATAAATTTGTAATAATTTCTTGAGTTTTAATGGGAAATGAGAAGGATGTGTGTGTGTGTGTGTGTGTGTGTGTGTGTGTGTTTTCAGGGCATACAAAAACAACTTCAAGAGACATGCAGATATATGCTGTTTGTATTTGACACCTTGACCAATATGTTTTCCAGTTCCCAGTGCTACGAGAACAGATGGAACCATCTGTTTGAGCACAAGGTAAAAAGCTATAAGCATTACTTCTTTCCAATTGCTTAGTAAAAATGAACTTGCTTAGCAAAAATGATCAAAAGAAAAACACATAATCCAAAAAGAATGTTGAAAAGTTTTCAAAAAGTGAAGCACTATCAAGAGCATTGGCAAAAATCAGTAGGTGCAAAAATATGATCCTTATGAATATGGTTATATGTTCTATACCATGGTATGGAAGGCACAGGTAAAACCTCTTTTTTTTCAAGGAGAGGCTGGATAATTCCAGGGATGCTTAAACTCAACACTACATGGAATAATAAGGGAGAGTGGGCATGTGGGAGAATGCTAATCCTGATTTCTCAAGAAAGAGAGGACTATGGTTATTGATGATTTCCTGAGAATGATGAAAAAGGGGCCAACCATCATTGATAGATGGCCCATCTCAATGACCTAACAAACCCATCGACATGCCCCATGTCTACTGATTTATGTGAAAACGGGTTCTATTACCACAGTGAACTGGAAAAATATTAAGGTACTTAAATCTTAGGCCAGCAACTGAAGACTGAGGCCATAAGGGATCTTTTACTTTATCTCTCATGGAAAAAATATTCTGCAAGGTTGATATAAAAAATGGAATTTAATTTTCTGGTCAATGATTTCTGACTCCAACTTAAGCATCCTTTGAATGGAGTAGCGTCTCCTGATGACAACTTGTGAGTTCTGGGAAGCATGTATGTGACAAGAAATTCACTTACCTGACTGAAAGGGCTTTTAAAATGAAATGTGAGAGAAAATAAACAACATTAAAAGTGACAAAAAATAGCCAAACATGAATATGGATCCTGTGGAAGATAAGAGCTAAGACATAAAAGAACATCAGTATCATGCATTTGCATCAGCGTCTTGGTGGAATGATAATGTGAGCATCTGAGTGAGCAAAAGGTTTTTTGCTTCCATTGGCCAATGATATATTCATAATCAAAAACAAAGAATTTTCTGTCCATTTATGTTACACCAATGAGCTTGGCTTAAAATGGTAAGGATCAAATTGGAGCAGTATCTCTTTTCCTGAGGTTTGCTAATAACTTTTGGAGGTATAGTAGACTATATTCAAAGAATGGTTGAAGAAACTAAGTAGAGTTTAATTGAATAATTGGGGCTTATTTCTGAAGTCATTAAATGACTGTTATCTGTCACCATAGGTTTGATCACTAATTTTTCAGATGCTTAGTGTCCTTTATATATCTGAAGTACTCCTATACACTGCAAACTTCTCACCTGAAAAGAACAGAATTTCAGGCTTCAGTAGGGAAGTGATATTGTGGCAATTTTACTGCCTATTGTGCCTGTATTTGAAATGATCCTTAAATATATTGGTCTAATTAGAGTAAGGTTTGAGTTTAATCATGTTTGCCTTTCAAGCTATGCTGTTACAAAAGATCTATTTATAGTTTTGCAAAACTATAAAAAAAATGTTCTACTTAATTAGTTTCTTCTGAGTTTCTGATAGACATTTTCGGGAAAAGAGCAATGGCACCAAGCTGATTTTACTTACAACTAATTTCTTTGGAGAGGTGCCATTTTTATTCAAAAAAATATTTATTAATTTTGTGAGAATTCATTGAAGGTCTTGAGTAACTGGCTTAGTTTTATTTCATGGTTACTGTGTTCCATGTGCCCAAGAATCCAGTTTCCTGATCCATGCTGATGGTAGCACAAGTCTTCCTTTGCCAGTTGAAATCTCAGATCTGTTCATCTTTAATACAGATGGTTTATTCAGCCAGTAGAAACATTTTGCATCCTGTATTTTTTCATTGTCTTAAAACATGACTCCAGCTTATTTCCCCCAAATTCCTCTTCTTTTGACTTCATGTTTTAAATGTTAATAATTTCATTGTGTCTATTTTTATAACCCAATCTAAATCCTTTCTGACACTGCTGGTATATAAATAAATTAGATAGGTAACAGATATGTAAGTAGATGAATAATATAGAATCTAGTGTATTTTAAAGGGCACAACTCCAAAGTGCAGTACACTGGAAAGCCAGCTAGACAGTCTTCAGAAGAACCAAAGTTGGCTTCCTGTGCTCCCTTAACTGGGTTTGAAATTTTGGAAAAGTCATTACATTAGTTCATAATTTATTTTTTAATATGGTGAATGATTGGATAACATTTAAAATCCATTCCAATTTTAATAGTATATGGGGATGAAAAATATTACCAGCCAAAGCTTGCAGGAAGCTCCCTGTCGAAGCATGGTCTGGTGGCTGTTCACAGCTCAAAGCTGCACCCTTCTGAGAATTGCCCTAGGTTGATAGGAGCCGCTTCCCTTCTTTGGGCAATACCTGGGAGGTTAGGCAATCCCCCATGGGGAAGCAGCTGGCAAAGATGGACCCACACAATGGATAAAAAAGACCAGCCTCCTTGCCTTTAAAAGAAGTAAGCCTGTGGTGTCCTTCCTGGGGAAGAGCTTTTCATTGCTTCAGGGTGAGGTTAGATTCACCTGAACCATTTTCTGGATTACTGAGCCTGGATGCCTGCAAACAACTGTTCCCATACCACCTTGCCAGCTGTACTCCTGTGAAATTTGGCTAGCCAAAGGTACTGCTGGCCAGTTGAAGGGGAAGGGAGGAAAGAAATATTTATCTGTATACTCTAACTACATAGGGATCAGAACATCTGAGGACTCCAGCAGTCCCAGCAGCGAAAGAGCTTCTAGTAGCTTTAGTAGCAGGTATAGGCTGACAGGCTTGAACAATTTCCTGATTTCCAGTCAATTCTCTTTTTTCCCTTTTTTGCTCTTCTAATATTTTCCATGTTTTTTGATCGTCCAATCTTCTAAGCATCATCACAAACACTTTTTTCTTTTTTTTTTAATGGATCATTTTCTTATATTAAACCGTCATTGTTTGAGATCCCTAGAGTGGTTTTCTCTTGTTCAAACTGGCTTCTAAAGAATAAATATTCCATATTTATTAACTACTGAAGTAGCTAATCTCTAGTTCCTTACTACAAACCAGGAACTTTACAAAAATTAACTCATTTCACCTTCAGTCTTTGAGACACAATTATTTTATAGATGAGGAAACTGAGACACAGAGATTGAATTACATGCCTAAAGTCCTACTGGGCGGCACAACGGGTCTCTGAACCTTGGACAGTAGGGTATCACTCTGTCTCAGGGCACTGTGCATTCTTGTCAAATGCCAACTTCCTAGTGTGCACCCAATCTTCCTTTAACTTTCAAAAGCATGTGCACATCATAGGGTATTTTTCTTTTGTGACATTTACATACTGGCTTTCATGCATTCAATGCCTCTCGATTTCCCAATGATAACAGCATTAATACATTTTTAAAGACAGAACTCTCATGACCTAATCACCTGTCAAATGTCCCACATTTCAACACTGTTACAATGCAATTAAATTTCAACCAGAATTTAGAAAAGACCTTCAAACATAGTAATATGGTATCAATATGGTATTTGTCCTTCCATTCTCTCCTCCTTCTCCTCCTCCTCCTCTTCTCTCACCTCCACTTCCTCTCCTTCTTCTCCTCCTTCTTCTTCCTCCTCCTTCTCTTCTTCTTCCTCTTCCTCTTTTGTTTCTTTCTTCCTTCCCCTCCTCCCTTCTTTCTTTTCTTTCTTCCTTCCTTCTTGCTTTCAGTTTTGCTTGAAATCCCAAATAACGTGATACTGGATTAAGAATTAAGGAGTTATTCACGTTCGGAATTGTATAGACTGAAATAAATCTACTTCTTTGATACAGATACAGTGAAGTGAAATAATACTGAAAATGTTAAAGAATATATGTAAAATTCTTTCCCTTAGTTCTGAAAATAATGAAGGAATAAATTTTATATTACAACCAGAATTGCTAGCTTTTGTTATTAATGGGTTTGTCAATTTTATGTCAACCTTTTTTCTTTCACTTTTTTTATTGGTGTATTCTAGTTGTACAGAATAATGGGATTTGCTATTACATGTTCATACATGTACACAACATAACAATATAATCTGCCCAATATCATCCCCAGCACATTTCCCCTCCCTCCACACCATTACTTAGTTCCTTTCCTCTACTGATCTCCCTTTGATTTTCATGAGATCCACCCCCACCTTTCTTTTTCTTTTCCCTCTTGTTTTCACATATGAGAGAAAACATATGATCCTTGACCATCTGAGTACCATCTGAGTTTGACTTATTTCACTTAACATCATGGTCTCTAGTTCTATTTTCCTGCAAATGATTATGTCAATTGTTTCATCCATTACTTCTAATATATGTTTCTTTCTGAAAAGTAGTTTTTAAGTCATCAAGGACTAAATCAATGATGAAGAGACTATTCTATATTTATTGAGCTTCTAATATTCCATTTGGTATATATTAAACCATAGTTAACTATGTGATAATCAGTGATGGATATATTAGCATTGAGCAGTCTTTAAGTAAATGGTTCTATTACTAACTCTGCTTACTAACTAGAAAAATTATTTAAACTTTTTATTCTTCAGTTTTCTCATCTGAAAATGAAGAAAACAATAGGAATATTTCATAGTGTTTTTATGATGATTAATCAAGAGGAAACAAGTTATACACTTGCATATTTAAGATATTTGTATTAGCAATAGATGTGTGACTTCACCTGGTTTCTGCTTCTATAACAGAACACCACGGACAGTGTAATTTATAAATGAGCACAATTTATTTGGCTCATGGTTCTGGGGAAACAAAAGCATGGAGTGTCATCTGGTGAGGGCCTCCATGACTCATCATAACATGGTAGAAGGGAGAATGAGCACACGCAAGTCAGAGAAAGAAAGACCAGTCCCACTCACTTTTATAACAAACTCACTCTCATGATAACTAACCCACTCCACTATAACAGCATTAAACCATTCAAGAGAGACAAGACCTCACCACCTAATCACTTCTTAAAGCTCCCACCTCTCAATATTGTTATAATGGAAAATACATTTCAACATGAATTTTGGAGGGGACATTCAGAACAAAGCAATGAGATTCCCTCTCCCTCTTTCACTTTCTCCTTCTTCCCTCCTTTCTTTTCTTTTTTATATCTTCTTTCCTTCTTTCTTTATCTATTTTCTGCCTTTTCTTCTTTTTCTCTGTCTCCCTTCTTTTCTCCCTCCTTTCCTCCCTTCCTTCCTTCATTCCTTTCTCTCTTAGGATTTGGGGATAAGAAGTTTCCTTGTGCAACTGGATGGTCTAAGTGCAAACTTATTAAAATAAGTTAGTTAAATCACTATTTCTACATTTTAATTTCTGTGTTAGTCAACTTTTCATTGCTGTGAACAAAATACCTGACAAGAACAACTTAGAGGAGGAAAAGTTTATCTTGGCTCAGAGTTCAGAGGTTCAGTGCATGAATGGCCAACTCCACTGCTCTGGGTTTGAGATAAGAAAGAACATCATGGTGGAATGGTGTAGCAGAAGGAAGGCAACCAGGATTCATAGAAAGGAAGAATGAAGAGCCAGGGACAATATATAATCCCCAATGGCATGCACCTATTGACCTATTTCTTCCAGTCTTGCCCCCACCTGTCTATGGTTACCATATAGTAATTCATTTGAATTATTAATCCATCAAATAAACTAATCCACTGATGAGTTTACAGCTCCCCTGATGTAATCATCTCACCTCTGAACACTCCTGCATTATCTAATTTTCTGAGGATACCTCATATTCAAACCACATCAGTTTCCTTGGTAAGTACCATACCAAGAATAACATGCAATAATTGTTAATGTTCAGCATTCCAAGTTTCAACCGAGGTGATGGTCCAGAGGTTTCTGCTTCTTCTTCTACCAAAGAAGTTCAAATTTCGCCCTTTCTCCTCACCAATATAGTCTATTCTATGATTTTTATCAATTCCAAGAAGTTAAAAAATAATATTACATTGGGGAGAGGTCGGTCAATGAGTAAGTACTAAACTATAGTTATATTGGATAAATAAGTTCTGGTGTTTTATTGTACCATAGGGTGACTATGGACAACTCTATTGTATTGTTATTTTTAAATTTTTATTTGTTCTTCTTTTTAGTTACACATGACAGTAGAATCTATCTTGATATATTTATCAAACATGGAATCTATCTTATTCTGATTAGGAACCCAGTCTTGTGGATGTACAAGATGTTGAGATTCACTGTGGTGTATTCAGATAAGTACATAGGAAAGTGATGTCGATATTGTCTGTTTTAAAAAAATAGAGGAGAGGATATTGGATATTTTCACTACAATGAAGTGATAAATGTTTAAGGAGGTAGACATACATGTTCTGATTGGACCATGATACAACATACATGTATCAAAACATCACAACTGAATAAATATGTACAATTTTATGTGATAATGTAACAAATTTAAAAGAATATTATAAAACTATTAACCTATTAAAATGCATTATAGTATATAAGGGTGTTTTCTTCATGAACAGAGAAAAAACCTTTTGGAAATCCCTCTACATATAATTGTTCATTGTTTTCACTTGCATCTTTTTCTCTCTCATGCTATGATTTGTGCTTTTTCCTACATTTTAAGATAGATGCATGTATGGATACTGCTAGGAATGGTCAGCATGGTCACTAGCAATAAGCTAAGGTTAAAATATTATAAAACCATTGTCAAGAAACATTCCTGTCATCTTTGCAGTATCTTATGATGGAAATCACCAGTTACACAAAAGTAATGGTAATTAACCATATTTGTTGGAGTTAAGTTCATAGGTCACAGAAGCTTCTAGTGGAACCACAGCTTTGAATGGATAATCTTATTCCCAATATGAAATATTGGAAAAGTATTCTGATCCCTTAAAGTTTGTGTGGGAAATTGATCTAGAAACAAGAAAATAGAAATCTTACCTATGCACTTCAAAACCTCATATGTATTTTCCAACTTAGTAGGTATATCCTGCCAAAGACCCAGGTAGAAGGATTGCAGATGTCACATCGACTTTTGAAGGAAGGACTGCTGGCCCAACTCTAGTTGAGACTAGAAAAATGAATATTTTTGTGTAAAGTAGGTTCAGGAACTAGATCAGTAAAGTATACAAGCCCTACAGTGGCTATTTTTGTCCCTCATGCTCATTAGTTTCTGCAAGCATCCATTTTTTACATAACCTAATGTGCTTGCTATTGCTTGAATGTTGAATGTCCCCCAAAGGCCTAGGTGTTGAAGACTTGGTTTCTACAGTGGTGCTATGGAACCTTTAAGAGGAAGAGCCTAGTTAGAGGTCTGTAGGTCACTGGGGATATGCCCTTGAAGGAGATTGTGGGTCAGGGGCCCTTTCCTTGCTTGTTTGCTCCTTGGCAATGAGGTGAGTGATTTTGCTCCACTACATACTTCTGTCATGGTGGGCTATCATGCCAAAGGCTCAAAGCAACAGAGTCAATAGATTATGGACTGGAATCTCCAAAACTGGGAGATAGAATAAACCTTTTATTTTGTTAAGTTTATTATGTCAGGTTATTTGTTACAGTGATGGGAAGCTGACTACCATAGTACTCACAGTAACAGTCTTTAAGCTGTATAGCTAACTACATCTCTTGTTCTGAAATTCCATTTGTGACGCCCAAATGCCCTGCCACCTTGTCTATCTTACTGTTAGGTTTTATTGTTTTTATGTTTTAGTGCTTCTGTTTTCCAGCAATTGTCATCATCCACACTGTCACAGTTGGCCATCTAAGAATGAAGTACAAAATGACAGAGATAAGAGCAGTTTCAAGCAAACAAGCATGGGATAGCATTTTGCTACAAGAGTAGCTGGCTGAGTGTGCATCTGCCCAGGTAGTCAAGCCTGTTTTTACTTTAGGGAAGACAGTGCTCCCCTCACCTTACAAGAAGACTCTTACAACTCTGTTATTTCTACATATTAAAAGTGGCATAAATGAAAGCAGCTTCAAGCAATTTAAAAACTACCACGAGAGTGTGGAAGTAGAGAGAGGTGTCATTCACCCCAAGCTACAAGACCTTCATCTTTTACAACATTGATGGTACAGCTGAATATACCCTCCCTTAGGGGAGAAAAGCCCAGTGAAGCTCATGCTGGATGAAAATGTTATGGTTTTACTTAGTTCTCATAAGCATATTTGACTGATAATTTAAATTAATGAGGCAATGGGAAAACTTCACTTTGCATTACAGATGGAGCAGAGAAACACATGATTCAGTAGGAAAATAGATTTAGTAGCTATGAACATAAACCTTATTGCTATAAAGATCAGAATAGTGGTTTTTTTTATTTCTTCCTACAATGAATAGAACTCAGTAAAGGCATCCTTTTGATATACTTAGATTATGATATAAATAGGAAGAAACATTAGCAATAATATTTTTTTCTAAAAAATCATTGTTGTTCCTAACCCTGGAACTAAAATCTGTTTAATATTACTTGTATAGAATTTAATCTGCATGCAGAAAGAAGTTTAAGCCTATGAATTTTTCAAATTGTCAGTATTCATTATATTAAAATAATATAAAACTTAAAAATAAACACATTCAAATTTGTTTTGGCTCATTTGTACTAACAATTCTGTTAAGAATTTCTACATTTTCTCTGTTGAATAGGTTAAAGAGTGGTATTTGGAACCTGGAAGGTTGGTTTGACACAAAATAAAACTGTAATCTATAACTCCAATAATTAATGTATTTTGTGCTGAGAAACTTCTCTTCTGTATTTCTTACTTTAAAAGAATCTGAAATAATTAGAATCATTTAAAGTTCATCTTAGTAACCCAAAATATGAAACAGAAATTTTTTCTGCAAATTAAGCCAATAATTAAGCTGTTTGAAATTCTTCCCCTTGTATAATATAAAATTACAAATACAATTATGTTAAATAAAAATGAGGTAGCTTTCTGCTTGACTAATCTTAAAAGTCAGCCACTCGAGCATAACCAGGCTTAGAAGTTCAGTCAACACACATGCTTGATTTGGTTCTCCTGACCCAAGCACCAACATAATCAAGAGAGTAGGAAACTCACTTCAATATTTTTCCCCTTTTAGCATAAACTTCAATGAAAGAGTGAAACCTGTAGAAAGGTGAATTAGAAGTATCCTGTCTGGTTTTGAAAAATGAGCTCATATTTCCATCTGAATTCAGATATTGCTTCTGTTGAGAGCTCTTGAAGGCTCCTCAGTAAATCATCACTCATCTATGAGCTAAAGAGAAGGAACCCATTGGTCATGACAGCTCATCGCATCCATGTTCATAGTGGCCGGTCACAAAAGGCAGAAGCTCATCAACATTTGAAGCCAGAACATACTATCCTTGACTATGACTGGCTTTAACTAATAAGGCTTGACTATTTTCTGCATTTTTATTTTCACTGATTCAAACGGTAATCTAGGGAATCTTAGGTCTACAGGAAACACTAAATTTCTTGCTTTATTCCCACGGCTTCTTTGCGCTGCTCACCTCACATTCACACTGTAAGAAGTACGGATTCACTTACCTGCTTTCTGACTTGCCTTTCCATTCTTTCACTGTAGTTTCAATATTTGCAATTTGTCTACTCAGTGATCAAGTGGTGGCCCTCCATTTCTGTCTCTTTTGATTTCATTTCAGATATGAAGAAGGCTTAATAAATTTTTGTTGTGAGCCACACTTTTTGCTTTATCTCTCAGCCATCTCTATGAAAAGAATTCCAAAGTCCGTTGCCTTGCGACTTAGAAATGGCAAATATCATCCTCTTGAACTCATTTCATGTGATTTTGTTTCATGACGAATTACTTGCAAATTTTATCTTCTTTGCAATTCATGTTGCTTCCAGAGACCCTCCTCCTTGCTTTGTTCTCCCATTCTCTTTCTCTCTTTCACTTCTGCTTTGCCTTAGGTCAAGTTCAAAATAGGGTTTCTGGTTTTCTAGGTCTCTGTTCCCAAAGAAAATTCAATTTGAGTGATCAATTGTCAGAAAACTGCACAGGAGTATAAGAAGGCTTATATTGTTGACCTCGAATGTATGGTTATCCAATCTTTCTAAACATGGGATAATATGGAAGCAACTATTAAAAAGTCATATTGCCAGGCGCGGTGGCACACGCCTATAATCCCAGCACTTGGGAAGCTGAGGCAGGAGGATCTCGAGTTCAAAGCCAGCCTCAGCAACTTAGCGAGACCCGAAGCAACTCAGTGAGACCCTGTCTCTAAATAA
>JAJEJO010048545.1:525840-620317 GCA_020662805.1 Glaucomys volans | reverse complement strand
CCCCCCCCACAGGGATAGGCTAAGGAGTAAGGAGGAGCTCAGCCAAGCAGAAAAGGTAAAGCTGGACTGGGCAGGCGGGCAGGGTGGGCCTTCATTCAGCGGTTGCTGCTAAATCCCCATGTCCCCTTGCCCCACACAGGGCTGGGGGTCAGTGGGAGGAAAGCAGCAGGAGGGGTTTAGCTTAGACCTGAGGCTTGCAGGCTTCATGTCAGCATCACTTGGGAATGGTACTGGGTCAGACTCCTGGGCCCTAGAGGGTGGAGCTCTGAGAGGCCCCTTACCTGAAGCAAATGAACTTCTGAGCATCCGGAGCTGCAGAACTGGGTACCATAGAGGCATTTCAGACCATTGGAAGGAGCTTTAGTCCTGAGGAGGCAGAAACAGGATCTTGTTCCTGCCCAGGGCCTGGGCAAAACAGTTACCAGGAAGAAAGGTGGGGTCAGCTTGCTACTGTTTTCTTTCTCCCATGAGAAAAAAGTGATTCTAACAAATTCAAACCTCATCTACCACACACCTCTAACATTTGGAGGGGCAGTGGGGTGCTTTCACTGTCCTGTCAGGTCTTCCAGTTGTGGCGGCTGCTTTGGATCTATGGGTAGTCCATGACCTCCCCTGGAGGCCAAAGCCCAGGTAGACAGGAGGCAGTGCAGCCACCTCCCCACTTGGTGGAGATCAGGCTCTGCCCTCAGGGCCTGGGACAGCCTATGGCAGCCTCTCAAGTGCAGTCCTAGGGGTCAGGGTGGCAGCGCTTCCTCTCCCTGGCTTTGGGTGAGGTCCATTTCCATGCTGCATTCGCCACTCTCCGCCACGCCCTTGATTTGCTGCATGCACCTGCTTTTACCATGATTCTGCAAAGGGGACCCAGTGAACACGGCACCCAGTGCCCCAAGAGCCAGAGTTTGGCAGGGAGTGAGGTGGCCTGACCTCCCCCAGGCTTCCTGCTTCCTCAGGTGTCTGGCCCCTCTTGCTTCTGGGGTTACCCCTGCCTCCCTCGTGTTCAGAGGCAGCTGGCTCCTCCTGCAGCCCACATAGCCTTCCAGGAGGCGTCTCTGACCCTCTCACACCTCCCTCATGAGTCAGATGCAGAAAGCCCAAACCACCTTGCCTTTACCTTTCGCTTCTCTCCTGGGCTCTCCCTCTCTCTGTCCCCATGCCAACACCTAAGACTCTGTCCTTAGGATCACAGCCTGCTGCTCAGTCGCCGTATGATTTGGTCACCTCATCTGGACCCTTCCTGCAGAGCCCCCACCTCTAGGGTGCTTTTGGATATGTTCATATATCTCAGGGTTTTAAACCTTTGTTTATTATAAAAAAGCTCAAGGTCCTAGTTATACCCTCACTCCAGAGATCTGAGTTTTTTAAGTTTTCATCCCTCTTGTAGCCATACAAGTCAGGCTGGGAGGTTAGAGAGGAGAGACTCCTGTGTGGGACAGTCTTGAGTCTCATCACAGCCACTGGGCCATTCCCCTCCTGGCTCCCTCCCACCTGTACCCCACTCAGGCTGACGAGGCTGTGCTCTCTGTCCCGGGTGCTGTGCCGTGGCACTCTGCCCTCCTGGCAGGACCTGGCAGTGCTGCAGGACAAGCTGCGAATCTCCACCAAGAAGCTGGAGGAGTATGAGACCCTGTTCAAGTGCCAGGAGGAGACGACGCAGAAGCTAGTGCTGGAATACCAGGCGCGGCTGGAGGAGGGTGAGGAGCGGCTGCGGCGGCAGCAGGAGGATAAGGACATCCAGATGAAAGGCATCATCAGCAGGTGAGGGCAGCCTGTCCACTGCCCTCGAGGAGGCCACAGCCTGTGGGCAAGCCTCAGTGCCCCTGGCCTTGGGGAAGTGTTGATTTGCTGAAGGAGGAAGGCAGCATCCCAGGCTGTGGGAGAGTGTGCCCGGGCCTAGAGTATTGACGGCCCCCACGGTGCCATGCTTGTTGATGGTAAAGGGCAGGAGGGAGGCTGGGCCAGCTCCTAGAGGGCCTAGGCATCCTGGAGGAGTTTGGAACCTGGGTTTGGGGTGCCAGGAAAGACAGGACCCCATTCAGGACTGGATAAGAGGAATGTCAGTTACATTCAGTGGGTGACGGGGAGAGGGGGGGATCATATGGAATAACCCCCAGGTTTCTATTTAGATGTCTGGGGGTATGTGTGTCAGGGAATCAGATGGGAAGAGTTGCTGTTCTGGTGGGGAGGGAAGAGGATAATGATACGGACCTGGGATGTGTTGAGTTTCACTGTGCCTGAGTTACCTGGGGACAGTTGGTTTTAATGATGGCTCTCATCTTTGTTGATGCCTTGTCAGGGACTTGTTGCCTCCTCATGCCTCTGCTTCCACCTGTGGTAGGGTCGGCAGATGGGGTGCAGTGCAGGCGTGGCATCCAGGCCAACCCACAAGGTCCCATCTTGGAGTACACTTCCTTATGGTACAAGAGGAGAGACATTTAGATTTACAGCTTGTTTATTTGCACAATCTAAAACCTGTCACCTGGACAGATTGAACAGATAGATATTCAGGAACCAGGAAGTTCTCCTACCTGGCCTCATACTTTGTCCACAGCATAAGCCCTTCCCAAGTTCCTCCTGTCTTCCTGACTATTGTTGCTTCATTAACCTGTGGTTGTGTTCATTGAGCAGAACCCAGGTGACAGAGGCCTGTGTGTTCACTTGACCTCCAGCTCTGCTCCTGGCTCCCCTTGTGTGTGGTTCCAAGACCAGAAACATTTTCCACCCTTTCCACCTCCTCCTCATTGTGTCTGTTCTCTGAGGTGCCTGCTCTCAAATACAGTGGCTTACTTAACATGGTTATTTCTCCTAAACAATACTGCTTAATCTCCCTATTGTAAATGCCAGCTAGGTCAATTTGGCTGATGGTGTTTGGGTCTTCTGTATTCCTCCTGCTTTTTCTATCCACATGTTTACTGTTGTGTGGCCAGTCATAATTATGTATTCATATAGTTCTCCTTTCATTTCTATTGTTTTTGCTTTATTTATATTGAAATTCTATTCTTAGGTGCCTATACTTTGAGAATTATGAACTATTGATAAACTGACCTCATTGTCATTATAAAATCACATTCTTTATCCTTCATGATGTGCCTTGCTCTGATGTGCCTGAGCTGTCTGTTATTAATATAGCCACTCCAGCTTTCTTTTGATTTGTGTCCTTTTATATCCCTGTACTTTTAGCCCATTGTCTTAGATCATTTAAGCTACTACAACACAGCACCTTAGGCTGGGTAATTATAAACAACAGAAATTTTCTGCTCATGGTTCTGAAAGCTGGCAGGTTCAAAATCAAGCAGATTCAGTGTCTGGTGAGGACCCTCCTTTGTAGATGGTGCCTTGTTGGTGTGTCCTTACATGCAGAAAGGTAAACAAACTCCCTCAGGCTTCTTTAAGGGCACTGAAGCTGTTCATGAGGACAGAGACCTCTTGACTTAATCACCTTGAAGCTCCATCTATTAATGCCATTGTCTTAGGGGTTAGCTTTTAACCTATGAATTTGGGAGAAAATAGATGCTTAGACACACCGTCTATCTATATAAAGGGAGTTTGTTTTGCGATTACTTTATTGTTGGGTCTTTTTGTCTAATATTTTTGCTTTTTAATTAGAGTGTTTAGACCATTTACATTTAATGTAATCACTAGCATGAGTATGTTTGAATCTATTAGCTTGCTATTTGTAGCCTTTCTTACCCTTTTCCTGTCTTCTCTTGAAGTGTGTGCGTGTGTGTGGGTGTGTGTGTGTGTGTTTATTATTCTCTTTTGTCTCTGCTATTGGCTTATTGACTCTGCCTCCCTGCTGCTCTGGGCCCAGGGTTGGCAAGCTTCTGAAAAGGACAGATAAGGGTTTCATGTGGTCTCACTGCAACTTTGCCATCTGCTGTTATAGCGGAACTGTTTCAGTGGCATGGCTGTTTACAAAAACAGGCAGTGGGCCCAGTTTGACCCCCATCCTTAGGCTGTAATGACAGGGACTTTGTCGTCATCTTTGTTTCTCTATTCTTAATGTGCCTTTTCTCTGGCTGTTTTTAAGAAACTGGGGTAACTCAGTGGTAGAGCATTTGCCTAGTATGCACAGGGCCCTGGGTTTCATCCTTAGCACCTCAAAAATATTGTTTTTTTTTTCTTTATCACTTTTGAACAGCAATTTGTTATAAGAGGCCTTGGTGTGGCTTTTTTTGTGTTTCTTGGGCTTATTATGCTTGTGGTTTTGCATGTGTGTGGTCCCATTTTCCCTGCCTTTTCTGGGACTCCCATTATTCAGATGTTGAGCTGCTTTGTGTCATCCCACATTGCATTGATACTCTATTGTTTTGTGTGTGTTTTCTCTTAAATAATTTCTACATTGTCAAGTTTGTTACTCATTTCTTTTTAGTGTCAAATCTACTGTTACCTTTATCTAATAATTTTTTAAAATTTAATTTTATTTTTTCATACTGGGGATTAAACCAAGAGTGCTTAACCACTGAGCCACATCCCCAGCCCTTTTTATTTTTTATTTTGAGACAGGGTGTCACTAAGTTGCTTAGGGCCTTGCTAAATTGCTGAGGCTGGCCTTGAACTCATGGTCCTCCTGCCTCAGCCTCCCAAGCCTCTGGGATGATAGGCGTGTGCCGCCAAACCTGGCAATAATTTTTATTTCTGATACTATATTTTTATCTCTAGAATTTGATTTTGGTTTAAATCACATTTTTTCTCATCATCCTCACAATTCTATTTTCTTGAACATGTAGGATATTTGTAAAATAGTTGTTTTGATGTCCTGCCCTACTAATTCTATCATCTGTGACATCTGAGTCTTTTTACTAATTTTTCTCCTGGTATGGGTTTTCTTTTCCTCCTTCTCTGCATACCTGATCATTTTTGGTTGGATGCCAGACATTGTGAATTTTATAGCTTGGTGCTGGATGTTTTGTGGTTGTTTAAATATTTTGGAATTTGTTCTGGGTGATGGGGAAGCAGCTTCACCCTTTCAAGTTTCACTTTTAAGCTTTGCAAGAGTGGGTCCTGCTCGTGGGGCTATAGTTGAGGCCTGCTTTAGCCCTGCCATTGAGGCAGTTCCCTTTCGGGGATCCCATTTGGGGTGTCCTCTTCCTCTAGCAGGTAGGAGTACCAGCTTTCTCTAGGATTGATCTGCGTAGTCTTTTCCAGTGGCTCTTGCCTGGGAATTTTCTCAGGTGCATGCTGACCAGTATTCACGATTCTCCAAGACCCAAGGGACCCCTGGGGAACCTGTGGAGTTGTCTCTGCGTGGTGCCCTGCGTGGAAAAGCCTGTCCTCACCTTTTCTGAGCTCTTATGTGTTCCTCAGTCCAGTGAGGCTGCAGCCTCCCCATCTCTGCCCCAGTCTGAGCTGGGGTCACCTCCCTGACTCTCCTCTCAGGAATTGAATGCTGCTGCCTGTTCAGTGTCTGAAAACCTGGTTTCAGATATTGTGCCCAGTTTTCTCTTTTGTTTGCTTCTTAAGGCAGGAGTAAAACTCCAATGCCCTTCTAATATAATTCCCCTTAATTGATGCCACCCAAGGCCCCGCCCCATGCACATGGGCTCTTCCCAGTGTCGTGCCCTCCTGGAGGGGCATCTGCCTTTCACAGCCCTGTCTCCGCTCCCTGATGATGGTTCTTCAGCTCTCAGCAGCCATGTGGGACGCCTGCCTCAGCACCACTGACCCTCTGGGCACCACTGAGAGTGGGCTAGCTGGGCTGGAGAAGTTGTGAGGGTGGGTAGAGATGGAAGTGCAGCCTTGGGGGTAGGTGGCTGCTCTGAGGAGTATGTGGAGCGAGCAGGCAGAAGCTGGCCGGAGTCCATAGAACTCCTTGACCCGTGCAGGCAGACGCAGAGTGGGTCTGGGAGCCCCAGGGGCTTGGAAGGCAGCAGTGACTAGTGGCATGGCACCAGGACAGGGAGTGAGATGAGGCCAGAGGCTCTGGAAAGGGCAGATGTTCAGAGCCAGAGCATCTCGGGGTGCTTCTCCCCAGCTTCTGCACCTGCTTCCTGCACACCCGTCCTTCAGGGGCCTGGTTCTGAGGTACAGTTGCTGCTCCCTGCACTTCATTCCATTGGACCCCAGCTTCCCACAGTGCCAGTGTGGGGTGTAGTTACTCCTTCGTGTAGCTTCCAGTTCATTTTTGTACCACAAGTGTCCAGCACATGACCTCGACCTAGGTGATTTGGGGGTGGAGAAAGTTCCAGAGCCTTTCAGTCCCTTCATCTTCCCCCTTGCACCGTGGGTCCTGTTGGCCTAGCACCAACTGCCCAGCTCTGAGGGTTATGAAGATCCAACTCTGTCCCACCACCTACCTTGGTTCCTAGAAGAACATCAGGAAAGGGACAGCCCCAGGACCTTCTGGGGATTTGAGAACAGAACAGGGTGGAGTGTGACTGTAAGGGAGGAACAGCCGGACCTGGCAGCAGTTGGGGGGGGGGTCTGCCCCAGCAAGCATAAGAGGCAAGTCTGTGACCCAAGGGGGACTCCCAGGGTATGGTCCCCACCCTGCGCAGGTGTGATGGGCTTTCCCACAAAGCCTCACCCTCCCCGGCCCCCTCCAGTGCCAACCTGACTGCCCCTGTCTCTCACAGGTTGATGTCAGTGGAGGAGGAGCTGAAGAAGGACCACGCAGAGATGCAAGCAGCTGTGGACTCCAAACAGAAGATCATTGATGCACAGGTGGGGAGGTTTGGCCTTTGGTTAGCCACAGGTGATCCAGGACTTGGCCTGAGGAGGGGGTGACTTTGGTTTCTCTAAAATCCTCAGTAGTTTATTACAGACGCTGAGGATCTCTGCTCTGAGTAGTCAAACCTGTGGTCTCAGTGGGCCACAGACTCAGTGGCACAGGCTAGTGGAGGGGAAGGGAAGCTCCCCGCTTGCCAGAGCACTTGGGTGGGTATTGTTCTTCACAAGGGAAGGTGGTGACTGAAGAGTGGAAACTACTGGAAGGGGAATAGACAGGGCTAGAGGCAGGGGGTTCACAGGTGACTGCATAGAGCGAGCACTGGGTCTCTTGTCCAAAGCTGTGGCTTGCAAACTGCATTAAGAGAGGAGACTTTCAGGGGACACCCTTAGCTCAGGGCTGTGCACCTCCCTCTTGCCCAGCAGTAGCCAGGCCTTGTTCAGATTCTCAACTGCAAAGACAAGGAACTGTGACCTCTGTGGGTGTCACCTGTGCACATGAGATGCCTGTCCATGAGGCCTCGGGTGGCCACAGACACTGCTGAGAGCCACTTGGGTTTAAGAAGCAGGCGCTGAGCCGCTGCCCCATTGCACCAGCTGCTCCACAGCCTGGTGCACCTCCTGTGCTCCGCCCTGCCTGCCCGGCCAGCTCTTCCAGGTGCCCAGCCCCAGGCTGCCTCTCGGGCGTGCTCCTCCCTGCAGCCTGAGCTCAAGTCGGCCTCCCCATACCCTCCCTGCCCGCAGGAGAAGCGCATCGCCTCACTGGACGCTGCCAACGCCCGCCTCATGAGCGCGCTGACCCAGCTGAAAGAGAGGTACAGCATGCAAGCCCGTAACGGCATCTCCCCCACCAACCCCACCAAATTGCAGATTACTGAGAACGGCGAGTTCAGAAACAGCAGCAATTGCTAACCTGCCCGAGGAGGGAGGAGCCTACCTAAGGAGAGGGGGACTGTGGTGGCCCAGGGCAGGGTCTCGGCCGGGGAGGCACCCCCAGAGTTGCAGCCCCAGTGCGGGTGGCAGGAGGCCGAGGCGCCCCCTCCCCTCGCCCGCAGTGCAGGAGGCGGCCGCAGAGGGAGCGCGAGAGACTGATGCAGCGCAAGGCGGGCTACCAGCCGCTCCCCTTCTCTTCCGCCCGAGAAGCGTGTTTGGGTGCAGGCAGAAGAGACTGCACGCGGGGGAGTGGGGACGGGGCCTGCCAAACACATGTCTGTCGGTCATGGAATCTGATGTGTGTCACCTCTTCTCCTTGACCCGGCCAAGTGCATGTACCCCTACCTTGCCAGGGAGGGAGCTGCCTGGAAAGGGGACAGTTAAGGGCTAGGGGCCACTCCTGTGGCTTCCTCTATCCTGCTTGTGGCCCAGGACTCTGGCTGCCAGGCCTCTGCCCTGTGGGGCCTGGAACCTGATGGGCTGGTTGGCAGGCAGACACGTGGGGAGGGCTCCGAGGCAGGGATTCTGTGTCCCCTGCCCGTCTTTGCCCCATCTGCCACTGCATGCGGCCCGTTGCGGACCCTGCCTGGCTGTGAGGAACTGAGGATTCACTTCCACCTGTCCCTGTCCTGTCCCAGACTTGCACTGTCCACCTCTCTCCATTCCTTAGTCACGTTGCCAAATAGGCCCGTGAGGATCATGACTTTTTCTCTGGGGCCCTTATGCCTGTGGCGAGGATCCGAATCCTCCCACACTTGCCACGTGGGCCTGGGCTGTTGTTCTGGGACACCCAGAAGCCAAAGAGCTGGACAGAGCCGCCCGGTGGCACTGTGCATTGTAGCTGCCTTCTCCGGGGCCCAGTGCTTCCAGGGCACAGTGGCCTTGAGGGGAGTGGCCAGCTGGTGCTCACCCTGAAAAGGTGATCTTTTCTCTGATGGTTTGAAAGAAAAAATTCTAACACCTGCAGGCCCTGAGAAGGTGGATAACTGTGATTTTTTTTCCTTTCACAGTATGCATTAGAAACAAAAGCCCGCTTGCTCGCTTGCTGGAACACAGGGGCCTTTTAAATTGAGCGTGCGCACTGCATGGGAAATAGCGGCCCTGGAGGATGTTAGCCTTGCTCCCTCTCAAGACAGCAGCAGCCTGCACCGGGCCCGGCGCAGCCGCCGCCTCCTCACCCCTCCCGGCCCCGGCCAAGGACCCAGGCGCTGCACACAGGGAGGGGCACTCCCACAGCTGGGGCTGGCTCCCTCAGCTCTAGGCTGTTCTGTAGCATATCTGCCCCTCCCCCCTTTGCGGAACATAGATGGGCAGGAGCTGGGGTCTTTCGGGCCCCATCTATTCCCATGCCCTGCAGATTCCAAACCCTGGCCCTGGGTCAGCTAGGCAGGAGCTGGGCCTTGGCCCAGGCAGCAGAGCCAGGGCTGGGCGAGCTGCAGGAGCCGCCACCTATGCCTCTGGGGCTGGAAAGTGCCACAGAGTCTACCAGGAAGGGTGGAAGTGCTGGAGGGGTGACCAGAGCCACTCCACACCCCTTCCTGGGCCCACTGGCAGGTGACCGCGGCTGCTCCAGGGAGGGAGAGTTAGGCTAGAGACATGCTGGTGGAAAGGGGCTGCGCCTCCAAGGGCCAGAGACCTCAGGGAGGAAGGGGCTGGGCTGAGGGCCTGCTGCCACCCCTTCCTGCCCCCCCCCTTCCTGTCCACACCCCTGCGCCTGCGCACGCACTTCAGACCAGGGTGGCCACACAGGCAGGGCCCGGCTCCAGTGGTATCCTCCTCTGGCCAGTGTCGTCCTCACCGCCAGGGAGCCCTGCTGTCCCCACCCTACCCACTCCACCCCTCCCACAGATGCCTCGTAGAGGGACCTCGAACTGACCACCTCTTAGCAATACGGGGAGGTCCCCAGGGCCTGAACCGGAGGGCGCAGTGGCCCGCTGCTATGGCCAGTGCTGGCTGCCCTCGGAGGGGGTCGTGAGCTCTCGGGCCGAGAGCCTTACTTACCTAGTGCAAAAACTGTAAAAGTGTACAGACTCTTCACAGATTTTTATCTTAATTGCAAGTCTGACGATTTTTGTAAATGTTCCTGGTGTTTGACTGTAATGTAACTATTCCGCCCAAGGTTGTACATAGTCCTTTAGTCCTGGTGCTGCGAGGGCTGCCGGGACTGCTGCTCTCCTGACGGTTTGTATTGTATTTTGTAATCTAGAGAGAAGTGCTGGGCAGGACAGAGAGCTTTGGGATCCAGGGGTACAACTTGTCCTTCCCCTGCCTCTGGCATTTACTTGTGGCTTTGCGGCGTGCTGTCTGGGAGAAGGTTGGTGGGGACACAGGCCCTGATGGGGCCAGTAAAGGGGACTTCTACCCAAAACCACAGAAAATCTGTGTTCCCAGGGCTGGGCCCTTCCTGCAGCCTGGGCTAGGGTCCCTGAGGAAAGGACAGTCCCTTCTCAGGGGAGACAAAGTCCCCAGATTGCTGGAAAAGGCTGCTCCTCCCCTGCCAACAGAAACCTGACATTTTTTTGCTCAACTCATATGTTCAGGGTGAAGGAAACTGCCAAACTTCCTATAAATGAAGACTTTTTCCGACCATCTGGAAGGGGGGGTGGGGTCAGAGCTCCACATGCACCCCCTCCCCCAGAGCACCTGCCCCGAGGGACAGTGTTCCCTCACACCTGTCCGTCTGCGGGAGCCAGACCGTCCAGGGAAACAGCCCCTCTTTTCTACATACTCGGCCACAAAGCCGCACCCCCACCGTGTCCTAGTTCCCCCCTTTTGTAAGTATGTGAAAAGGAAAAAATGCAAATGTTGGAGTTTGGCTGGCGCTCCTCTTTCCAGCCGTGACTTTTAACCATGTAATAATGTACAGAGAAAGTTGTTGGTGTTCTAAGACTCTGTGTGGCTGTGCAATTTCTGTACATTTGCAATTAGAAATATTAAAGATTTATTTAGCTATTTTAAGCCTGACTCGCCTCTCCGTTCAACTGTGTCTTGGGTGATTTTATAGGGGTGATCCAGGTCCTGGGCTGCTTGGTCCACTCTGGCGGAGCAGGGGCCGGCAACCCCTGAAGCCTGCAGTCTTCTGCCAGCATTGCTCGCTGGGTGACCAGGCCTTGCCCCTCCTCCTCCAGGTGGCAGTCTCTGTGCCAGGGAGGGGAGCTGATGATCTTGTCAAGACCCTCCCCTGGTCCTCTGTGCTTGGTAGCAAGGGGTCCATGGGTTCCCCCACCCCCAAGGAGATAGAATAGCCACTACATATTCCCTGTTGTGGACACCAGCTTCTGCCAGGTGCTCGTGAACTGACCTCCCATCCATTGAAATCTGGCCCTAGGAGAGGGGATAGGAACACAAGAGGTTGACCCAGGGTCACCAGCAAGTCATAGCTGAGCTGGACTAAAGGTTCCCAAGCTTTCAACACCCAAAAAGGCCAACACAGTCTGTCCCAAGCCAGACCCACCTGCAAGGTGGAACTCAGCTTCCCTCGTTAGAAATAAACCAGTCCCTGAGCCCCTTCAGCCACACCTGCTGCACAGGGGCCCGGCAGCCCTGGGCCCTGCCGACTCACAGCAGCTCAGGACCCTGTCTTTCAGTGTGTTTGTAACCCGGGAATGCATGGAGAGTCCAGCCCAGGAGGGCAAGGTCACTCCAACCCAAACCATCAAAGACTGGACAGGCATGACAGGTTCTTCCAGTTCAGGGATATGTCTGGTCCATTTCCTGCATAGGGCCTCTGGCTCCACCTGGGGACTGTCCCCACCCCTTCACTTGAGCCAGTGGCTCCTGAACTCACCCTTGGCCACCATCACCTCCAGCCTAGGAAAGCATTGTCTAAGTAGAGCTTCCCTTAAGAGCCAGCCACCAGGCCTTGCCCTCGGTCCTCAGATGATTCTGTCTGTCATGTCCCCTGGCCTTCCCCACCAAGATCAGGCCCTGTGTCCCTCCTCAGCCCCTCAACAACATTCTCAGGCATGTCAGTCCTTATCCACCCAGTGGCCACTCTAGGAGGCTGAGTGCTGCAGGAGAAAGTGAGAACCGTTCCCCAGTTCACACTGTACCCCTGGGGACACCTGGCTGATCCTAACTTGTGTCTCTGGTCTCCCAGCCAACCAGCTCTCCCTTCTGAGAGCCAGGTCTCCTGCCTCATAGGTGCCTCCCCTTCCCAGGCTCACTACTGGCTTAGCTAAGCCAGCCCTCCCAGGGCAGCCCTGGCCATCCCCACAGCTCTCCCTCCTGCTGGCTCAATGGCTCATGGACTTTCAGTGTCTGCCCCTGGCCCTCAGCTTTCCAGAGTGCCTGGCCACCACCTGCTCCCAGCTGTTTTGTCTCCCCTCAGCTGAGCCTGTTAGAGTATCCCGCCCACAGGGACCTGAGTCTGGTCCCCACCTGCCACTCTTCCCCAGCCCTTGAAAGCCTAACTTGCCTCCCACATGCACCCCCTCACTTCCAAGCCATGGACCCCTCAGTGCCTCTGTACTGCTGTCCCCAGTTCGAGTGACCAGGGACCGCTATCCCTTTGCTGGGGTGATGCCACACAAATGAAGCAGAAGTCTAGGAAATAGCAATGGATGGGACAAAGAGAAATCACTTGCTGTTGATTGAAGGCATTTATAATACAGGTACAAGGGCCACAAGCTTCTGTATTTGTGTATTTAAAAAATTCAAACAGAAGAGACTGCTGGAAACCCAAAGGAAAAAAAAACACAGAAACAATTGCTTGGAAATAACACCACCAGCATGAGGTTATTACACATCAAGAAAGCAAAACATAAGAACCTCGAGGGTTTGGTAAGTAATAAGTTCACTAAGCAGGAATGCAGCAAGCCCTTCCCCTAGCACACCTTCCTTCTGATGTTACTTGGACCTTCACCCAAAGCTGGCTATATACTGAGACAGGAAGAAAACAGCCAGCTGCCCAGAGAACTAGTTTGAGCCACAACCCGGGCCTTGAGACAATGAAACTAGAGGTTGGAAATAAACATTAAATTTTTTAATATATATTTTTTGATTGACAATAGACCTTCATTTTTTTTATTTATATGAAGTGCTGAGAATCAAACCCAGTGCCTCATACATGCTAGGCAGGTGCTCAACCACTGAGCTGCAACCCCAGTCCTAAACATTTTGAAAGCAAACAAACACCACCAGGAAGTTCAAAAATAAGTATCCAATGAATAGAATTAGCTTTTTAACAGAAATGAGTCTTTGAATTGAACAAAGTATATTGACTACATGTGTTATCTCTTTTCCTTCCCCAAACCTCACCGTACTGATAGGAAAGGAGTAAAAAGGTTGTAACCTAAGGACTCAATTAATGTGGGAGGAGATAAGAGAAAAGGAAACTTCTGTCAGATGGTAGCTGATGAGGGAATGCTGATTAAATTCCTCCAGAGACTGAGCCAAGGAACCCCAGAGGCTCAGGAGTGGGAGCCCCCACCCCACTCATCATGAGTCAGGGCATCAGGCTGAAACTGGGACCACCCCCTAGTTCCCTACTGCTGCTCTCTCCTGCCAGGAAACTACTCTTCCTGCATCTGCTGGGAAGGGGCTGGACATTGGTTCCCTGGAGAAACTGAAACCAGCGTGTTCTGGACTTGGGGACTTGGGGATGTCAAGCGAAGCAGAGGGTTCCATGAGGTTCAGGGCTGAAGGCAGGTGAGGTGGGGGGAAGGTGAGCCTCTGCACCCAGTGGTGCCCCTTTTCCTCTCTCCACAGTCCCCAAGCACCCCAAGCCAGGTGCCAATCCTCCAGGCAGCTGACTGGAATGTTCTTTGGAAAAACCAGCATCATTAAGATGTGCAGATGCTTCCTCAGTGAAAAGCCTGAATCACTGTCCCCGCATCCCAGACTGGCGACCACCCATTAATGCTGCCTGCGCCTCCACACAGGGACACATACACTCCCAAGTGCATAAACCAAGGACCCCCAACAGTTGAAGAAAACCGTGCCATGTGAAAGGGATTTATCCAAGTCAACCAACCCAAAAAAGGAAACATAGATAATGTGGAGAAGAAACAAGCATTTAGAGGATAACAACAAAAACCTATAATATCCTTAGAGGGAGAAAACAAGAATAGTATGCTATGAAAAAAAAAAGACCAAGAAAGTGTTCCTTTTTTTATTTTATAAAAAAAAATATCCAGTAGAAATGATGGAATACAGAGTTGATACATTCTTCCAGAAACAGATCAAAATACAGAAACAGAAAACAGGAGGGTGGGACAGGGGGCAGAATCTGGAGGGTCAGTACAGTCTGTCCATCATCCAACTACTGGGAATTCCTGAAGGAGGGAAAGAGAAAAAGGCAGTCATGAAATTATCAAAGGAATAATAGCATCAGCGTCAGAGCTGAAAGGACTCCTGTATTCAGGTTGAAAGAACCCAGCACAATAGATGAAAAGGACACGCTCCAAGCAGGAGACTGAAACTTCCAGACACGTCCAGAGCTGTGCTGATCCCTGCTGGATGGCCTTAGCCAGAAGGTCAGAGAAAGGGAGGGGAGGCTGAGGACATGGGTTGGAACCAGGGGGCCCCATGGTCCCAGAAAGTGCAGAGGGACTGAAGTTCCTGGGAATTCCTGGTGAGAGATCCTGGTAAGAAGTCAAGAAATTAGGAGGAGAGCAGTTGTGCTTCTCTTTGGCTGAGGTAAGAAGTATTATAAAGCAGGGCAATAAGGCCACCACCAATGGGGTCTGCATCTTTACCTGACTAAAACCTACAGGTTAGCGTGTGACTTCAGAGTCTGGGTTTTTCACCTACAGTAAATGGCAAACCAAGTGAAGATGGTTCCCCTATGATGTCAGAGTCCTTGGGTGGAACTCTTCGACAATCTTCCAGTGGGACACTGGAATGACATCTTCCTTTAGCTCTAAATCCAAGTTTTGGATCATTTTTCATAATACCCCTTGATAATACACTAGAGTCATGAAGTCTGAAGCCTAAGTGACTCAGTAAGAAAGAGTGACTGAGTCAGGCCCACTATAGATGACATTGGAGACTCCGTGGTGAGAAACAGCTGGGAGGAGTGGGGATTGGGGCAAACTAAAGAGCAAGTGCTCTTTCCAAAGGCAGCAGGGGACCGTTGTCAGGGGTTGAGGGATCAGGAATTCTCTGTTGACTCCTATATTTCTATACCCAGCCCCACTGTCCCCAGACTAAATCCCCACTTGGCATTGCCACTTGAATTTCACAGGTATCAAATCTGAATATGTGTGAAACAGAACTCTCGACTGTTATGACCCCTAAACTTGTTCCTCTTCTCATTTTCCAATCCCCCAAAAAACTTTCACCAGCCTCCCGTTTGCTCAAGCCAAGTGCTAAAAGGGACTTTTAGTTTCTTGTGCTTCAAAAAGGATACCTTGTGGGTGAAAAGCAAGCAATCAGTATGCCCTCATTTCTTTAAAGAAAAATAAATAAATTTCATTGCATATAATAAATTGCCCAGAAAAACTATGTGGAAGGAAACGCATCACGCTGTTCACGGCAGTTTCCTCTGGGGAGTGGAACTCCACAGGATGGGGAAGGAGGACTCACGCTTTCTACTTTATATTCTTATGTGTGTTTGAATATTTTACAACCAGTTTTTATTTCTTGTTTTGATATGGAGCCATTTAAAGATAAATAAAACATACCCATATAATGAAACACTATGCAGCCATTAAATTTGTAGAAGAATAATAAATGGCATTGAGATATGTTAATAATATATTAGGTGTAAAAGCTGATAACAGAATTATATGTCCAGGAGGAGGCTTGTTTGGTTTTAAAATTGTATTAGCAAAAATATGTCTGGATTAGGAGACGGTAGAGGATCAGGTAAGAGCTTGCGTTTAGGTAGGAGGGAGACCTGGGCTTGAGTTTTAATGGCTGTCGATCAGCATTATGATCTTGGGTAAATTTGGAAGGGCCTCTCAGTCTGTTTCCTCTATTGTAAAATGGAGATAACAGCGTCTCCATTAGAAGAGGTATTCTGTAAGGGTTTGCTGGGATCACACTTCCACTCCCCCACTTAGCACAGCTACGGACACATGAATAAATAAACGTTACCTGTGAAGTGAGTAATTTTGCAATAAAGTCTTAAAGAAATAATTACTATTATTAAGGATATATATACTAAAGTGTTAACAAAGTATTAACCAAAGGATAATGAGTTAATGAATGACTCTTATTTCTCTCTTTCCTTACCTGTATTTTCTAAGTTTTTTCCCCCCATAACAGACTTTTGCTTTTGTAATAAAAGCTCATTTTTTAAAAAAAAAAGAATATCTAGTTTTAGGGATGTAGCTTAGTGGTAAAGGGCTTGCCCAGGCCTGGGTTTTTTTTAATTCTTTTTTAAGGTGGTTATAGACCTTTATTTTACACCTTTATTTACATGTGGAGCTTAGAATCGAACTCAGTGCCTCGCACATGCTAGGCAAGCGCTCTACCACTGAGCCACAACCCCAGCCCTAAATTTGCAGTTGTTTTTGTTGTCGTTGTGGTGGTGGTGGTGGTGCTGGGGATTGAACCCAGGGCCTTGTGCATGCGAGGCAGGCACTCTACCAACTGAGCCATGTCCCCAGCCCCCAGGCCTGTGTTTGATCCCAGCACTATAAACAGCAATAACAGCAACAAAATTCAAGTCAATAGGCAGCATCACCCTTAAAAGCAAAGCCCACGAGACCCTTGTTTTTCTTTATCTTGACAGTTCACTTTATTAGACTTGTTTTCATAGGTGTCATTGAATCTTTTTTTGTTCTACTTAGTTATGCATGACTGTAGAATGCATTTTGACACATCGTACATAAACGGAGCATAACTTCTCATTCTTCTGGTTGTACATGATATAGAGTTATACCAGTCGTGTAATCACATGTGCATGAAGGGTAATAATGTCTGATTCCTTCTGCTATCCTTCTTAACCCCATATCTCCTCCCCTCCCTTCACTTCCTTTTGTCTAATTCAAAGAACCTATACCCCCCACCCCCCGCTTATTAGGAATTAGCATCCGTGTATCAGAAAAAACATTCAGCCTCTGGTTCTTTGGGACTGGCTTATTTCGCTTAGCATGTATTATTCTCCAACTCCATCCATTTACTGGCAAATGCCATAATTTCATTCTTCTTTAAGACTGACTGATATTCCATTGTGTCTATGTACCACATTTTCTTGATTCATTCATCTGTTGAAGGTTGGTTCCATAGTGGAACTATTATTATCCCTCTTGTGGGCTAAGGAGCAAGACTTGGATGCAATAGTCTGCCACACTTTAACTCAAAAGGGTAGGAAAGGAAGTAATCATAGTTGGAAAAGAGGCAAAAGGTAAGACACTCTTCTTAGACTGTCCCTAGAAAACAACTGAAAAGGAGACCTAGTTCGATGAAGTGGCTGAACACACAATAAACACACAAAGTCAAGGCTGCTTCCTTAGACAGTGGTCAAGGGCCAGGTGGCAGGTGGGTGTGAGGTGGCTGGCTGCTCCTGGGAGGAGGGGCACAGGGGGCCTGGAGCCTGGACAGCCCCGGGGGTTGAATGCACAGCCCCGTCTGCACGACCAGGGAACCATCTCCCATGTGCACCCCACAGTGCCCTGGATCCCAGTCTCACCACTGATATACAGCTGTGTTCACCAAATTTGGATTAAAACATTCAGGTACATGAATGTTTAAAACTTGCTTTAAACATAAAAACATTTTAAACATAAAAATGTTCATGCCTTCCTTTTGGCATTTAAAATTTTTATTTATCTTTGAAATACCCAGAAAACAAATGAGCCCTCTGAGAAGAGGCCCAGTCAGCCAGAAGCAGTCTCTCCCAAAGGATGACGTCTGACTTTGGCCGAGCCCTTCCCACCAGCCAATGACTGAGCAGCGACTCTGAGGGGCTGGGGGCCCGCTGGCCTGAAACGTGGGGTCCCTGTGGGAAGTGCGCGTGGGGCCCCTGGGGGCCCATACTCGGCTGTGCGCACACTGGGTTGATGTGTGACGTGGCCCTGTGCCCATGGGGGACTGGCACTGGGGGGAGGTGTTCCCCTGCAATTGTGATTGAGAAGGCCTCTCGGGAGTCTCAGAAATACTTTTTAAAAACAATGTTTACAAATTTTTACCTGTAATGACAAAGAGTAACAAGAGATTTTGAGAAAAGATGCACTAAAGAAAACTCATACAAACTAGACTCACACACAAATATAAAATGAACATATGCTCAGCATTTTTTTTTTAATCTCACTAATTAACGAGGGAATCAGGCAGTTGTCACAACCAATTCAAAGGAGAATTCAAAGAGCCACACACCAGGCAATCAGAAATGTTGAAAAATTCTACAGATAGATGCAAAGTTAGTCCGTCCATGGGGCAGTGATCAAGTGTATTCCACGGATGCACTTTGTCTGCTTTTTCATGCATGAAGTGCGTGTGCACAGTGATCAGTTCACAACTATAACGTAGCTCAGGGACGAGTTATCCATTCAAGAGGCACAGTAGTCCTTTCTGCTTATTTTGAAGTCATTCACAAATTTTCCTGAAACATCCTAAAACAAAACAAAACAAAACAAATAAACAACAGCAGTAGCCACAGAAATAGATCAGGTTAGGAAGGATTCCCTTCCCCACCAATCCTTCTGTACAGATATTGGTTGTTCACAGTTGACCACGATTCTCATACTTTGTTCCTGTCCACACGCACTCATATTTTTTTTATTTTTTATTTTTTTGGTACTGGGGATTGGACCCAGGGGCACTCCACCACTGAGCCACATCCCCAGCCCTATTTTGTATTTTATTTAGAGACAGGGTCTCACTGAGTTGCTTAGGGCCTCCCTAAGTTGCTGAGGTTGGCTTTGAACTTGTGACCCTCCTGCCTCAGCCTCCCAAGTGCTGGGATTACAGGTGTGCGCCACTGCACACGGCTCACAAGCACTCATATTTTAAAAATGCAAACAGAATCATACGACACACCACAAAAATGTTTGCTTTTTCCCCTGACAGTAGGTTGTGGACATGATTCATTATGAATTTAACTCATTTTCCCCATTGTTCTTTTATTATTTTTTTTAATGATCATACTTTTTTAAAGAAATAAATTTTAAGTTCGGGAATCTGAAGGTTTTATTTTTCTTAACTTTTTTGGTTCGGAAATAAGTTCAAACTTACAGCCAAGTTGCTAAGAGCTGCAGGACCGAGAACACACGTGTCCTTGACCCAGAATCTCCTGTTAACATTTTTACTCCGTTTGTGATTTTCCTGACGTCCTTAAAGGCCAGTTACGGAGGACAGGGCCCTTTACCCCCAGACACTTGTGTGGTGTGCATTCACTAAGATGAAGGCCACCTCGTCCACGACCACAGCAAGGTCATCGACTGCATAAGTTGAAATGGCTACTCTAACCTTCTCCTTCTGGTTCTGCAGCCGAGCCCACAGTGTCCCTTTGACAGGACACTTTCCCTCCAGCATACGACTCAGTCAAGGGTCAGGGGTGCACTTTGTGGTCATGTCTGTTAAGCCTCTTTTAATCTGGAACATTCCTGTGGCTCTCTTGGGTCTTTGATGGCAGTGACCTTCAGGAAGGCTGCAGCCAACTCTTTTCAGCACCTCTATTTTTGTTTGTTTAATAGAAGTAGACTTTCGTATTTATCTGGTGTCCTTGTGACACGTGTCTGTTCTCTCATTCCTGGCTAAAACACCCCACAGAGCACATGGAGGCCCTCCCAGAGTGACCTGTCAGAGGCACGAGGCGCCCCTCCGCCCTCCGCGGCTGAGCTGGATCCTGGTCGCCTGACCGTGGCTCTGTCTCACGTCTCTGCTGCATGATCACTGCTTTTTGGTTTTGTTTCTGTTTTCCATGCGTCTGTGCAGGGGCACGGCGAGGCCACACAAACATCCTGTTCCCATCAAAAGGCCCCTTGGACTCAGTCACGTGAACGGGTCTTAATGGATCCTGTCTTTACTATGCCCCCCACCACAGAACTGGCCCTCGCAACCCTACTGCCAGTATCGGGCCTCTTCTCCCATGGGCGGACTTAGGGACTACCAGTGTGTACTTGTAGAGTCCCATGGTTAAGAGTTTACCTTTCGTTTTTCTACTTAATTATTTTGGCACTCCAACAGTCCCAGATTCGGCCCCTGGGAGCCTCTCCAGGCTGGTGCCTGTGTCCTGCTGACAAGTTTCAACACTGTTTCTGACCATTTCTTCCTTTCTGGCCTAACAGGCTCTTTGTTGTGGTGATATGGATCAGCATCCTCTTATCAGAGAAAACATTCAGCCTCTGGTTTTTTGGGATTGGCTTATTTCACTTAGCATGATATTCTCTAGTTCCATCCATTTACCTGCAAATGCCATAATTTCATTCTTCTTTAAGGGTGAGTAATATTCCATTTTGTCTATGTACCACATTTTCTTTATCCATCCATCTTTTGAAGGGCATCTGGGTTGGTTCCATAGTTTAGCTGTTGTGAATTGAACTGTTTTTGTTTTTGTTTTTGTTTTTAAACAGTGTTTTGCTAAGTTGCTGGGGAACTCACTAAGTTGCTTTCAATCCTCCTGCCTCAGCTTCCTGAGTATGTATATATATGTAAGTATACATATATATGAACAGACAATATGAACACACAATATGAACACACAATATGAACAGACATCCACACACGTAGATGTGTGCACATGAGTGTGCACAGGATCACGAGTTTGCACCTAGGCCTCCGGTGCCGTGGATCTGAGATTTAGCAGGCACCTCCAAATGGTTCGTGCATTGGGGAAGGCAAAGCTCAGGAGGACTGTGGTCTGGAAGAGAGAGAGTGGGCTCCCCATCTCTGCCCCACCCCAGGCAGGACACACCACAGGAGCAACCAAGCCTGCAGGCCTCCAGGGAGGATTGGCAGGGAGGCTCCTCTGACCAGTGCCTCACAGGGCCCTGGTGAGCCCCGTTTGCTTTCATGGCACATGGAGTCACACACATCACCTTGGAGAGGGGACGCCTCCCCCTAGGCCTTGAAGGAATGAACGCTGCAGCAGCTCAAATGATGCTCCTCCAATACTCTGGCCCGTGCTGCCAGAGGAAGGAGCCCGCCAACAGTGTCACCCACCGACAGCGTCACCCACCATGGCTGATGGGCAAAGGCCCTGCAGGGGGCCATCTGGAAGCCAGAGTGAGGGTCACCCAAGAAGAATACAGGAGACATCGAGTTGCAAGACTGAAAAGTGAGACCATCATCCCAGCGGAAAAAGCAGGCTGAGAATCTGAAATGGCAGATTGAAAGAAAAGAAATACAAACGGACAGTAACTAAATGAGTCTGCTCGTCGACACGAATGATGCAAGAGAACCAAGAGGGTAACAATTAAATAGCTTTCTTATGGTCCAGCAATGTTTGGGTAACAGAAACAGCAAAGGAATCAATGAGTTACATTAAAGAACAGGTAGGCCCCGGGGTTCTGGGGTAGCAGTGTCACATCAGATTGTCAATAGCAGTGTCTTTATCTTCTCTTTGCCGAGGGGCCCATGATTATTCAGTTCTGGGTACTTGGTGCCAGACATGATGTTTGGCACATAGTAGGTTCAGTAAGGGAAAATCCATATTTCTTAAGCACAAAGCAATAAAATTAGAAATAACAAAAATGTATCTACGGCTTGGAAATTCAAAATGCTTGTTCCTGTTGGGGGGTGTAGGTGAGTGTGCATGTTGGGTACATAGTTAGCCCTACATTTCTAAGGGTTTGAAACTGTGGCTCTAACCACCATGTATCAGAAATATTTGAAAAACAATTAGTCTGTACAGTAGGTGTACAGACTTCTTCTTCTTGTCCTTATTCCCTAAAAAATACAGTATAGCTGGTTCCATAGTATTTGCATTGCATTAGGTGCCATACGTAATTTAGAGAGGACTTCCAGGAGATGGGAAGATGTGGGTCACAGGCAATTGCTAGGCCATTTTATATCACAGACCTGAGCATCCTCCAATTTTGGTGTCTGCAGGCACTTTGGAATCTGTCCACCCTGGACACTGAGCTTCAGCCATCCAAGCTGAGGTGGGGCGGACTGGGTGTTGACTTGGCGGGTGTGGTTGACCTCTTGGGATGTGAGTGGGTGTCCACGAGTGTTTCTGTCCGAGTGGGGCTGATATACCAGTGTGAGCTTGTGTCCCATTTAGCATGTGCAAAGGTGTGATGGGGGTGGGTTGTGAGTGGACAGAAGGCCCAGACCTGTGGTTCCCAAGGAGGCACAGCAGGGCCAGCTGCCATGCGTTGAGGCCAGTCGTGGGCCTCAGGACCTGAGCCCCTGGCTGCAGCAGGGACCAGGGCAGTAGGAAGGGGCAAGCAGACGGGCAGAGGGGTGGGTAGACAGGAGGGCAGTGCGGCGCCTTGGGATGATCCCTCTGCAACCTGGGCCTGAGTTTAGCCTCTGCTCTCAGGATCTCCTCCCCTGTCATCTCGCTTCTGAACTGCAGCAGCGGGGGTTGGGTTCAAGGTTCTCGTGCTCCTGTCTCCCTGGTGAAGGTTCGGAGAAACAGTCCCGGCTGGAGGAGGGGCCGTGTGCTCATTACAGGAAGTTAGCAGCACAAGTGCATTCTAATAAATCAGCGCAGACTCCAGAGCCGAGCGGGGTCTCGCGGGCTCCTCGGCCGTGGAATTCAATATGATATGCTTCAGCCTGCCGGCTAATGGGCTGCCGCCGGATGCCACGTGACCCGCCTTCCCGGGGACGTGAAACGATGCTGAAAAGTGGCCCAGATTTATTTATTGGGAGAGTGTGTGTTCCTGCCTGTGGGTGTGTGTGGAAGGGACGAGTAATGACAACAGGTATTTGTGAGTGAGGTGGGAGGGGACGGGATGTCACCGTGCCCCACGGCCAGCAGAAGCCCCTGGCCTTCCTCTAGATCCTGCTGCCTGGTCGCTGTCCCCTGGTCCTCTGTGGTCTACCGCCCAATCCCTGCCCTGGGCGTCCATGTCCTCATCTGTTAAGTCCATTCATTTATCTCACCCAGCGTTCGTTCATTTCTGGAACACTCCATCCACTACGTGGCCAGCCACACTCTGATGCCGTGGCTGCAGCCTCCCACGGGGGAACTGGGCTGTGCCCACAGAGCTGTGGCCCAGCAGGGAGAGAGATGCCAGTTGGGCAGCTGCCACTGGCCGTGTGTCCGTTGTGCTTCCTAAACCCCTCTGGAGTCCGTGCCCTTCACCTCCAGAGCAGGGAGGCCCTCGTCTTACCTACATGGCTGAGGGTCCCCCAGGATGCAGGGGAGACGCCGCTGGGAGGGCAGAGGCACACAGGCCAGTGGCGCAGCCAGGGGGCGGGTGGGGCAGCAGTAGGCCCTGCTGGTGCCCAGGGGGTGGTGGTGACAGACAGGAGAGCTGGGAACATCTTCCTTCTCCATTTGAAGAGGTAGACTGGAGGTCGGAGGCCTGCATTTGGAGCATAGGGGTTGGCGTAGGCTCTACCTCCTAAGGGACGCTGCACACCAGGAAGGGTCTCCTGAGCCCCTGAGGAGTCCTCCTGTGACCCTCGTGGTTGGGAGGGCAGAGGGCCTGCTCTCTGGAAAGGTCTTCATTTGTGACCCGCAGTGCATTAGCCCTCCTGGGTTGGAAGGCCTTCACTGCACACAGCAAAGCGGACCGTGATTACCGGGAAGGACCGAGCTCTACGTTCTTTAAAATTTGCATTTCACAAAGTGTTTTTTTGACACCTTCACATTAGGCTGAGAAGGCTGAAGAGATTCTGGACCTTCACCCCTTGTCTCAGAAGTTGCCTTCATTGATTCACCCACGCACTCATTCATTCACTCATTCCTTCACCCACCCATTCATCCATTCATTCACCCACCAATTCATTCATTCATTCATTCATTCATTCATTCATTCATTCATTCATTCCCACATGTTTCCCGTGCCTGGGATTCAGACATGAAGGATTGCAGCCCTGCCCTGGAGAGTGGGTATAGAGAGAATCACTGGAAGGTGAGTTAAAGGGACACACAGGGCTGGGGAGGTCCCAGGGCAGGGGAAGCCAGACTGGGAGAGCAGTGTGGGCGCTGCAAAGGACGTGACCATCAGGGTGAGTCAGAAACCACCAGGCCTGCAGGAAAGAGGGACATTAAGGGCTAAAGGAGGTGAATGGACCTAGCACTGGAGAGGCGGGGGAGCAAGGAGCTTTGGTGAAATGATAGAACGTGGGAGGAGCTGGGAGCTGAGGGCTATGGAGCTCGGCAGGGCTGCCCTGGGCTCCCCTGCAGGGGGTGCCACTCAGAGTCTTCCCAGGGTGTCACTGTCTTCCTGTGGGGAGCACAACCTTCATGTGGATGGTGGAGCAGCTGGGCCCCAAGTGAGATCGACCCCTCTAAACCTGCAGAGGAGTGGAGCTGGGTCCTGGTGGGGGGGAGGGGAATGTGAACAGCTTGGAGGTTCACAAAGGCCACCCCAGCCTTTGGAGAGTGGGATGGAGGCAGGAAGACAGTTGGCTCCAGAGGAAGGCCCACGCAGAATACAGATTTTGCAGAACTATGACACAAGCCCAATTCTTTTCATCCGCAAAGAGATGCTACAAATCAACAAGGAGATCAGGAGGAAAATGAGCAAAGAGGATGAGCAGCCGGTTCACACAGAAAGGAAATACTAATGGCTTTTAAGCTCACACAAAAGAGTCTTGGCCGCATTTGCAACACGAGACGTGAAAATTAAATCTATAATGAGATGATGCCATGTATTTCATCTACCAATTGGCAAAGGTGAGTGTGCTGACAATACGTCAGGCTGGAGAAGATGGGGAAGCTGCCCTCTCCACACTGCGTTGCTGGTAGACCTAAAACCTGGGCCAACCTCTCTGAGGACGAGAGAGGGCCACTGATTGCAATTTAAAATGCACAGGGCTGGGGGTGCCACTCAGTGGTACAGTGTTTTCCAAGCCTGCGTGTGGCCCAGGTTTAATCCCCAGGACCACGCAAAAAATAAAATAAAATGCACGCACACTTTGACCTAGTACTCAGCCCCCAGGACACATGGTCCTCGTACGTAAAGATGCATGTGTAGCAACTGTCCCTGCAACTTTGTTTTGGAGGAGGGTACCCAACCACTGAGCCACATCCCCAGTCCTATTTTCTATTTTATTTAGAGACAGGGTCTCATGGAGTTGCTTAGGGGCTCACTTTTGCTGAGGCTGGCTTTGAACTCGAGATCCTCCTGCCTCAGCCTCCTGAACCCCTGGGATTACAGGCATGCGCTACTGTGCCTGGCCCCTACAATGCGTTGTTTGTCACACGTTGGTGGCTCCTGGTGGTTGGAGTTGAGGGACTTTCTGACCTGCAGTAGTGCCTAGCTGCTTCCTTCCCTCTGTAAACTGGAGTGATGAGCACAGTTAGTCCTCGGGATCTGTGGGTCCTGCATCCAGGAATCAACCAATGGAGGATCATAATCTCCCCACAAATAACAGCATCCGTACGAACAAGCACAGCTTTTCTTTCCTCATCCTTATTCCCTAAACAATACAGTGTAACAACCATTCTCATAGCAATTGTGTCACATTTGTTATTATTAGTGACCTAGAGATGATTTCTTTTTCTTTTTAGTAGTAGGGATGGAACCCAGGTGCACAGTACCACTGAGTCATATCCCTGAGCTTTTTATTTTTTTATTTTGAGACAGGGCCTTCTACTAAGTTGCTGAGGATGGCCTCAAACTTGTGATGCTCCTGCCTCAGTCTCCCGAGTTGCTGGGATTACAGGTGTGGGCCACTGCGCCCAGCTAGAGATCATTTCAAGTGTGAGAGAGGGTATGCCGAAGCTATTTCCCAGCACTGCACTATGTTATATCGGGGACTTGAGTGTCCTCAAATTGTGGTTATCCACAGGGGGCCCTGGAACCAATCCATTTGGACACCAGAGGACTATTGTACTGGCTGAGGGATGTGCCATGTGTTGGTGTGGGCATCCCTTCGGATGCAAGTGGGCATCTGCGGGTGCATCTGTGTCTCTCTCGAGGCGTGGTTCCTATACCTGTGTGAGCACAGGTCCTACTGTAGTCTGAGAAGAGGTGTGGCAGATGATTCTGGCACCCGCAGGGAATCCTAGAGCAAGTCCCCCATGGATTCCGAGGATGGCTGTGGGTGATGGGACAGAGGTGCTCTGAGCAGCCAAATGACACACACAGCTCTTTTCTTGGAGCAGCCATTTTATTTGAAGGTTGAGAGGGAGAAAAACGAATTCTATTAAAGGAAATATGTATAGTGGCAGAAACAATACTGTGTGTTCACCGAGTCCCATTTCATTCTCTTCTCTGGTATGGAGGGCACATTGACCATTATCCCAGCATCTTGGTATGGTCCACGTGCCAGGGTTCTGGCCAAGGGTGTGTGGATAGAGGTGGAGTTGGCTGTACCCTGAGCAGTGACCCTCTCATCCTCCTGTCTTTTCTCACTGAGGCAACTGGAGGCCACCATGGACAGGGAAACGTGCAGGCTGGAAGCAGCCAGAGCCAAGTGGAGGAGAATCATCCTGGAGGGTCACTTGACCTGTGGTAGCTTCTGTATGAGGAAGAAACAAACCTCTGCTGGGTTCAGTGGCTGAGACCTGGAGGTTTATTTGTTATCTCAGTAGAGCTTAACCTAGCCTAACTAAAATATGTATGTGCTATGGAGTAGAAGGCAGTACTTACACGACTTTTAAAGCTAAAGCCTGAAGCTTCAGATAAATGGCTGCTTCCACTGGCCTCTTTGGGCCCTGCCTGTACTTCTGCCCATCAGTCTGGGGCCTATTTTACACCAGCACAACCAGTGATAGACCCAGTGATCCATTTTTGGCTAATAGCCACCGGCCCTGGCAATGGATCAAGGCAGATCCATTTAAGTGACGAGAGACCAGCCATTGAGGTAAGTGTGGTTGGATCCAAGTGTCTGTTGATCAGAGCCACACAGGAGGTGAGCTCAACACTAGTTTCCAAGATCCCCCATATCATTCCACCAGGATGAGAAACGTCAGTTGCAATGGACTAAACGTTTGCTTCCCCTCCCCATTCATTTGATGAAATTCTTACCCCTGCCCCCCAGTGATGGCAGTAGGAGGTGGGGCCTTGGTGATTAGGTGAGGAGGGTGGAGATTCGTGCCCTTATAACAGGGACCCTAGAGAGAGCTCTCTTGCCCTCTTTCTGCCAGATGAGGATGCAGTGAGAGGATGGCAGAGTACAGCCTAGCAGAGGGCCCTCACCCGAACCTTGGACTTCTTTCTCCCCGAACTTGGAGAAATAAATTTCTGTTGATTATAAGCCACCCAATTTGTGGCATTTTAAAATGGCAGCCTAAATGGACTGACACCAGTCCAACCTGGAGAGCCCAGCTCCTCTCTGGAGCCCTGGAGTGGGCTGGCCCAGAGACTTGCCCAACATCAGGAGTCACAGTGGCTCAGGCAGTGCCGGGTTTGTGACTGGCTCAGGTGGCAGTGGTCATGACCTTGGAGGATTAAATTTTCCTAGGTCCCCAGCTTTGAAAAAAACTGGAAGTTACCTCACAGGTAAAAAGTCCGAAGGATGAGGACAGCCTTTGAGGCCTCTGCCACAGCCTGAGCAGACAAAGCCGGAGACTGGGGAGCAGCTCTGAGTCTGTGGGATCCTGTGGTGAAGCCCTGCGCTGCAGCTCTAGGCTGGTGACGGCTGAGGTGCTGACTTGGGCTCTCCTCCTCTGATCAGAGTGAAAGAGAATCCTCACCACAGAGTCCTTCACTCATGTCCCTTGCTGGGCATAGGGACAAGGGTCTTGGGCTCCCTGGGCTTCCCTTGCCTCGTTTGTGAAATGTGAGGCTGCACCACAGTGTCATCTTACCCTGAAGCCCCTCGCACATGGAGAGAGAGCTGGAGCTGGTGGGGTTCAAGGCCAAAATGGGGATGCGTCCTAAGGGCCACCACCAAGTGCCCAGGGCTCCTGTGGGAGGCAGGGGGGTGCAAGGGCCCTTCTGGACTCAACCATCTCCACTCAACCCCCCAAAGCCACACCTGCCCAAGGCAGAGGGCCAAGGCCAGGTGCACTCCCAGGCTGCTCCAGCCGCCTCCCTGCCTCCTCGCCTGGCTCCGGGACTCCTGGCAGGCCAACACAGGCTCTGGAGCAGAGAGTGGGATGACAGCCCTGCCACCCTGCAGAGCCATGACCTGCAACATGGGAACCCCAGAGTGCAGGGCTGGCATGGAGGAGAAGCCCAAGACCCCTGTAGGCCCTGAATGTTTCATAAAATGACAACCCACGGGCCCAAAGAACCCAGGGAGGTGCCAGGGCACAGCCTGCCTAGGTGGCTTCCTACCACACAGGGCTGTGTGAAACGTGCATTTCTCTGATGCCACAGGGGGGTGGAGACTTCCAGGGAGCTGGGGTCTCACTTTATTTTTAACTCCAGGCCATCTGCTTTCCACTTACCACCGGGTGGTCCAGAGTCTGGGAAATATTCAGAGCGAACATATGTCGTTCCCAGAGGGTTGAGGGGAGGAGGTGCTGGGAGGGGGTGAGGCCTCTGCTCCCAGGGACAGAGCCCAGGGGCACCGGCAAGGCAGTACTGGGAGTGGCCTCGGTGGTGCAGTCTTAGCAGTTCAGTTCTCTGGGGAGACGCCTGTCCTGAGGTCCCCACCCGCCTCCGCCCACCTGCTCAGCCTGAGCTACACACAGCGACTGCCACACACACGGGGGCCACAAGGGACGTCCTTCTCCCAGGACAGGTATCCCTGCCACAGAGTCTCTGACAGGTGGCCTAATTCTAGGGACAGGCCCCTCCCTCTTATGAGAGAGGGTCCCCAGCAGATCAAAGGTTGCAAGATTTCCCAGACTCCTCCCTGTCACTCCCGCTAGTCTCATCCTTGAGGCAATAGTTAGCTCTATAGGCAAACACTGACTATGAGGGGAGAAAAAATGAAAAGGTGCCCTTTTCTCACCAGTTGACCCCAAATGAACAAGCACCGTCCACCCTGGTGGATCTGCTGTCAGAGATTATCACGCGGAAGAAACTGTCAATACTCCGCAGCCATTTATACAAGAGCCTGTGGTTAGCAACACTCAGCTTCGTTTTATTATTGCATTTTACAGAGTTACCAAGACAACTGAGGCCAAGTAACAGAACCTTGACTTCATGCGCCATGAAAATTTAATAAAGAATTTTTAAAGGCTTTTAAGAGGCAGGAGCAGCAGCTTCTTCAGGGCAGAGCTGGGCTCAAGGGAGGAGGGCTTGGCCCATGGGGTCTTGCCAGACCTGCAGGAGCCTCCCCCGCGGGGGCTGATGGGGCAGCAGCAGTGTTCCCCGCATGCTTCCGTTTCAGCATATGCAGACCAGGCCTTTTCTCAACAGACATTTAGAAGACACTTCCTAGGTGCCAAGTCCCCTGCCAAGATGTTGGCATCCATTATGACATGATCTCCACTGCACAGGCAAGGAACAGGGGTCAGGGAGGGGAAGTCACTGGTCCGTGATTCACTCACAGAGAGGGTAACAGACAGCAAAATCCAGGCTCAGGTCTGACTTCAAAGCCCTCAATCTTTCTAGAACAATTCATGGCCTCCTCTGGGATTCTTCCTTCTGATGCAAGATGTTCTGAAGGGAAAATATCCCTGAAGCCTGAGTGGGTTCTTGGGGAGCCAGAGTGAAGAGCAGCATCCTGGGGCCCAGGACCGTAATCCTGGTTGGAATCTCAGCAAACTCCTTCCTTCATGTTGGAGGAAGAGCCTCCCCGGAGCCGCTTGCTGAGCTGCCCCTGGGCTGCAAAAGGCCCTCTTTCTCAGATTCAGAAGCAAATTGCCAGAAATAAGGGTAACATTGGTGATTTTACCATTTTATACCAAAACTCATGGTGCTCAGGGTGTGTGTATGTGTGTGTGTGCGCGCGCGAGAGAGAGAGAGAGCGAGCAAGAACGCATTATGCCGTATGGTTCCTCTAGTTACTTAAGACTTTTGGTTACAAGCAATTGAACATGTTGACTGTTTGGTGGAGTTCCTTTGTCTCTGCAAAGACGAAAAAAAATGGACTTATTTTGTGAGGAAGAAATTTATATGCCATGTGGGAAAATTTCTCTTGCATTCATCAAATCAAAGAGGAGATTGGAAAAAAAAAAAATATATATATGTATACACATATATGTATGTGTATATATGTGTGTGTGTATATATATATATATATAAATCCTGGCAAGGTGGATTTTCGATTAAAAATGCACTGTGGTGGATCCCCTCACTGAGCAGGTTCAGCTCTCTCAGGCTCTGGGAGTGCTAGCTCCCTGAGGGGAGAATTCTTCTTTTCTGAACTTGGAAAAAGGTGCTTGCATGCTTCAAGGCTGAAGGCCTCAATTACAGGGCCGAGGAATTTAGGACATTAGTCAAAAAATGTTAAGAAAAAAATCAAGCTATTTTGGAGTTAACACTATGCCAATCACAAGGAAAATTCCAGCCGTCAGAGGAGCTGCGGGCTCTGTTTCAGGCTGTGACTCTCTTTAAATATGTGAGACTTACGGGGGGAGGGGTGGGGAGGAGAGGAACTGACTGCTTTGGCTTCATTTGTCTTCGGACATTATTCAGGGAAGCTTTTACCTTCCTCTCGCTATTCTTTGTAGGAAACCAGAAGCCAGCCTGAAGGTGACATTACATTTGAGCAGCACTTTGGTTTACAAAACTCTTTCACATTTATTATGCTTTCCATTATCTCACCTAATGTTCCCAAGATTAAGTGAGAGAGGATGTTGTGTCCCTGTACGATGGCTGAAGACCTGGAGTTCTTCCTGTCTGGTCTGCGTGACCCACAGAGCCTTCCTGAAGGGCTCAGAAGGTCAAGAGCAGGTCAGACAGCCCCGTGCCCCCACAATGCCCAAGATTCGCGGAGCAAACACCAGCCCCTCTGAAATGTGGGCTTCCACATCCGATCCATGATGGGGTGGAGGGACGAACATGGCTCTGGCCAGGGTCCTCAGTGTGACTCCTGGCTCCGTCCGTCACTGGCCTCGAGACCTTGAAGAAGCCACATTACCTCCTGGGCATCCGAAAAGAGAATGATAATCCTTACCCATCTCTGGGTCGTTGGAGCAAATGAGAAGATGGATATGAATGAAAGGCCCTTGTGAACTGAGAAGCCCCGAACATATACGGTGTTGAATTCGTGCTGGAAAGGGAGTTGGTTCTGGAAAGACACTGAACACCATTCCAAATGTCTGGCTCCTACCTGGCCCTGTGCAGCCCACTCCCAGCAGGATGGCCTTCTCTGAACTAAATACCCCACATAAAAGCAGGCTGGAGGCCAGACTGAGCCGTGGTGAGCACCATCGGCTGGCTGGTCCTTCATCTCCAGGGCTGAAAGACGGGGTGACACAGCCAAGCTCTGAGCCGGGGACATGGAGAGATTCCCAGGGCCAGAAAAGTCATCGTCTACCAGGGTGGGATGGAGCTTATGGGGTAGCTGCCGTGCTTGAGGGAGAAAGCCAGCCAGCTGGGGATCTTGAGATGTTCAGCAAGCAGCCTTGGCAAGGTGTAGAAAACTAGATTCTGGAGGGAATCTGCAGGCTGTGGAGAGAAGAAACGGGCAAGGAGGCCCCTCACCTTGGGCTGTGCTTTCGACAAGCACCTCCCCGGCCCCTGCTCTGTGCCCCATGGTAGGCAGATAGCAAAGGAATTTCTAAGTTCTCAGCTGAATACAGAGGGAGCCGTTCTTCCTGCATGGGGATTGCTGTGGGGTATTTGAGCTGGACCTTGAAGGGAGTGATTATTTAGCATTGTTCAGAGGAAGCAGATTGGTTAGGGCCAAGGGAGCAGCAGCAAGGGTGGGGACCCAGGGCAGGGACCTGCTGGCACCATCCCGTGGGCAGGAATGATACATTCTCTTCCTAACAACAACAGATTCACAGAGTCCTGGGAGAGCCTCCCATCAGGGAGTGTGAATAGGAAGGGAGGGGCCTCCCTGGGGACAGCTTTGTCATCTCTGTGGCTCTCCAGTGCCCTTAGCCCATAGGGATGGAGGGTAGTGGGAGGGGCTGAGCAGCTTGGGCAGCAGTGAAGTCCAGGCGAGAGGCGAGGGCTGAGCTAGGAGAGTGGACAGAGATCTTGATGGGAAATAAGAGGAACCAAAGAGGGTTGTTCGTGGCCTGAGGCTCTGCTCTGCTCCGGGGACTGGCACTGGCCCTGCCTGTGGGGCCAGCACTTGCAAACAACTGCCCTGAACCCCAGATCTCTGCAGCCCCCACTGTGGGCTTCCTTTTGACCAGACCAGTGGGGACAAGGCTCGGCCCCAAACAGCAGGAAATGGAGCCTACTTCCCTGGGGGCTGGAAGGACAGAAACAGGCAAGGTCATCGCACAAGACATGAGGAAACTGGACAGGGACACCAAAAGGAGCAAGACTGGCTCCTCTGGAAGGCTTGGGCTGGCCAGGCAGTGTGTTCTCTGGAAGAAGGTGCCCTCCCTGGACACCCCACTGACTTATACTTGGATGCGCCTGTCCCAAGGAGCCCAGGCTGAGCCGACCTTCTCAAACGTTCATTCCACTCCCTCTGGAAGCCTGGTCCTTCAGCAGCTCAGCTGGTGGACTCCTGTGAGGACAGTGTGACTGCTGCATGTGTCTGTGGGGTGGAGGGACAGCAGTTGGAGCAGGTGGAAGGGCAGACGGATGAGGAGAAGAGCTGGGGTGGATCCCCAGGGCCCTTCTAAGAATGGGCTGCAGCCCAGCACAGAGGACCCTGAACTCTGCCCTGAGGGGTCTCTGGGCCTGCCCAGGCTCCCTGGCTCTCATGAAATGGTGACCTCATTTCCCTAACAGTTACAACCAAGATTCCATGTCCCCCAGAACAAGGGTCTTCCCCAGGGTCCTGTCCACAAAAGAGGCGGCTCCTTCTAGCTCTAAGGGGCTCCATAGCTAACAGTGAGTGGCCTGCAGATGACCGGCAGGTGGGGGTGGAGAGGACATCTCTCACCACGAGTGCTGACATTTTTATATCATCTCAACCATGTGGCTGAAATTCAGCCTCTTGGCTCCTGCCCCAGCCCCGATCCAGCGACTTGGTTGGTTTTAGCAGGAAGATTGCACTCCGTTCTGGCAAGCTAGCACTTTCCGAAGGCCTACCTGGAGAAACGGTGTCAGGTGCGAGCTCTACTCGAAAGACTCAGCAGTTCCCAGCTGATGACAAGTGTGCCCTGACACATCTACTCTACTGGGGCCTTTTGCTTTCCCTTTGTTCCGTCCAAAGGGTACGGAAGAGCAGGCTCAGGGTCTTGAAACTCTGCTCCTCACAGTGGACCTCCCTCCACACACATCCTGCTTTCCCTGTTTCTTCCCTGGATCTCATGTCTCTTCTCTAAGCCCCCCTCCCCTGCCTGGGGACTTTCAGCACATTTCTGGGCACATGGGGTCCTTGTCCTTGGGGTGAGAGCTCCACCCTTGCAGTGGTCCACTGAGGCCACAGGATCCTCTGCACAGGGAGGCTGAAGATGGAATTCCCACTTTGAGGTCAAGGCCAAACAAATTCAAACAAAGGCCTGTGAGGCTTCCCGCTCACAGGCTCTAGGAGCCTAACTTAGTTACATCTTAATTATTTCTTAATTAGTAACAAAGCAAACATTGCAGCAACAGGCAAGCTAATGAAATAAATGAGGCTAATCTGTTAACTACACCCGTGTAGCACATGATTGGGGTGGGAGGTTCGTGTCGGCCTACTTGGTATTTCCACTTCATTTTCAGAGAAGGGGTGGTAGGAAGGGAACGGGATGTTCTTGGACTGAAACGGTGGCTCTCCCAGGCTCCCTGCACACTCAAATCTCAACTTCCTCTCCGTGGCTCTCGGGCTTGGGAGTGTCTGTGCCCTCCCGCCCCAAGCACGGCAGATTCGCCCCAGTTGGTGCTTCCTGTGAGCCCGGAATAGAAGGTGCCATCTGTCACATTTCAAATGTCATAGTCCACTATGACTCCAAAACGGGGGTGGGGGGGTCTCCAAGAGGCGCTGGGAGAAAGGCGGGCAAGAATCAGCCTTGCGAAGCAGGAGTGCAGCAGAAGAGGGGACGAAACGGGAATCTCCCATGGGATCCTCCACGGCCTGTGTCCCCCACAGGCAGGAGCCCGGGGCTCCCTTCAGCCCTGAAGGGCACTGGCTTCTCCTGGGCAGGCAGAGTGGCCTTCAGGACAGAGTGTGTTTGGGATAGGAGAACTTATTAGCACCGTTTGTGCGGAGTGGGGGGTTGCCCTCCACTGGCTGGGCTGCAGGGCTGGTCCCCTGGGGCGAGCTGCTCTGGGGGACACGGGCCCCTGCGGAGTCACCCCGGCTGCACAGCAGGCGCTTCTCGTCCAGCAGGGACAGGTGGTATTCGCACAGGTCGATCAGCGAGGCCACCTGCTCGTGGAGCGGCAGCATCTTGAACTTCCTCTGGGCCAGGAAAAAGAAAGCTTCTACAAATGCCTGCAGACACATCCCTGTGGACAGAGAGACGAGTGTCAGGGTGCCCATCAGCTGCCCAACCCCGCCCCAAGCTGCTAGCGAGAGCCTGTCTCCCGCCATGCTTCCATTCTGGGAACTCCCAGCAGGCTCCAGGGTGCCTAGCAGGCCCAGGCCCTGGCTGGTGTTTTATAGCCACTTACAGATTCAACCCCTTAAAGAGCCCTATGCAGTGGATTTAATAACAGGCATGAAAACTGAGTCTCAGAGGAGAGGGGAGGCCTAGGTAGAAAATAGGGTTTGAGCCGGGCGCAGTAGCGCACACCAGGAGGCTTAGGCAGGAGGATCGAGAGTTCAAAGCCAGCCTCAGCAATTTAGCAAGGCCCTAAGCAACTCAGTGAGACCCTGTCTCTAAATAAAATACAGAAAAGGGCTGGGGATGTGGGTCAGTGACCGAGTGCCCCTGAGTTCAATCCCCAGTTCCAAGAAAAAAAAGTAGAGTTTGAATTTAAACCTAGCCCAAAGCCTTATCCCTGGGTACTACAGTTAAATGTCCTCATTGAAACCCAGCTCCCTTTCTTTCCTAATTAAGATGAACCCAATCCGACAGCAAAGTTCTGTATGTTCATAGGGGCACTGGTTAAACAGGCACGGAAATTTGTCCAAATGCACCCAATTGTGCCTTAAGGTTTGCACATTCTGCTAGATGACAATTTTACTTGAAAAGTAAAGCTCAACAACCCCTTCTCTCTGGTCAAAATTATATTCTGGAACATGTGATGTGTGATCCCTACTGTATCTCTGGAATGTTCTTCCCCAGCTTTGCCTCATGAACTTCCACCCATCTTTGGGATCTGAGCTCAAAATCCCTGGACACCCTCCTGATGTCCAGTTTGGAGGGGCCCCTGGGACGGGCTTCTTGAACTTTTCTTTGCAGCCCTACTGTGGCTTGCTTGGGGTGTGTGTGGTCGTTTGACTCTCTCCATCTGCTCTGTTGGACTGTGAGCTCTCCAATCATCATCATCCCTGGTGCCAGGTACCCTGAAGGTGCTCCGTGTAGACATGCCAGGTACATGGGTAACAGATGAATGACGGCGGGACAAGTGAGTAGAAGCTAGGCACTTTAAGACATTGCCACTGATCCTCATGAGGTCAGTATCTTTATACCCACCTTACAGGTGAGGAAACTGACACATTAAGTAACTTCCTTATGGTTACACATTCATAGAATAGTCTGTGAAGTCAAAAGTTTTAATTTTTAATTTTTAGGCACTGGGGATTGGACACAGGGGTGCTTTATCACTGAGCCACATCCCTAGCCCTGTTTAAATTTTTTTTAAATTTTGAGACGGGGTCTTGCTAAATTGCTTGGGGGCTTGCAAAGTTGCTGAGGCTGGCCTTGAACATGCAATCCTCCTGCCTCAGCCTCTTGAGTGGCATGCCACTGCAGCCTGCTTGGAAAGTCAAAAATTTTAAACTAAGCTGTGCTGCAGGAAAGGTTTTTAGTCTTCCCAAGATCCTAGCAAAAATGAACCCTGGGGTCTAGATCTATGGGAATCCCTGGGCTCCCTGGGGAGGGGGACACTCAGGCCAGACTGAAGGTCAGCAAAGTACTTTCAGATGAGGCTGGCTCAGACTCTGCTAGTCTCTGCCTTCCCAGTGGAGGGCACGTTATGCACCTGCCTGCCACCGTGGGCTGAAGCCTTGTCCAGAATCTGTAGATCCTGCATATATGTGGACCCTGGAATCCAAGAGTGCTTTTTGCTTTGGAGCTTGAGCTGAGCAAATAGGTTGACTTTGTCTCCTTCCAAGCCCATCAGCTCTTTCGGCTCTGCTTCTCTCGATTCAAGACACCCTGTAAGTCCCTGCTCTGCTTGGCCCTGACAGGAAGAGTTGATGAAGACCACATGACCCTGGTACAAAACACTTTTGATGAAAGCGGAGGCCTGGAGTGAACAGACTTAGGGGACACGGGGGCCTCAGTCTGACCAGGAGGCAGGCCATTCCTAATTACCCACTCTGGGCCCGGCCCCCTGGGGCGTGCATGGACATGTTGCAAGCATGCACATGTGGTGCACCCACATGTGTGTGTGCATCTGAGCGTGGGTTCATGCACACACAGTTGGGTAGAAGGGTCAGACACATGGAGTAGAAGAAGCTGGGATGTAAAGCCAGAGAAACCCAGTCCCCCCACCTGCCCCTCATTTCCAACTATGTGATTTGAAGAGTGTGGCCCACTGAGGGTGCCAAGTTCATGAACTGCGGGTCCCTGGTCCCTGACAAGATAAGAAGCTTGGTGCAGAATGTAAAGCGCCCTCCTCATCAATCACGTTGTCTAGTTCAGCAGACAGTCTCTTGCAGCGAGTCTTTCTGGATTAAGGAAGCAGTGTGCAGTTTACACTCTGGCTCAGATCCCACACCCAGGACGTACCGAACAGTTCGTGGATTGCAACTTTGAGTAGCTCTGATCTACAAGACTCTTAGCAGCATCCTAATCACCATGATCTTATTAAAATGAGGATTCTGGGGTGAGGTCAAAGACACTGCGTGCCTTTGGCTTTGCAGTGGCTCAGGGGTTGCTGGTCTCTGGGCCACGCTGATTAGCAAAAGGGTCAAGGACTCGCTGCTCCTTTTCACTTAGCAAATGTTACTTTCGTTCCCTTCGTTGAAGGCAGACTGTGATTAGAGCTATAATGCTCAGCAAAAAACACAGTGAAGACTTATTTGGGGGTAAAAATCATCATTTGGTAATCTGGAAGGAGGCGTTCGAGAGAGAGGCATGGGGCTGAAAGCGCGACACTGGTTGTCTTTCACTTTCTCCATTTTTCTGAGTTTCTATAGTAAACGTGCGTGTGGACAGCTACCTTTAATCATGAACCCTTTGCAGCCACCTGAACTTGAAGCCAGGTGCATGTAACACTTTGAAAAAAATTCAATGCAAGTTTCTGTGTATCTATTCAACTCTGATGAGATGTTTTAAACACCAGTCCCCACACGTCCCCCTTTATGCTTGGAGGCTGTTTCAGCCCCCAGTCATGGAGCACTAGAGTCCGCCGTCCTTCCCTGTTTTATTCCCTGGTGCTTCCTGGTCATCTCCACTCTCGTGCTCTGGGATCAGTACTGAGGAACTAGACACAAGCACTGCCACACTGTGACTGTCGGCCTGATAACGGAGAAGGCTGCTCGGTGACTAATGGGAAGGTGGCTTGGACAGCATGGATACATGGGACCAAGAGAGGGTTCACAGCCCGGGGGAGACAGAGCAGGACAGCCATCGTTCTATTCAGGTGTGTGCAATTTATAACTTTGCAAATTGTTTACTTCTGGAATTTTCCATTTACTGTTTTCCGACTGACATTGATGGTGGGTAACTGAAACTGGAAAGCAAAACTTTGGTAAAGAGGGAACCACAGTAAAGGGAAGAAAGAGGTAGCAAAGGATAATGGATATGAATCCCTCTTCACCCTGAGCTTCACTAAAACTCCTAATTGCAGATGAGGAAACTGAGGCCCGGAGAGGTGAACAACTTGCCCTCGGGACCCTCATTGGGAAGTGGTAGGACGGGGATTTGAACCCAGGCCTTGTGCACTGCTGATTTTCCACCTTACTGACCTTCTCCAGCATCCTCACCAAGAACAGGGGTAAGAAAACAGTTGTGGAGGGCAGAGAGGCCAAGATGGAAAAGTGGGGAACTCCCAGGATGGCCCAAGCAAACACTGAGAAGTTCTGGGGGTCAGGGGTCAGGGGTCAGGGGAGGGTTGTGGGGAAGAGCTGGGCCTTGAAGAGTGGGGAGGAACTGGATGGGCAGAGGTGAGCGGGGTGAAGGGCTGGGGCGAGGCAAGAGGCAGGGTACAGGCAGCGCCTTAGCAACAGGGCACTGGCCTCGGGCAGGGAGGGCCAGCTGGAGTGGACTGGGAGCTGGGGTTAGTGCCAAGGGAGTGGGCACAGCCAGCCACTGGAGTCCCACACCTCCGACAGTCCCATCATATTTTCTTGTCCCTGATCTTGAGCTACACCCTTTACAGTGATAGAAACCTGTGAGAATTTCCTTTTTCCTGTTTTGTTTCCTCAATGAAATCTCATGAAGAGCACAGTCCAATATGCCAGCTAGAGCAAGGGACCCCTCTGTGTTTAAGTCAGGCAGCGGTGGCTCAGAGCCCTGCCACAGGCCACTCGTCCCTCAGGAACCTCAGACCTACCCAACCAGCAAGGCCACTGTCCTTTTCCTAGAATCTGTGCCGGGCATCTTTCGTTTTACCAAAGGGCTGGTGGCACATGAGATTCCAAAGTCACAGTCGGTAGCAGATGAAAACAAGACCAAGCGCCAGGTCTCTGGATGAGCTCAGGGTACCCTCAGCCTGCATGACACCCCATCCCCCACACAGAAACTGAGAGAGAAAAATCAGTCCACACACCTCTGGGGCCAGGGGCTGGGGAAGAGGCCCCCGCTGCCTGGCAGCCCTGTGCCCTTTGCTCAGGCCTGGTAAGCGTGTCCAGCAGGTGCGGAGGACCATGAGGGCTGGGACGTGGGTACCATCCACACTGCACACGCTGAGCTTGGGGCCTCTATCCACAGCCCTGTTCAGAGGCTGCACCTCTGAGTTTGACAGGAGATTGGCTTTGATCCCCATTTCGTCAAGGCGGCCCAGGAAAATTGTGACCTGACATCAGTGAGCTTCAGAGAACTGAGCCTTTTTAAGGCTCAAAGAGGTAGAAGAGGAGGAGGAGGAGGAGGAGGAGGAGAACAGGGGGGAGGCGGCACACTTGGAATAACCTAAGTTCTGATTCATGATCAGGTTGCTGGGGTTTCCACCAAAGAAGTGAGCCAGGATGGGGCAAAGGGGCAACTCTTACCTGGCTGGAGCTTCCAGCCTTTTCTAGAACCTTCCCAGAGAGCGAATGCATTCTATCAGGAGGATCTGGGTCTTTCTGCTTGCTTACCATTACTTATGATAGAACACAGTGGGAATATTAGTGGCGAATGTGCAGAAGCCCAGTCCCTGGACTCCGTCTAGAACCCAGGTGTGCTGGGGGACTGCCCTTCGACCACTTTCTGTTCACTGGGGACGTGCTTTCTCCCAGTTGTGGTAATGACACATGCACGTAGTTTATTTTGCCTAAAATGATACACATTCTTGTGGGTCTCTGTGCCGCCTTCATAGCCACTGTTTTAACGATTGCATAATATTCCATCAGAGCTGGGCATTGTGTCACCTGGCTGTGGTCCTAGCCTCTCAGAAGGCTGAGGCAGACAACAGCTGGAGGTTGGAAGTCTGAGACCAGCCTGGGCAACGTGGCAAGACCTCATTTCAAACAAACAAATGTGCTATCAAATTTTTTGCCAGACACATTATGTCTCCACCCCTCCCTGTAGGGCACTAAGACTGTTCTCTCATTGAGAATTTTGTAATGAACATTTGGCATGTCATTGTTTTGATTTCCAATTCATTTATTCCCTAACAATGAAACCCCAGGAACCTGGATTGTTGTTTTTCTTTAATAAATGTTAGATTGGTTTGCTAATTAATTTCGTGTTAAAAATTCTTAAAACCTTATGGAGCACCACAATGGACAAAGCACATGGACGGGTAAGAGGGAGATGGAACGCGCTGTCTCACTGAAGCCAGGGGGCAACTGCTCACTCACTAAACCAACAAAAGTGTAAACGAATGGGAACCGTGAAGTAGCAATTGCTATGGAGTTTTACAAAGCAATCTGGCGAAAGTTTAAGAGCCATTCGAGAGTTCCTGTCATTTAATGCGGTGATCACGATTCTAGGAATTTCCCCTGACCCAATCTCCCTTCCAGAGGAACACAACCTGCCCATGGTGCTTATTTACAGTACAGTTCAGCAGGGAGCTAGGCTAGACTTCTAGGCTATTAAAAAAAAAAATCATTCTTTCTACTTTTCTGTGTTTTCCAAAAAAGATAATGCACACTCATTTTTTTTATTGTAATTAGAAAAATAGGTATTTTTAAGCTGGACGCGGTGGCACACGCCCGTAATCCCAGCAGCTCAGGAGGCTGAAGCAGGTGGATCACAAGTTCAAAGCCAGCCTCAGCAACTTAGTGAGGCCCTAAGCAACTTAGTGAGACCCTGTCTCTAAATAAAAAAGATAAAAAGTGACGGGGATGTGGCTCAGTGGTTAAGTAGTCCTGGGTTCAATTCCTGGTATAAATATACATATATGTTATTTTTAAAATACCTCCAACCCAGCCTCTGAAGTCACTTGTTATAGAAAGCTTGCTTCTGTCCACCCCAGGTGGAGTTAAAAGCCCTTCCTTGGTGCTTCCTCTGGATTCTTGTCATACGTTGAGATAAACCGTGAGTGTGTGACTGTCTCCCTAATAAGACTCTGTGCCCCTGGAGGCAGGCACTATGTCCCGATCATTTCTCTATTCCCAGCATGCAGGACAGTCAGACACATGACAGGTACCAATAAATATCCATTGACACACTCGAGCAGACAGGAACCTGTGATGCAGGTCTTCTTATTTCCATTTTACAGCTTTATAGCTGCGGACACTGGGATAAGCCTGGGGTCTAGGGAAACTCTTCTCTGAGATCTGCTGCCTTAAGAAACCAAAATGATCCAGAGCAGAAGTCCTTGAACTTTAGAATTTCCTGGGGGATGGTGTTAAAATGCAGACTGAGCTGGGACTTGGTGCACATCTATAAACCCAGAGACAGGGGAGGCTGAGGCAGGAGGATCATAAGTTGGAGGCTAGCCTCAGCAACTTAGCCAGGCCCTAAGCAACTTAGTGAGACTCTGTCTCAAAATGAAACATATAAAAAGGGCTGCAGATCTAGCGCAGTGGTGAAGCACCCCTGGGTTTATCCCCCAAAAGGGGGAAAAATGTCTTCTGGAGGTGCCACCTTCAGAGTTTCTCATCCAGAGGCCTGCAGTGGGGCCTGAGAATTTGCATGTCTGAAAAGTTTCCAGGCAATGCTGAGGCCTGTGGACCAGGGATCCACTTTGAGAATACTGCCCCCACCAAGCTGTGTCCAGTCTGTCTCTGAAAGCCTATCTGATGATTTGCAAAAACACCTGTGGAAAACTGAAAGCTTACCTTTGGCTAAAAATGTCTACATTTTTAAAAAAAAGACACTGATGGAGAAAAACCACAACCAACAACTGCAGGGGAGAGTCCTTGACTAGGAGTGAACGTTTCATCCTCTGAGTCTCCGGCCTGTTATTTTTAAAAGATAATGAAGGAGCTGAAACAGCTCGAAGTTGTTCCAACTGTGCATTAAGCCCTCTTTCCGTTTCTGGGAAGCCACACGTCCCTGGTTTCTTCCAGTATCATTGCTGGACCTCTGAGTCCGGGGGAGCTCCAGAGCCTTTGTCTTACTGAGGCAGACTGGAAAGGTTCTAGAAGGCCAGACCACAGATGGCCCTGCAGACCACGGCAGGGCATTGACTTTTATGCTGAAGGAGACCAGAAGCCACTGGGGAGTTTGAAGTGACCCTGCGGCTGCTTCGTTAAGACCTAGTGGCAGGGGGTGCCTGTGAAAGAAAGCAAGAAGGTCCCTTACAGAGCTACTGCACTAGTCCAAGCAGGAACTGACGGTACGGCTTGGACCACTGTGTAGAGGTGGAGGTGGTGGTGGGTGATTGGATTCTGGGTATAGTCTGATGGTCACAGCAGTGAGATCTGGGACCTGCCCATGGATTGGATGTCAGGGTGAGGGCAGGTCAGGAGTCCTTGGGACACCAGGCCCAGGAGATTAGCCTCCGCCTCGAAGGCAATGGTTTTCGAACATTTCATGCATACAGCAATCTGAGGACCTTACCAGAAATGCAGGTCTGTGTTTCCTCCCCCTTGAGATTCTGCCTGTTGGCAATGAGGCCTCATAAACTGAATTTGGGAATTCAGTCCCAAGGGGTGATCAGAAACCTTTGAGACAACCACCAGGGCCATGTGGCCATGTCTGGGCCTCTGGAGGAGGCAGAGCAGTGAAGTGGTCAAGAGGATGATCTCTGGGAAGCCCCATCCTGGGCTGACCCTGCCGGGTGATCAAGGCCTTTGGGAGTGCTCAGAGAAGCTCTGTCCCCGGAAAGCCCACTGCCCACTCCTGCCCCTGATCTTATTCTGCTTGGGCTTCCCTAACAGAATTCCAGAGACTGGGAGGCTTAGAACCAGCAGAAATGGACTTTCAGAGACATGGAGGTGCGAGACAGGCTGCCTATGGGTCTGGAGGGCTCTCTGCCTGGCCCACTTTGTCTCCACGTGACAGAGTGAGCAACTGAGGTCTCTGGCGTCTCTTCGGATAAGGATACTAATCCTATTGGATCAGGGCCCCACCTTCTGACCTCATTCAATGTCAACTCCTTCCTTAGAAGACCCATTTCCAAACAGTCACACCGGGGATTAGTTTTAACATGTGAATTTTGGGGGCACACAGTTTAATCCTCGACACTCACAAACTCCCAGTTGTGCCCAAGTGGTACCATTCTCGTCTGCCACTCAAGTTCCTGAGGTTATCAAAGCCATCAGGAAAGATCAGAGGAGGGCTACCCCTGCTTCCCAGAGTCTGCACCAGCCACTCCCAAAACCCCTCCCAGCTGAAGAAGGATCTGGTGATAATACTGCTTCACTGACCTGGTACAATAACGGTAATGAAAGTAAATATTCCTAATGCATCGTTGCTGAGCTCTCATGCCATGTGAGACCCTGGGCTGAGGGCTGCCTGTACGTTACTCATCTTCATCATACAAAACCCACTGAAAGCAGAGGTCATCTTCAATTCCATCTCACATTCAAGAGACAGGCCAAAGTCACATAGTTGGCAGGTGGCAGATCCAAGGACCTCTCTCTTAGCTTCTTTACTCCACTGCTATTTTGAGAGTCTTCAAAGAGATGGTCAAGTCAAAGTTGCCCCTAGCACCTCAAAGATTAAAAGAAGAAAAGAAAATTCCAGAAGCAATACTGGCCTCATTGTGAATGAGGGATGGGCCTCATCCATCTCTGCTGAATGTCAATAAGAAGGTGTAGTCAGATCTTTTGGTCTTTGCAAACAGACTTTCCCCTCCTGCCTCCCACACCTGAAGGATAGCCTGTTGAGTATTTTTCAAAACTTCATTTGGGCTGATGGATGTTGCCAGAGGAAGCGGCCTTTGAAATATTCCAGTTGCAGCCAGACACACACCTCTCACTGGAGACGGCCACTGGGATGTTGAGATGCGCCTCTGACAGGCCACAGCCTCATTCTGTCAATCACTGGGCTGAGGGTGGGCCCACTGGCTCCTTTGGTGGTGGTGGTGGTGGGGGCAGAGTTTTCTCCCCTCCCTCCCAGGGAGGCGTCCTTGCACACAGGACTTACTGCAGGCACAGCAGCTGCTCTCCAGTAATCCCATCATCTATTCTGGGGCTTAAGGATGGAAACAAGAATAATACCTTCTATGTGCATAGCGCTTTCCAATTCACGAGAATATCCATCTCCTCATGGGGTTCTCAGTGTTTGAAGAAGACTGGTATTACAGGGAGTCCCCACTTACACTTGAGGAACACAGGCCCAGGGAGGTCAAGAGGCTTGTCAAGGTCACCCCCAGGTGGACTTGGCGGCGTTTCAGCCCCTGCCTGTCTCACGCTCAAACCCACGTTCCTTCTCCGACACCATTAGGCTTTCGTAACATCTGACATTTATGTATTATTTTACAGTTTACAGAGCACATTTGCATATATGATATAATTAAATCCAAATCATTGTCGACAGCCAGGGATATTATCCCAGACTGAATATGAGATTTTTTTTTTCCTCTCAAAAATACCTGAGCGTCCTTGCTGGCCTTTCTGTTTCAAGGCACTGGCATGCCAGGTCAGTCCTTGCAATCCCTTCTCTCTCCCCAACCTTTAAATCTCTTTCTTATTACTCACCTAGAATAGATGTTTCTGTCTCACAGTAAAATCCTAAATGGATGCGTGTACAAGTTTTCTGTTCAGAATCATTGCTAGGAAATAAAGCTGAATGATCTGGATTAGAATTAGCTTAGTGACCCCTCTCTGTGCAGCGAAATGGCCCCCAGAAGAGCTGTCTACAAGGGCTGGGCAAGCGCAGAGGTGGTTCATCACCAGACGCTCAGTTTCCTTTCCATTCCTACGGCCCCGGCAGCCTCGCTCCCTGCTTGCTGTTGCCTCGGTCCCCCAGCTGTTGCCATGGTCTCCCCAGGCCTGCGCCTGGGGTCTCAGAGGACTTTACATGTGGTAGATCAACTACCTGGGCAGTTCTGAGCTTTGAATAGTGACAGACGCAGATGAGCAGGTCTGAATCCCAGCTCTGCCACTTACTAGCTGGCAGGGCATTCTGTGTTTCTGGGTCTCATTTTCTTCATCTGTAAAATGGAGTCAGCAAAGCAAAAACCTGAGTGGCTTTAACAAGGCCCTTCCACCTGGGTTCTGCAGGCCCCCTCACTGGCCTGGAGTGCTGTTAGGGTATTGTTCCAGTTTCTTCTTTTATGGCTGTTAGCTGATTGGCGCTCTGCCTGCCAGTCTGAGGTTCACAAGGTGAGGAGTCAGGAGACTGGCTTCTCTGTTGCTATGCTCTGCATGACTTTGAGCTGGTGACTTCCCCTTCCTGGGCTTCACATTCCCCTTCTTCTGTCAAAGGAGGGCTGGGCTGGGTGATTGCTCCAGATTCTAGAAGTATTAGGAGTGATCATGGCTTTTGAATTTTTAAAATGGGAATAACTAAAATTGTAATGCATTTAGGAGGCTTTGTCTGCCAGGACCCCAGCTGAGTACTTTCCATGTCCTGTGGCCATAGCCCTGAGAGGGGGCACTGCTGATCTTCCTGTTGTGTCTATAGAAGTGCAGAACTGCGAGAGGCACACGCCCCAGGCCACACTGCAGAATCAGTGCTGGGATCCCACCATTGCCTGTTCTCCAGACCAGGGAGATCCCCTCGAGGCCCAGCCTTCCAGGGAGGAAAGGTAGGGCCCCTTGCTCCCTCCTGTCATTACCCGGCAGTACCTGTGGTCATTGTCCGCAAGTGTCAGTGCAGCAACAAGCTGATATCACCTTTGTCCTTGGCTGGCTGGGAAAGGAGCCAGTGGTAGGCTGGAACCCAGAAATAAACCTTGCAGAAAAATCATGACCCCCAGAAGCCACAGTGCCTGAGCCACGCACATCATCAGAGGCGGAAGCACACCCCTGCCACCTCTCATTAATCACAGGTCTATCCCTGGCTGGTTCAGGGGGCCTGAGGTCCCAGTCCAGTCCCATCCCTGGCTCCCCCACAATTCAGACAAGTTCCTGAGTCACTGTCTGTGAAGACAGGGCCTCAGTACTGTCACTTCTTCCTGTGACTGCTTTGCATCATTCTAGACCTTTCTCTTGAGATTAATGGCTCCAGTGAGTCTCGGTGCTCATTCCTCAGCAAGTGGTCAAAATCTCCAGCTTGGGAAGGACTTGAGAGAGAGCAGACCCAGGCTTCACAGGGTAACATCATCTCAGATAGCACAGTAGGTGGAATGAGGGGCATGGTCAGCAACCCGTGCGTGCAATGTGCCCTCAGGCTCCTGGGTGCTCACTCTATGGACACCTCCCATCTAACCCTCAGAACAGAATTTGGGTGGCAGATGCTTTTGTGTCCTACGCATCCACCACCTTCGCCCTTTGGTGGTCTGGCCATGTTTAATGACTTGGTGAAGTTTTGCTTTTGCCTTGGGTCCTGCTTGGCAGTTGGGCACAGGAAGGCAGAGCCATTGGCCTGGAGTCCCACAGGCTGGAGTCGGTGGTGGGGATTTGAACCCAGCTCAGTGACTTGTTCTCTCCATGTGCTGCTACCAGGCATCAGGCTTGCTCAGGCGAGTTGAAGAGCTGAAGAGCACGATTTCTCCCACTCTCTGCCTTCCTGCTGTTGCCCTGTGAGGTTCTGGGTCATGGGTCACCCTCCCCAGCATGGCCACAGTGGTCATCCATCCACCACTTGATTCTCTCGGGCCATGGAGTGCCCACTCTCTACCGCCCAGGAGCCCCCTTCTCTGCTCTCTGCTCTCAGCCTGGACTGAAATGTGAGATGCCTCCTCATGGGTCCCACAAAACAGAGCAAAGCTGACTCTTCCCTCCCCACCACAGTCCTGCTGGAGAGGCTCCCAGGCAGCGCTATGGCAATGCAGTTCCATCAACACTGGCCGCACACCCACCAGGGGACCACAGAGGGGAGCAAGCCACAGGGAAGGGGACAGGGAAGTGGGGAGTCTGATGGGACAGGGGTGTGAAATGAAGGGGGGTGAGGATAGGGTTCTAAAAAAAAGGAAGAGGCCAAACATTGCCTGGGAGAGGCAAGAAGGGGGAAAACTCCAACAGAGGAGCTGTGTGCATGGTGGGAAGTGAGCCTGCGTTCCTCCTCCGCCCTCTTCCTCCAGTTCCTGTGCTCCGGAAGCACGCACTCTTTGTAATCTCCACGTATATGTATAAAATGGAATATATGCCTCTCTCTCTGTGCATCAGCATCCACAGACGTATAATTCTGTGCACATATACATTTTATGCATTTTTGCTGCACTTTTTAGCCATCTGTCTTGACACCTCTTCAGATCAGCATATGAAGTTCTCCATTTTTCACAGACTGTGCAGAATTCCATAGTGTGCATGAACCATGATTTTAAAAAATCGTGATGGACTACGTGATGGACACGTAGGACGTTTTCTTTCTTTTCTCTCTTTTCGATATGACCAATGATGCTGCAACGGACACCTCTGTACCTGTATCAGTACACCCAGCAGATGAATGAGAGATTGCCGTTTTTCCCCCAGTGGAACTTCCGGGTCAAAAGGTGTGTGCATTTTGACAGGTCTCGCAAACTGTCTTGGGGCTGGGATTTGAAGGGTCAGCAGCACTTTGTCCATCAGAGTTGCGGGGAAGATCTGTCAGGAACAGAGGAGCTAGGTCTTGCAAGATCGTAGACTACTAGATGACTTTCTTTGGGTGTTGGGGAGCAGGGCTGGTACTGAGGGGCCGGCCTGGGTGGGGAGATTGGGGATGGAGCAGTGAAGGGAGGAAAGGCGGGTGGTATAGAGACCTGCCTTCAATGCTCTGACCTTGTCAGTTTCTCCCCTGCTCCCAAGGGTGCCTGTCAGCTGCCAGGCAGTCCTGGGATCCTGCATTGTGGGGAAGTCTGCCCAGCATGGTACCTCTCCCTCTCTCTCTGCTCCCTGCTCAGCCCCCAGGGGATGCTGGCCCGGGCCCTGCCTGCACGGCCTCCCCTCCAGCTCCTGAGAGTCCTTTCCTTCCTCTCCTGCCTCTCTACCCAGCAGCTCTTGCAAGTGACTGGCACCTGCACTCCCGTCTGGGCTCTCAGCTGTCCCTCTGCAGCAGCGTTTGACAATGTGGAAGCCTCTCTACCTCCACGGTGCTGCCTGGCCCCACCCTCCTGCTTCTCTTGGTAGACTCCTGCTGGCTCAGGCTCTTCTTTCTTCTGCAGGCTCCTCTGCTTTACCTTGCCTTGGGTCCTGCAGGGCTCTCACCAGGCTCCTCTGCTCTCTCTTCCTGTCATTCATTCCCCGGGCTTTAAATATCTTCAATGAATTCATGAGGTTCAAAACGTCCCAGTCGTTATCTCTAGGCCAGACTGCTTTTTGCCACCCAGATACCTCATTAGCATCTCAAGGAACCTGTTAAAAATGAATGTCTTGGTCCCGGCTTGCCTGTCCTAGAGTCTGACCGCATCTATAAATGGCATCTCCACTCACTTACTTGCCAGAACGGAGCAAGAACTGGGGGTCAATCTTTCATTCCACAGCCCCCCGGCCCACCCTCCACCCCTCTGCAGTATTATAACTCCTGCTTTCCATCTGCCAGCCCTGGGTCTGGGTGACATCACTCCCCTGGTGTCCCTCACAGCTTTCACAGCTTTGTCACTGGCCTCCCAGCTCCTTGGGAACATTCAGGACCGCCTCTTAAAGACCCTAGTCAATCACACCTGCTTCAGACTCTCAGACAGCCCTGCCAGAGCGAGCCCCACCCAGCGTCTGCAGTCCCCTATTTCTGCCTCCCTTCCTTCCATCTTTCAGCTCCCTGAACCTGCCACATGCCTTCCCACCCCTGGGGTGTTCCTTCTGTCCCAATCCCTGGCCCATTTCCTGATGTAAATTAGGTCCTCTCTGCCATTCTTAAAATGTGGCTGTTTTATTTCATAGAACTCCTCATGACCTCTGGTTCCAGGTGTGCATCTGTGTTGGAAGTCTGCCTCTGCTGCCAGGTGTCAGGGGCACGAGGACCTGGGTGCTCTGTTTACCCCCTCACATCCCTCTCACCACCAGAGTCTCGTGTGTGGTAGGCCCTCGGGGACAGCCGTTGATCCCTTGGGGACAGAGAGAACCCAGGCTGGATGCTGAATGCAGGGTCTGCCCCTTACATGTTGCTCAGCTACCTTGGCTATTCACTGCACTCTGGGAGCCTCAGCATCCACCTTTCCCTCCTAGTTCTTAGGATGAGTGGGCCCATGTGTCAGGCCCATGCCCCGTGAAGGTGAGCTTCTTTCTTGACAGTCCTTAAGTCATCAGAGCAGGACCAAGCCTGGTGGAATAAGCACTCTGCTCTCTTGCAGGGCAGTGGCTCAGAAGCCCCATCCCATTTTGGTAGCCCTGTTTCCTGAAGATGGGCAGTTAGGCCACCTGGACTCACCCCCCAAAGGCCATGCTCTTCCCTGCTCCCTCTGTCCACTCTCCAGTTACCTAGCTAGGCCTTCTAGAATGTAGAAGCAGATGTCTCAGCATTGGGGGGGTGGAGGGTGGGGTGCAAGGGTGGAGTCCAACCACTGAGGGGACTGTCCTCAAGGAGAGACCCCTCTGAGAGGCGGTTCAGAACTGGCCTGTCACTTGGAGAGATGACATGAGGCAGATCGGTGTCAAAAATAAGACAGAGCAGTGGGTTTCAACTTGACTCACATTAAGGATGTCACATTAGAGCACAAATGAGAGAGAAGAGAAATGCTCTTTTATGCGGGAGTTTATTTTTGTCACTTTGTCAGAGAGAAATTGCAGCCCTGAGGGCATTGGAGCTGCACAGAATTACCCAAAACATTAACATGCAAATTGCCTTCTTTAGAGAAGGTAATTTTATTAGTGTACGGAAAACGTTTCTCTCACTGTACTCATGCCTAGGAATGGCACTGTCTGGGGGCCAGTTAGGGCCACCGCAAACGGAGAATCAGGGAGCCTCCTCAAGCTGGCTGGGATGTGTTGCCTCCTCTCGGTGGCCACAGGTGTGTGGAGCACCACACCTCAGTTAATACGTGGCTGTCTGCAGGTGTGCACCGCAGTGAGGGCAAGTGACTTGTTCAAGACCGCACAAGAAGTCACACATCCTGTGTTTCCGATAACCAGCTGAGTGACAGGGAACTACTAGGGGTCCTGGAAGTAGCCACTCTGAGAATTAGGAGCCTGGGGAAATTCCGTGTATCTACTTGTGCTTACGATCATTCACTCATTCATTCAATAGACCTTCCCGTGCTTGGTTCTGGGCCCCAACCTGAATCAAGCACTGGCCTGAAGGCGCTCAGCCTCTGGCAGAGCAGTGGAGAGCAGGGACAGACTTAGACCTGCAGAAGGGTGTGCCTGGAACCACACAGCACGGAACAGAGCAGGACATGTGGCAGGGGGAGTCTGGAAGCTTCACAGAGAGGGTCTTACGGGTGGGCAGTCAAGGTTGGAGGGGCGCTCCAGGCAGGGAGGAGCAGAGGTGCCCAGGTGAGGCACGCTGGCCTGGCCCAGCAGCCTGCAATGACTGACACCCAGGGTGTGGGCAGGAGGGTGGGCTGGGATGGGGATGGGCAGTAGAGGGTGGAGCGAGGCCAGCAAGGCCAATCCCAGAGGCTGGTGAGCTGGATGCCACTCGCAGGTGGCAAGCAGACATGCAGAGCCATGAGATTTTAGAAGGGAGGGGTTTCCCTGCCCAGGGGTGCCAACATGACAGAAGGCTGTGTGAGGCTGCGCTTACATAAGGCTTCCTCCTCCCTCCGCAGACGTGATGGGGGAGCGTGGGCAGAGACACCCACCGCCGCTGAGCAGAGCGCCTCAGTCAAGTGAGGTCGCACGGAGCAGATGAGGTGTGCTGGGGTGCTGCCTGGGCCCCCCGGGCTGAGGACACTCCTTGCTGCCCTCACGGGGCTGCAGCTGTGTCATATGCCCATGGTGGGGAACCCAGAACTTATCACAGCCCCAGGAGCTGTCCTTTAGGGAAGCCCAAGGGGAAACATGGTGACTGTTCACATTTTGGCCTGGTGACTCTTTGCGTGGGGATCCTCCTGTGCTTACAGGATGCTTGGCAGGACCCTGGCTGCTACCCACTGAAGGCCAGTAGAGCAGCTTCCCTCCCACCAGACCTCCCTCCAGACATGGCCAGATGTCCCCAGAGGCACTTGCAGGACTGGTTTTAAACACTGTGATTCATCTTAGGGCAGTAAGATGAGGTGAAAGAAGGGAAGGACAAGCTCTGTCTTGCTAACTTGGTATTTTCTTGATGCAGACAGAGAACTGATCAGATGGCTCAGGAGATTTGTATTGCACTCCTGGATCAAGTGATTAGGCCCAGATTTGATCGAGGATTCTATTAAATGTCTCTGATGGCCCTCTATGGGAAGCCCTTCTGGAATGCTTGTGACCACGAAGGTTTCTCATATACCATTAGATTCCAAAAGAAGAATTTTGGTTCCACCACTAGCTGGGAGACCGTGGGCACATTCCTTAACCTCGCTGAGCCTCAGCTCTCTGCAACCTGGAGTAGGCTGTTTACCCCCCAGGGCTGGTGAGTAACGTGCAACATGCTGCTCAGTTTTAACTCCAATATGTACAGATCTCAGAGGCCCACACTCCTATCTTTACTACAGGGGAAAAAAATGCTGAGCAAACTGAAAATCAATGATTTCTCTAGGGTCCATCAGAGAATTGAGGTCACAGGGAAAGCTGCCAAGTTGAGAGCTGGAGAGACAGGTGAATACTCAGCAGCCAAGTTGGCTCATCCGGGCAGAAGCTCCCGGAGCCAGTAACTGGGAAGAACGACTTGCAGGATGGGAGTGTGCACCAGATGGACAGGGAACACTCCTGGAGGTAGATCTTGGGTTCTTAGGGGGGTCCCTCACCTTATTCTCAAGGTGAAGATGGGAGAAAAATCCCAGTGCTTCCAGCCTTTGAGGCATGCCTAGACTTCCTCCAGAGCAAAGGTCTGTGGTAGAGGAGACCACCAGAGGAGCATCTGACCTGGAGAAGGGGTATCAGCCAGCTCCAGCATCTCCAGACTTCCTGTCCCATGTCAGGGGAGGAAAAAGGGGGTAAAGTGGGTAAGAAAGCCCTCTGGGTCTCAGTTCATGGACTGAGGCCCACCGAAATGGTGGGATTCAATCTTCAGATCCGAGGTGCTTTCTCTCTCAGCATCTCACCACATCAACAGGGCTGCAGGATTGCAGCTGAGAGATGCGCAAGATGGGACTCACGTAAGAAGAGGTTTTTAGGGAAACCCAAAGACAACAGAGGGAGAAAGGATGTGAGAGGGAACCCATGCCTCTGGCACCGACAGCTACGCGAACATTCCGTGCAGCTCCTAGCAAGGTAAATAGCGAACCTCTCAAAAGGGAAGGCTCAAGAGAAAGATGAAACTATGCTGAACTAAACGAAAACGAGAACAGAGCATATTGGAATGTGTGGGACACGGGGAAAGTGGTGGCTCATGGGAAATCTGTAGCACTGAATGCACATGTCAGATGAGAAGGAAATTCTGGAATCAGTAACTTCAGCTTTTATTTTAGGAAAATAGGAAAAAGAGAATCCAATTTAATCCAAAATAAGTGAAAGAAAAGAATGATGAAAATTAGAAAACAAACCAGTGGAATTAAAACCAGGAAATCGGTAGAGAAAAATCAATGAAACCAAAAGCTGCTTCTTCAAAAAGAGCCGTAACACAGCCAAACCTCTAGCTGGACTAACAGAGCAAAAAAGAGAAGATTCCTACAGCACTAATTACCAACTACAAATGACTAATATCAGAAATGTAAGGGGAATGTATGGATCCCAGGGACATTAAAAGACTAATAAAGGAACATTATGGAGTCTATGCCCACAGATTTGGTAATTTAGATGAAATGAACCAATCCTAAATAATCCTTGAAAAACACAATTTACCAAAACTCACACAAGAAAAACAGATAATCTGAATAGGCCTTCTATCTATTAGAAGGTGCGAATGAAAAATTAAAAACTTCCCTTAAAAAGAAGGCACCAGGCTCAGATGGGTTCACTGGTGAGGTCTATCAAACATTTGAGAAAGAAATGAAGCCAATTCTCTTCAGTCTCTTCCAGAATATAGAAGCAGAGGGAATATATGTTGTTTAGACAGGTACTACTTAATCTGCAATTATTCCGGGAATTCTGAGCTTTTTTGTCATTTATTTTTAGTTTAATTCTCTTATGGTCTGGAAGCATATTTTTGTATGATTTCTATTGTTTCTGTTTCTATGTGTTTATGGCCTAAAATGTATTCTGCCGTGGTGAATGTTTCATGTGAAGAGAATGTGCATTCTGCTCTAGTTGGATAAAGCATTTTAAACATGTCAATTAGATACAGTTGATTGATGGTGCTGTTCAATTCAACTACATCCTTACCAATTTTCTACTTTGACATATCTGTCAATTACTGATGGGGGCTGTGGAAATCTCCAACTACAAATTATAGATTTATCTACTTTTCTTTGTGCCTCTATTGGTTTTGCAGCACCTATTTTGACACTGTTATTAGGTGCATATGTGTTAAGGATTGTCATGTCTCCTTGAGGAATTGACCCCTTTATCATTACTAACCACCTTTGTCTCTGACAATGTTCCTGCTTCTATAGACTGCTTTGTCTGAAATTAAAATAGCTAATTCCATTTTGTTCGGTTAGTGTATGTTTTATCTTTCTTTACTCCTCCACTTTTTTTTTGTAACTTTATTTAATTTACTTATTTTTATGTGGTGCTGAGAATTGAACCCAGTGCCTCACACCTGCTAGGTGAACGCTCTACCACTGAGCCACAACCCCAGCCCTACTCCTTTACTTTTTATTATTTAAGCTTCTGTGTTTAAAATGGGTTCCTTGAAAACAACATAGAGTTGGACCCCCTCCCTCCCTCCCTCCCTCCCTCCTTCCCTTCCTTGCTTCCTTCCTTCTTTCTTTCTTTTGTTGGTGGTCCTGGGGATTGAACAGGGGCACCTTACCACAAAGCTATATACCCAGTCTTTTTAATTTTTTATTTTGAGAAATGGTCTCTCTACGTTGCCTAGACTGGTTTTGAACTTGATATCCTTCTGCTATAGTTTCCCAAACCTTGTTTGCTTTATTTTTATTTTCATTCTTTTGTACCAGGGATTGAACCAAGAGGCACTTAACCACCAAGCCATGTCCCCAGCCCTTTGCACATTTTATTTAGAGAGAGGGTCTTGCTAAGTTGCTTAGGGCCTCCCTAAGCTGCTGAGGCTGGCTCTGAGCTCTCCTGCCTCAGCCTCCAGAGCTGCTGGATTACAGGTGTGCACCACCACGCCTGGCTGGAAGGGCTTGTTATTTATTCTCTTGACAGTCTCTTATTTTAATTGATACATTTAAAACATTTAAAGTAATTACTGATTTAATTGGATAAATACCTACCATGATTGAAACTGCTTTCAATTCATTGCACTTGCTCTATTTTCTTTTTTAATCTTTTTGACTTCTCATTTTAACAGAACATTTTAAATGATTAAATTTTCTTTTTTAGCATGTCATTTCTTTTCTCCTTCTGCTCCCCTCTCCTCCTTCTCACCCCCTTTTATAAGAGACAGTGCCTTATTACATTGCCAGGCTGATCTCAAACTCCTGGGCTCAAGCGATCCTCCTGCCTCAGCCTCCTGAGGCTGGGACAACATTGTGTCTAGTCTATACTTTTTCTTCTTCATCTTCCTTTTTAAATAATTAGTCATTATTCTAGAGTTTGCAACATACATTCCTAGGTAATAAGTCCATTTTAGAATAACACTATGCCACTTCACAGAAAAATGAAGAAAACCTAGGTGATGTTGATTTGGCTATGCAACTTTGTATGCAACACCAAAAAGTATGATCCATGAAAGAAAAAAATTATTAAGTTGAATTTTATTAAAATTAAAAACTTCTATTCTGAGAAATATATTGTTAAGAAAATGAGATCGGCAGGGTACCTCAGTAGTGGAATGCTTGCCTACCATGCTGAGGCTCTGGGTTTAATTCCCAGCACCACAAAAGAAAAAAAAAAAGGAAATTGAAGAGATAAACGATAGACTGATAGGAAAAAATGTCTGTGAAGCATATTTTTTATGAAGAGCTTGTCTTCAAAATATACAAAGAATTCTTAAAATCAACAATAAGAAAACAACCCAATTAAAAAATGGGCCCAAGATATAAACAGACACCTCACCAAAGAAAATATATAGATGGCAAATAAGGATAAGAAATTATGCTCAATATCAAATGTCTTTAGGGAATTTCAAATGAAAACAGTGAGGTACCACTACATATCTATTAGAATGACTAAATCCCAAAACTGATTATACTCTGTGTTGACAAGACTATGGAGCAACAAAAACACTCCGTTAACTGGGCATGGTGGTGTATGCCTGTGATCCCCGTGACTTGGGAAGCTCAGGCAGGAGGATTGCAAGTTCAAGATCAACCTCAATTAGTGAAGCCCGAAGCCACTTAGCAAGACTCTGTCTCAAAATTAAAAAAAAAAAAATTAAAAAGCTGGAGATGTGGCTTAGCAGTAAAGCAACCCTGGGTTCAAGTCCCAGTTTAAAAAAAAATATATTGTGCTCACGTCACACTATTAAAAAAAAAAAAAAGAAAGAAACACTTCATTACTGGTTGGAATGCAGAATGGTACTGCCACTTTGGAAGACAGTTGCTCAGTTTCTCACAAAGCTAAACATAATATGTATCAGTTGCGATTCTCCAGAGAAAATCAATAGGAGATAGACAGACAGATGAAAGGAGAGGGAATTTATTAGGGATATTGGTCATGCAACTATGGAGGCTGAGAAGTCCCACATCAGACTAAAAGCTGCAGACCCTGGGATGGCAATAGCATGGTCAGGTCTGAAAGCCTCAGAACCAGGGAAGTGATGGGGTAACTCTCAGTCTGAAATTGAAGGCCTGAAAACCGGGGAATAGTGGGTGGGGGTGCTGGTGTAAGTTCTGGCATCCAAAGGCTAGAGACTGGAGTTGTTTTTTGGGGGAGTTTTGTTTTGTTTTCTTGGTACTGAGGATTGAAACCAGGGCCATTTAACCACTGAGCCACAACCACAGTCCTGCCCCTCTTTGTAATAATTTGAGACAGAATCTGGCTAAGTTGCTCAGGGCCTTGCTTAAGTTGTTGAGGCTGGCTTTGAATGGATCCTCTTGCCTCAGCCTCCCGAGTTGCTGGGATTACAGATGTGCACCACCACTCCCAGCTAGAGCCTAGAGTTCTGATGTTCAAGGGCAGAAACAGTCCCTTCAAGGGAGAAGACAGTCCCAACTCCAGGAGGTGGGGAGTGGGGGTTGACAGAAGAGAAACTGGCCTTTCCTCTGCCTATTTTGTTCCATCTGGGCCTCTAGCTGACTGGATGGTGCCTGCCCACGTTGAGGTCAGGTCTTCCCCGCTGAGTCCACCAACTCACATGCTAGCCTTCTCTGGAAACACCCTCACAAACACACCCAGAAATAAATTCTTTGCCAGTTCTCTAGGTATTCCTTAGTCCAGTCAAACTGATACCTAAAGGTAACCATCACACCATATGATCCAAGAGTCACATTCTTGGGTATTTGCCTAACACTGTTGAAAACTTAGGTTCCACACAAAACCTGTGCATGAATATTTAAAGCAGTTTTATTCATGATTACCAAACCTGGAAGCAACCAAGGTACCCTTCAATAAGTGAATAGACTAACAAATTGTGGTATATACCCATTCAATGGACTATTATTCAGAGATAAAAGCAATGAACTATGAAACCATAAAAAGACATAGAGGAACTTAAATGCAGGTTGCTAAGTAAAAGAAGTCAGTCTGAAAGGGCGAGGCACTGATTCCAGCAATATGTCATTCTGGAAAAGACAAAACCACAGAGTGTAAAAAGATCAGTGGTGGCCGGGGGATCGGGGGAAAACAAACAGGCAGAGCATATGGCTTTTTAGGGCAGAGAAGCTATTCTGTCTGATGCTGTAATGGTGGATACGTGGCACGGCGCATTTCTCAAAACCCATAAAACTGTTTGAAGAATGAACCGTAGTGTAAACTATGGATTTTAGTCAATAATATACCAATCTTGACTCATTGTGAAAAATGTAGCACAATAACCCAAGACGGTATTAGAGGGGAAACTGTGTGTGGGGAAGTGGCGAGGGGTGTTCCCTGGACTGTCCGCCCTACGTTCTAAAGAAATAAAGTCTATTCATTTGGAAAAGTACTTACAGAGCACCTGGGCCAGGTCAGTGCTCCACAGATGTGGCTCGCCTCAGGGTGCAGGTGCCTCGGAGGCTGGAGAAGGTTTAGTTAGGGACCTGGTTTCTGGTCCAGACACTGCCGCACACTATCTGGGTGCCATTGCAGGTGGCCCCTCACCTGCCTGTCCTTGTTTCTTTAGCTTTAAATAGGGGATGAAGGGAATTCCTCCCCGCAGCACAGGTGGGAGCATCCAGCCAGTGCTTTGTCACATAAGGTGGTGCCAACTTTGCACTCCCCCTTCGACAGCTGGTGGAGGGGCAGATGGGCAGGGCTTGGGCAGGAGCCTCACAGTGGTGCTCCTTAGCCATGTCCGTCATTACTATGGTGGCCCAGCATCAGGACCAGACTGTCTCACCAAACCCCCAGTTACTGAGTCTGGGGACATTTGGGGGCTGACATGATTCTTCATCATCATGAACTTGTGAGTGTTGTCACTGCACAAGGAACCCAGAACTGAGACTCGGGCTGCTTCCGGTTCTATTCCTAGTGGGCTGCTTGAGGGGTCTCTTTACCCCTCTGAGCCTCAGTTTCCCCCTCTGTGAATGGGGTCTTGAGCAAGACCGAGCTCACCAGGAGTGGGTGCATTGAGTGGATAGGAGGGCTTGGAGGTCGTTTGTAATCTGCAAAGTATACATATATCAAGAACGACGACGCTAGGTGAAAAATGTAAAACAAAGAGTCACCATTGGAGCCAGGCATATGCTTCCTCACTAAACCCTGACAACCAGCCAAGATGGACGTCATGAGCCCCTGTTAGAGGCCACTGAGGCTCCTCCTCTCAGGGTTCTCTGAAGGTCAGGAGCAGGTATTGATCAGGGATGCTGAATGCAGTCCGACTGTTCACACAAGAGCTGGGGATGGCAGGCAGCAGGTGTGAGGAGGCTCGAAAGGTGATCTGAAGACGAGTTCGGCTTTCCCTCTGCTGTCCACCTCTGGGGGGATGGGCCAAATTGTGGGCAGACCTGTTCTCTCCACCCTCCAGGTGACTGAGGATGAGGAAGGACAGGTGCTCAGCTGGCTGCGGGGTGGGAAGACGCATCCTGGGGCAGCAGCCTGGGGACAGGGCATCTCACAGGGCTTGTGTTTGAAGCCCAGCTTCTGGGCAGGGGTAAGGCCGGCTGGGGTTTCTGTTGGCTCCTTTGCTTTTATTAAAAATAATTCTGACGCCGACTACTTCATGAGCGTGTGGGGCACACATCCAGAGAGGCCCATCTGACTGCGAGATGATTTCAAGGCTGAAGAACACGGTTGGTGCCAGACACCTCCACCAGGCGCTGCGTGAGACCGGCCTCGCTCTCCAGGCCCCCCTCTTCCAGAGGGGCGGGGGATCCATGTATATGTATAAGGGAGGCTTCGCGAAGCATTCCAAGTAAAAATACTTTTAAATATTTCAGTACATCGGCAACCACATACTTTTCAGTTGGGGCTCATTCCAGCTGATGAAAGTACAGGCGTCGGATGATTTGCATAAGTCGACTGAGGAAAGTTGGCGAGGGATGGCGAAGACACTCAGACACTCACAGGATCGGCTGGCTGCCGTGGTCTGGCACCTGCTCTGACCGCTGTGTGCTATGCTCCAGGCACAGCGCTAGGCATCAGTAGGAAGAGCTCTGGAGGACGTCAGTCCAACCTGAGGGCAGGTGCTACCTGCTCCTTCCAGGGCAACCCTGGGTATTGGAGCATCAGCCTGGGGCTGAGGAAACCTCCTGGAGGAAGGTGCCCTGTGCCATGGTGAGCTAGGGGAGGGGTTTCCTGCAGGGGCAGGGGCCCAGGCAGCTGGTCACTCTGGCTAGAGAGAGGAGCGTGAGGCTAGTGGCTGGCTGGATGGCTACTGAGCAGTTAGGGGGTCAGTCTGTGAGTCCCTCAGTCACTCAGATTCCCTGGAGTTGGAATGGTGAGCCCAGTCACAGCACATGTTTGATGGTCAGCTCTGAATTGAAAGATGATTCAGGAAGAGGATTGGCAACTGCCACAGCCAGAAAGAGGCAGGGGGTACCCACTGCAGCATAGGTTTCTCTTCCCAGACTAATGGGAGCTCCTGGGGCGAGGAAATCCAGACTCTCGTGCGCCAAAGTAGAGTTCATTGCAACCACAACTCGCACTTGGCTAGGCTACGAGACAGCTCCTCCTTTCTGTCTCTGTCCCCAGCACCTGCAGAGACCTGGCAGGAGTGGGAGCCCAGGAAGCAATTCCTGAGAAAGGTGTGCAGGGAGAGCATGTGAGCACAGTCCTGATGAGTGTGCTGGGCACAGGGGCTGGCTCTGCTCTCAGCAGTTCCCGTGTGTGCATCCCTCTGCAGGAGGGCTCTAGTGAGGTGGGCACCGTTATTATTTCTGCAGATGATGAGCAGGGTGCTCAGAGGAAGTTACGCAACTCGCTTGAGCTCACATAACTACCAAGTTATCAGGCCCAGGTTCAAAGCCAGGTTTGTTAGAATCTAGAACCTATGCCTTCCAGTAGATTTCCATCAAACCACGACAGCCCCAGGAGGCTGGATGGGCAGCTCAGGAGCTCATCAAGCAGTGGAAGAATTGTTTCTTATTTTGGTCAAAGAGTCCCTAGCATATATCAGATGTGAAACGAGGCTTTCTTAGCTTTCCCTCTCTGAGCAAGGCATGTGCACATTCCCCGTCTGCTCTCAAGGGAAGTGGTGGTGTGTGGGGGTGGGGAGACTCCCCAATCCATTTTTTCTCCCTTTACAATCATGTTTTCACTGGTTCCTGGGAGAGACCTTTAGCTTCTTTCTTAAAGCAGCAAAACACCTGGCTGCAAAGAGAATAGAGGTGGAGGAATCACCAGACACCAGGTGCTAGATGGACAAGATGCCCAGGGGCCAGGCTCAAATGTTCCCTTTGCAGGTGAACCATTCATCTCTCCTAGCCGACAACAGGGACAGCGTCTCTTATTGCCTCATCCTGATGCCATTCTCATCTCTCCCCTTGGAGATATGCAATACCACTCTTGAAGGAGTTAAGAGCAAAGTCTCCATGATAAGAAGGAACTCGTGAGAGCAATATACACAAACCAACTGCACCTCCACCGCCAAATTTGTTTCCTCATTTGGTTCTGGCCTGGGAGACGGCTATGACACCCCAGTCTTACTGATAATACCCTCATTTAGATTTCTGTGTTCTGCTGGAAATTCTAGAATTAGAAAGTAAAATCCTTAATTTAAAAAAATGACAATTGTGTTGCCATGCCGGAGAGTGAGACCATATTATGAAGGTCTGTGAACGTCTTTGACGTTCGAGGAGAGATGAAGACAACCTATCTAGGGAAGGTGAGCACGGGGTGCAGAAGAGGGTTCCTTGGGTGGGGGCAGAAGCCACATGTTAGAGCAGCTTATTGTCAATCACTAGCTTTCTTTTTGAGAGGTGAGTTTGTGGATGTTTATTCCATTATTAAAAATAGGTCATGAAGAAAGCTAACTACGTTAAGAGCATGCTGTGCACGGGCCATGCTGGAAGTATCTCATGCACCAAGATGACCATTACTGCAATTCTACCCACTTGAGGTCCAATAGAAAATGAACAATAAAAAACGAGTCTGCCTAAAACAATGGGTTGAGGTTTAGATTGTGTCACGTGCATAATTTCTCTCACTAGTTTTTTTCCTCGCTGATCTTTCCTAGGCACCCTTTCCTTTCTCTGTTTCCATAGCAAGTTCTTCTCCCACAGGTCATCTTTGCTCACTGTGGTCTTGAGTGTTAGGGACGTGGCTGCCCCTGTGGTGGGCACCAGTCTCCCTAGGGCAGAGGAGGTCTGAGCCTGCTTTGGGGACAGGGAGACGCATGTGCACTTGACCCAGCTGGTGCTGGGAGTGGGGGCAATCCTCAGAAAGTGGGCTAGCATTTTACATTGAGGTGGGAAGGGAGACCCTGTCACTAAGTCCACCCCGAGACTATTCTCACACTTGGAATTCTCTGCTTTGGGGAGGTGGGCATCTTTTATTTGGGTGTTTGTCTACTCATTAAACAATCACGGGGCCCTGGGAGGGATGCCTTTGCCCATTGGAGGCCAGGTGCCAGGCCCTTGAGGCTACAGACACACAGGCTAAGGGCTGGTGTGTGTGCGTGGGCAGCAGCCCCCCACAGCGTCCCCTGAGAGCTCTGGTCATTCCCCAGGATGATTATCAACCATGCAATGCATGTGTGTGGGGATAACTTAAAAGGCAGAGGAGCTCTGCAGTCAGAGTGGTCTTGGGTCAAGTCCCAGGGTCCCCCCTGTAAGGCTTTGACCAGTCTCACAACCTCTTTAATTTCACCTTAGGAAACCCCAGGTTTCTCATCTGTTGAATGGGATAACAGCCCTTAGAAGACTGAGAAGGAAATGAGATAATTCATAACAAACATTTTTTACTGCTCTCACATAGTGAATGTCCAGTAAGTGGTCTCTATTATAAGTATTTTCTTAACAGACTAGGATCTGTAAGTAATTTATGTCTCCACGGGGCACAATACTAGGTGACATGTTCATGACCTATTTGCTGAATGAACGAAAGAGTGTATGCCCTTTAAGAAGGCATACACCTTCCGCCACCCTTCAAACACTCCCTTCCTTTGTCCCTGGTCTTGGGGGTGGAACCCAGGGCCCGTTGCATGCTGAGCACACTCCACCACTGAGCCACACCACCAACCCCAGAGACTTCTTTCTTGTCAACCCACTGCAGCTCTGAGCCAGGGAAGGATGTCTCCTGTGCTCTGTGTCCACACCTCTGGCTAGCACCTAACTGGAACTGAGGGCCTAAGGAAGCAAGAGCTCTCTGCTCTTTCTCCCGACTGTCTTTCTCCTGCCAAAAGCAAGAGCCAGCACCCAACCACAGATTTCTTCTTTTGCTCTCCAGGAGCTTCCTGAATGGCCCTAGGAAGGTGACTGGCTGCAGATGTGCCTTCTTCCTGAGAGTCAGGGGAGGTGGGCTAGCCTCAAGAAGGAGGAAAGAATGGGCCCTGGCCAGTACCAGCTGCCAGACAGCAGGGGCAGGGTCCCTGTGCCCGAGGGCACGGAGAGCCTCCTGCTCCTGGCTGTATTCTTAGCCCCCCACCTGCACCCTCCACCATTACTTCCTTTCAGTAGCAATGGAAACAGGACACAAGCTCAGAGGATGAAGGGAGGGAGATCAGAGTGTGGATGAGGCACCCCACTCACTCCATTCCATGTTCCCGGCAGGCCCTGTGCTGGGTGAGCTGACTTTTAAAAGAAAGTGTTCTATTGACACATAATAATATTTGCATGTATTTAGGGGGTACACTGTGATGTTTCCATACATGTACACACTGGGCGATCATCAAATTAGGGTAATCTGCATGTTCATCACCTTGAACATTCACCATGTCTTTGTTGTGAGAACATTCAAAATCCTCTCTTCCTGCTCTTTAAATTATACAAAGGATTATCGTTAGTTTGCCTCCCTCTCTGTGTGTCCCCTCCCCAGTCATTCAAGCAAAGAAGTACTGCCTATTGTGGCCCTAGATTGGATACAGCACCCGGGGCCAGAGGCGGGCAGGACACTTGAGTTCCAATCTTGCCTTTGCTACTCACTGGCTATGAGATTGTAGACAAGCTACTTTTGCTCTTGGACCTTCAGGATCCTCATCTGTAAAATGGGGTTCCACTACTCATCTCAAAGCCTGGTGTGAGAATTTGCAGTGATACATAGGCATATGCAATGATCTCAAAAGTGCCATTATGACCAAAGATGATTACTTCACGCATTCAGGGGCCAAGGGATGCAAAAGGCCTGGTAGATCCTAGCCCTGGATTCACTCTTGCTAAAAATATGAATTTTTCTCATTTCCTTAGCTTGGTCAGTCAGCCGAGTGGAGAGACCCTGGCAGATCCCAGAAGACTTCAGGGGAGCCCTATTGTGGACAGGCCCCATGCAATTTAAGAGGCAAACAAAACATGAAAAGCTACTTGGAATTAACAATGGGCCAGATGGTAATGCTAGTTTGAAGCAATAAAACATGATAAATAGCTTCCTGCTGCTACTCCTGATCAATTTCAATATTTAATAATTCCACTGCCACCCCACCCCCTCATCTGGCCCCCTCCACAGGATCCTGCGATGACACCCTGTGTTCAGCGCATAGAGCAACACTTCTTCACTTTCTGAAGGCGTCAGCAGAAAGTGACGCCGCTCTGCTGTCACATGAACCTGCTTGGTCCTCGAAATGATAATTAATCTGCCTACTTCTGCAGGCTGCTCATCCCCCGCCTCTCCCAGTTGCCAGGGGAGGCTGCAAGGGGGATGCCACCTGCAGAGACACCAAGGAAGCACTCACCTTGGGGATCCATGGCTCTTGGTATTCTCTGACTTCTGCTTTTGATTTAGAGAAATGGGAGCAGCAGAGAGCTCCGAGGTCATCTTACTTAAGGACAAATTAGTAGGAGGAAGTGACCCCAAAGGGAAGCCCAGGTGGCCAGGAGTTTTATCCACCAGTCCACGCCTCTAAGCCTCAGTTTCTTTCTCTGTTCAATGGGCACCATTAGACCTACCTCCAGGAGAATTCTAGCCCAGGTCACACATGTAAAGTAACTGAAGGGTGCTTGGCATATGGGAGATGGCCAGTGACTGGCATTGGTAGCATCATTGCCAAACAACATTACCAAACATGAAGCCAAGCAGAAAATGATTTTTGAGCACCAGAATCCTGAAGGAAGGGCTGCATTGCTGTGGTGGGAGGTTCCTAACCCACGTGGGCATGGGTCTGCACCAGCCGTTCCACAGTTCTTTCCTAGGATTCTTTCCACACGGTGTCTACTAATAAGACTAACTCCTCTGCCTGGTCAGCGACAACCCCAGTGCTCTCATAGCCATGGTCCCACAAGACCTCGGGGTAACTCCTGAGGGCAGCCATTGTTGGTGGCATTTTACAGACAGGAACTTGAAACTAGGAGGTGAGGTGACTTGGTTGGCAGGAAATGGCATAGTCGCTTCCAATCCGGATCTCTCAACCTTCCTCTGTGCCGGTGGGTGGAGGAGGAGGAGCACGGAGCCAGGGTGCTGCTGGCTCACAGTCACCGTGTGACCTCGGTCACCTGAGCTGCGGTTTACTCATCTGTGAAATGAGGCTCATAATGCCTATGCACTGGGCCACAGGGACACTTACGGAGGGAATGTGCATGGAAGGACTTTGCGGTTTTGTGATGAGCTGTACAAACATCAGTTACGGTCACTGCAACTTTTTGGAAGAACACCCTCTATGAGGAGAAAGGTAGGAAGCTTGTCCACCCTGAGGTGGATTCTCTGGAGAATGCTTTACCACATGGCAAAGAGGGTCAAGGGCAGATTCTTTGATGCAGCATTCAAGGCTTCCCAAGATCCCACCTCCACTTCTCCCTTCTATTTTTGCTCCATTCCACCTGAGCTAGTTGGGGTGGCTGGAGTTCAAAGGTCTCTCACCTGTGTCCTTGTCTTGGCTGGACAGCATCCCTGCCAAAGTGTCCATCCCAACCTCGCACACTCGCTCATCCCGCACACCTTCTAAGAGGTCTTCCTTGGCCTCCCCAATGAGGGGCTTCCTGATAACCTCTCTGAGCTTCTCTCCATCCCAGCCTGCATCAGGCTGTGCCAGGGTCATTTTCCATCAGCCTTCCACCTCTACAGTGAGCTCCTTCCTGGCGAGAGCCACCTGCTCTCCACTCCAGTCTCTGGAGGCCTGGCTGGCCCATGCTCACCGAGTGTGTGCTAGCCATGAGTGAACCAATGGATTGCAGAGTATCCCTCACACAGCTGGTGGAAGCCTTATGCAAAGGCAAGGAACGCTAATCATGGAACCAGAATGGAAGGGTGGGGACGCGCGTCACAGCCTTGGTAACAAACAGTGCCCTGGAATTTAAATTTGGCTCCATTCCTGGAATGATACCTAGAGGGGCTCAGATCATCTTCCTCCTTCCCCCTTAATAAGAGGAAACATAAGGTGCATATTTGTGGGAACTTCACAAGGACAGGGCGAAGGAGTCATCAGGTACCTACCTGAGTCCCGTTGGTCCAGGGTCATGGAGTTCCACCTCCTGGTGATGTCAATGTACAGAATATCCACGGCAGCCATGGACAAGCTGCTGCTGCTGAGCTTGCAGTTCCTGCCAGAGACAGGAGAGCAGACATGTTATTACCAGACTGAAACCCACCTGCCCTGTGTTTCCTCCAGGCCCGTTGTGGACTGCATGTTTATGTCCCCCCAAAATATATAGGTTGAAATCCTATCACCCCAGCATGGTGGTATTAGGAAGTGGGGCCACTGGGAGCTGACTAGGTCACAAGGGTGGAGCCCCAGGAACAAGACTAGTGACCCTGTAAGAAGAGACCTGAGAAAAGTTGCTCGCTCTCTCTGTTCTCCACTGGGTGAGGATCCACAGAAAAGCAGCCATTTGCAAGCTGGAAACCAGACTCACACCAGACACCTGTCCACTAGCACCATAATCCCAGCGGTTCAGGAGGCTGAGGCAGGAGGATTGTGAGTTCAAAGCCAGCCTCAGCAAAAGCAAGGTGCTAAGCAACTCAGTGAGACCCTGTCTCTAAATATAAATACAAAATAGGGCTGGGGATGTGGATCAGTAGTTGAGTGCCCCTGAATTCAATCCCTGGTACCAAAAAAAAAAAATTATCAGTGAATTATAATTATGTAATAGTGGGATTCATCATGATATGTTTGTACATGCACATGCATCATTTGGTCAGTTTTACTCCACAGTACCTTCTTGTCCTCCCCTCCTTCCTTCCTCTGACCCCCTTCTGCTAGTATGCTGGTCTCCCTTCTATTTTCATGAGATCTCCTTTTGTCCCCTATTTTCTCTCTATATTCCACATGTGAAAGAAAACATATGACTCTCAACTTTCTGAGTCTGGCTGATTTCATTTAACATATTCTCCAGTTCCATCCATTTTCTTGCAAACGACATGTTTTCATTCTTCTTTATGGCTGAGTAAAACTCCATTGTGTGTGTATGATACATATGTGTGTGTATATATCTCACATTTTCTTTATCCATTCATCTGTTGATGGGCACCTAGGCTGGTTCCATAACTTGGCTACTGTGAATTGTGTTGCTCTAAGCATGGGTATGCGTATGCTGACTTTAGTTCTTTCGGATAAACACTGAGGAGTGGTACGGCTGGATCCTATGATGGTTCCATGCCTAGTCTTTTGAGGAGCCTCCCTTCTGAGCTCCATAGCGGTTGTACTAGTTTATAATCCCGGCCATGTGCAAGTGTTCCTGTATCCTCACCAGCATTTATTATTTGTGTTCTTGATGACTGCCATTCTAATTGGAGTGAGATGAAATCTCAGTGTGTTTTGATTTGCATCTCACTGATTGCTAAATATGTGGAACATTTTTTCATGTATTTGTTGTCTGCCAGCACCCTGACCTTGACTTCTCAGCCTGCAGACTGTGAGAAGTCAATGCTTGTTTTTCATACCACCCAGTCTGTGGTTATTTTTTGATAGCTGCTCAAACTGACTGAGCTAATGTCTTTGCTCAGGGGTGTTCTGTGTCTGGAACTACTGATGGAGGGCGGGGGACAGTGGGAGAGAAGACTGGGATGGAAGCTGGGGCTAGAGGTGGTGGGTTCCTCTAAATGCAGCCACTGGGTTAGTTGGGGGCTAATGGACTGGAAAGAGCAAGGACATCAGGATGGCGCATCTTGAGCTGAATCTGGTTCTGCCACTAGCAAACGTTGACCCTGAGTAAACTATTTCAAATCCCTTGCCTTTGAAACGGGCAGGCTTTGTTACTGTCACCATGTCACACTGACCTTACGTGGCCATGTAGGCTGCTGCCTGCTCTGAAAGGGGAACAGAGGCCACATTTCAAAAAATAGCCTGGTGCATGCGTCTCCATCTTCCTATCGATTAGTCCTTGGGCATGCGTCACTGTCCCCTCCTGCTGGCGTCCAGGCGGCTGCCTGTGTCATGCTCAGATGACCCGGTGATGACAGTAGGACGCTGGCACAGGCTGAAGCCATCACTGCTGTCCAGAAGCCGTTCCCTGCTGGGTCCTCACCAGATGAATCTCTGAGGCCCAATCTCCAGACAGGGGCTCAACATTTCTGTACTTGAACCATCTTAATCCGTCCCTGGAAGATCTGAATCAGCCACACTAAGCCCCAGATGGATGGAGCAGAGTGGCACAGGCTGGGGCCACATCACCGTGTGTGGGCCGAGCGGCACTGACATGGCTGGGCTCATGGGGAGCCATTTGGAAAGGTCAGGAAGGTGCCTTGAGCTCCCAGTTTTTCCTTTGGTTCAGGTGCAGGGAAGCCTGATGTCAGCAATGGCCCTCCCTGCCTAAGCCACGAAAGCGGTGTTCCTAATCTTCCTTCCTCCAACTTTTTGGGAATCTGGAAATGAGGGGCATAGTGTGGCCTACTGAAAGGAGCATGGCTTGGGCATCAAGTGATCAGGATTTCAATCCTGGCTCTGCTGCCTTTTCTAGTTGCCTAACTGTGGGCAACTTCCCTGACTCCCTGGAGCCTTTGTTTCCTGGTCTCTCAAATGAAGACAATAGTACCCGTCCACATGGTTACTAAGGGAGGGAGGGGCTGTCACCCAGCAGGCCCACAGCACCATGAGTCGCTTTCTTGGTGTCTCTCCCCCTTTCCCTTTTCCTCTCCCAGAGCCAGAACCACCTGGGCCCTGCAGGGCCCCTGAGCCCTGCCCATTCTGGAGCAATGGAACTTGCAGGTCTAAGAATGCAGGTTGGAGTGCTCGGGCTCTCTGTCCAGACTGGAGGCAGCCCCTGGCTCAACCAGTGCAACCCACTCCTGGGCAGGATCATGCCTCAGGCAGGCTGGATCAGCGCAGGTTCCCAAGAGCCAGACTCTGGACCCTGGTCGGGTTGCCTTGAGCCACAGTCAGTGCCACTTTCGACTTTTCAAATGCACCACGTCTGCTGCTCTCGCTAATGATGAAGTGCTCCTGAGTTTGCATTTGTCTTCAACCCCATGTGAACAGCTCCCTTAGGAAGGGCACTCGTGGGTCCATGACTGGCAAGCAGGATTGAGCATCCAGGGGTCCCTCTCTAACAGCAGTGGCTGGGAGTGTGCCCAGCAGGGTGCCTGGAGGAGGCCGGTGCTCCCATGCTCTGGCACCCGTGCTTGCCAGCTTTGCCAGCTTCGTCCCTTCCTCTCGTCCCACCTGTCACATTTCCCAGGCCATCAATTCACATCCTGCTTCCTCCCAGGCTCCCACTCCGTATTTCAATCACAAGTCACCGCAGCAGACTTCAAAGCACATCGGAGCACAGTTATTGAGCCCCAGTAACAACATGTCAGTGGACGCAGAGCTTTTCACGTCACCTGTCACCGAGATAGCGATCTCTATTGGGTTCTGCTGGGGGCGGAGGCTCCAGTCTCTCCCAAGGTAACACGACAAACTGCTCTGCTAATTTCCAAAGCTTCATTAGGAAAGGGCCACGGGTCTTCCCTAATTATCATATCCGTGTCCTCTGGACTCCCTGCTCCCTGGCAGGATGGGAGCCCTGCCTGGCTTGCTCTGTGGGTTAATGGAGTATAAAAAGGGAAACTAAACTGACCACTGTATATAGTTATTTTTTTCTGACAGGAAGAAAATAGAAGTGTCAAACCTTTAGCAGGAGCCGTAATTTACCAAAGGGAATTCTCCATTTATCTCCTTTCCAAGGTAACTCATCCCCCTTCGTGATGCCCGGAAACACAGTTGATTGTGACATGTGCGTCCGGGACAGAGGAGGGAGGGAGCCATGCTGGCTGCAGCAGACAGGAAATGCGCTAAAAGAATTTTGATTCTGGAGACAGTTCTTGGGCACCATCTGTATGCCAGTCCCTGTCCTGCCTGTGAGCGCTTGGAATCTTTACAATTGGTATTCCTAATCCCACCTCAGGGAAGGGTAAACTGAGGCACAGGAGAAAAGATAGGATCTGCCCAAGATCCTGAGCTTCCCATAGAGGATGGAATAGTGGGTTTGGGTGCTGCAGGGAGGTGGCCCAGGCCAGGGAACAAAGGGCTGGAGTCTCCAGAGCACTCCTGCTGGGGAGCTCTGAGCAGAAGGTTGGGGGAGTTGGGGAAGACTACCAAGGTCCCATGGAGACAAGTCCTCCTAGGTTTGTCCCTCTGGTCACCAAAAAATGGACTCAAACAGGGAATGACTCTAAGGGAATGATGTCAAGACTTTGGAGTGATTTTTTTAAATCCACCTACCGACTCAATTACAGAATCTGGTTTTTGCTCATATTGTGTAAGCAAGTATTTTGGGCCCAGTGAGAAGGGCAGAGCTGGATGGGTCTTGGATGCCGTGCTCAGAAGGTAGAGGTGATCTCAGAGTCCAGGGTGAAAACATGAAGGCTGAGAAGCCCCTAATCATTGAGAACAGTGGTCCCTATGTTCTGGGGCGCAGATCTTCAAATGACTCATGAGCAGGAGGAGAAATTCTTCAGAAGAAGAGAAATCCAGGAAATATGGTAACATGAGGAGCCAGAAAAATTCCTGGGAAGGGTAGGCGAGAAATTCCTTGGAAAACACCAGCTTTAGAGCCACAGGTATGTGAGTTTGAATCTAGGCTTTCTGTGTGACCTTGAGCAAGGAATGCCCTTTTCGCAGGCACAGGGAGAAGGAGACTCACCATGTGGGGCCCCTTTTAAGGACAAGCTCAGGGGCTGACACACACGGGGAAGTGGCAAATGACAATTTGCCTCTCTCCTCTATGATTAGAAGCAGTTTGAAGAAATGATTTATTTTTGTTTGGTTGGGGGTCTGTTTTGAGAATCCAAAGAATCTGGGCTCGTATGATTGGAGAAACTCACAAATCATTCAAGTTCATTAGGAGCCAAGTACAGGAAGATCTGAAATGATCATCCCCATTTCCTCTTAACAACTACTGACATCTCATGGGAAATTTAGGAACCAACTTTTTCCACTCCATAAAATCCTATTTATAGAATTTCTTTTGTGTTCATCTTTCTCTGTGGAAAAAGAAACTTATTTTTTTTTCCTGGAGAGGTTTCTGTAAGGGAAAAGCTAACAAATTGTCAATATTTATTTTTAAAAGCCAAGACAAAAACACGTATGTAAACACCTGGGGAGGGAAAATAAGACAATTCTCTTTTAAAATATATGCATTTAAAAAAACCATAGACACTCCAGGCTCAGAATCCCATGGTATTGCTGGAAAGGGGTCATCAGGAAAGGGGAGATTTTCAAGGTCACCGAGGAGTTAATGACAGAGGGGGAAGCGAGGCCCCTTACTTCTATTCTAGAACATTCTAATGCACCATGTTGCCTCTCAGAGAATAAAACCCCTTACAGCTACCCGTTAGGAAGCATGTTAATGTCTCCTTATGATAAAAGGGAGTAGAAGGGGGAAAGGGAAAGAGAAAAAAAATCCTCTAATTCAAAGAGAGACCCAGGATCAGAAGCCCGCAGGGTGACAGGCAGGATTTCAAAGCCGCACAGCCCCGTGTGAAGCGAAGGCTCCAGGTGCTGGGGGCACTGCTACATGTTCTAGAAATAAACCCGGGTTGGGCAAACGGTTGAATCCCCCGGCTGCCTTCACCGGAAAATGCAGCATCTGCAGATTGATGTCAACTTCCGACATTTGGGAAAATGTCCTTTGTGAATTACATCGGATGCCCCTCCAAATTAGTGATCCCATGGAAGGAGGGTCACAAAAACACATTTCCCTCAAAGAAAGCTGTCAGGTTGAAGAATCAATTAGATAATTTCCATTTCCCAGAGAAAGAGAAGGCTTCACACCCCAGGAACTATTATTAAGTAAATTTTAGAACAAAGTTAGAACAGGAGGCGCTGAATTTTGTGCTATTACGTGCTACTATTAAGTGTCTCCAGAGGAAATGACATGAAAAGCTGGTTAGACAGACGTAAGTCTAGACAAGAGAACCACGGTTCATTATTTCTCATTTCTTGGTGAAAAAGAAAAATAGAATATGGCGAGGTTGGCATTAGCATAATTCACTCAGAAAACTGCTGATCTATGCAGCACATTATGAGAGATGGACACTGAAAATAAATTCAGTCGGACTGTTTATTGTTTGCTTCCTGCTCGTTCCCTGCAAGCAACTTGGAGAGGAAGAGTGGGGAACGCAGATGAAAGCCAAGTTCAGCTTCTGCCGTTGCGTGGGAGGTATGAAAGGAGCGTCACCTCGCCAAGAAATCCTCCTCCTTCCAAGTGCTCCTGAGAAGGGCCCTGGTTCGATTTGACATATGGCATAAATACTATTAATTCATAATGAAGCAGAATTTAAACCAAAGTGGAAAGAAAAGAGAATTGTTGTTAGGGAGAGAGGATGCTTGTTGTTAAGTCTATCCAGCCAGATGGCGCCCACCCAGATAAATCTGAAGGCAGAGATTATGGTCGTGTACCATTAAGTTGTTGCTGGGATTCCTCCGTACATTTCAAAAGGAAAAGTCTCTCAGCAGTTTGCAATATTTTGTCCATTTCTTGCTGCATCCTGGATGGTGACAGACACTATTTGGTGGGGAGGGAGGCTCTTTCCCGGGGTCCGTCTGTTCTGGTGGCTTGTCCCCACCTGATGACGCCCTTCTCCATTCTCCTGTTTGCTGTGGCTCCTGCGAATGGCCTTGGCCCCAGATTGCAAGTGATTGCTGCAGGACCTAATAATCTCTAACGTCACACAAATGGGTTTCTCGTGCAAATTTTCTTAATCATGGAGAACAAAGGGAAGGGAAATCAGAAAACCTATTCCAGAGAGACAGATTGGCAGTGATATTTTCCATATCACCCCGTTTCATTCCAAGAGCAGTTTGGTTAGGACTCTTCTGTGCTTTGGACCATTCTTGATTCTGCTTTCTCTGCAATGCTGTGTACAAAAGCAGCAGCCCTCTGAACATGTCCTCCTTGGCTCTCAGACCACAAGTCACCTACTGACGGCCTCCATGGCAATTCAATGCGTTAACTGAATCCACAGAATACTTAAAATTAATTTTTGAATTGCCAGCTTTAACCTTTATACATAGTGAGATTTCACATAAAAATCAGTGTGTCCAGTCTCTTTTGAAAAACCTGAAGCTCCAGTGATAGTAGGCCAGTGGATAGCTGCCCTTCCCTTAGATAGGGGCTGTGCCCAGCTCCCCAGCCCTGCCCTCCCACCCTGTCATAAGTAGCCCACCCGGGCTGCCTACCCCTGCAGGTAGCTGAGATTCTCAGGTAAGCAGTTTTTTCAAACCTCCCCCTCTGCCCTATGCTGTAGTAGAATTTTATTAGAGTGAAGAAGAAGCTTTCTAGGCCTATCATGGGTCCCTGCATGCTTGCCCAGGGCCTGAGCGCCCTCCTGACCAGTTCAGCCTGGATGATAAACTTCTGACTTCCACACATGGGTCACACTTGCGGTCCTTCTTCAGGCTGTCTCTCCTGCCTGCGTTGTGTGTACCTCTCCCTCACAGCCTGGAAATTCCCCTGCATAGCTGCCCAGAGTCTGTCTCCTCTGGGTGGCCTGTCTGGGTTCTGCCAGGTGGACAAGGATCCCCTGTTCTTACTTCTAACCCCCTGATCACAGCCCTGCTGGGGAGACCTCAGGACCTGCCAGGCTCTGGCAAAGGATTGCACCCAATTACTTACTGGCCATGTGCCTCTGTTAGATTGAGATTCTCTGGGACAGGCCGGGTTCTAGTGTGTCTCTTTGAATGTCCTGTGGCTTTCAGGTGCTCAAGGACAGGTGGGGACAGGGCAGATCTCACAGGGCCAGGGTTTCGAATGAGGCCAATCTACCCCTTTATTCTTTCTGGTCTTGAACTAGGACTTCTATACAATGGTGCAGAGACTGGGGAGGGCCCAGGAAGCTCCTGCCTGGGCTCCAGAAGGCCGCAGGCAGTAGCAGTGTCATGCAAGAGAAGCACCCACCCTGCCCAGCCTCATGGTTCTCCTGGGTCCCTGGGTCCTTCCACAGTGCCTCAAGCGGCCTCATGATCTGTGTCCTTGTCTCTAAGCTGTTTCTTATGTTCCAGGGCCCAAGAATCACAAAAGACAGGGACTGCCTGCCTCTTTTTCTCTGTAACAGGATAGTAGTATGCAGTTAGAAAGGTCTATTTTCCTGGCTTCCTATGTAACTGGTCAATAAGATGGAAGTGGAAGTCGTTGGATATGGCTTCCAGGAAAGCTTATAAAGGGGTCTAATTTATGTGGTGGAAACCTTTGCTCTTTCTTCCTTCTTCCTATCTGGGATTCAACTATGATGACTGCATTTCAAGCTGCTATCCTGTGACAACCCTGAAGCTGGAAACACTTGCTTAGGATAGATGAACAGAAAGACAGAAAGCAAGACATTGATTGAATTGTGGAGTCATTGATCAACCCTGGGTCCACTGCCAAAGTTCCTGTTATATGAGAGAAAATTACTCTATTTAAGAAATTTGTAGATGGGTCTCTTTTACTGAAAATCAAATGCATTTCCTAAATGAGTCGGAGGGCATTATGTTAAGTAACCTTTTCTGGGCAAATAGTTACATGCGCCTGTTGACTTTGGGAAATTCCCACTGCCTAATGGAAGTAACAATCTCCCATTTAACACTAGCAGCTCCCATGAAAGAGGCATTGGGCCAGGTGCTTTCTACATATTACATCCCAACCTCATAGCGATGGCTGAAGGTGGGAATGATCGACCCCATTTTGCAGCTGAGGAACCGAGACTCAGAGAAAACAAGGGATTTGCCCAAAGTCACACAGCTACTAAGTAACGTGCTCGGTCCAGACTATCTGAACCCAAATCCAGGGTTCTTTGACTTTCCTTCCCTCCACATCTGCCACCTCCCAGATGAACACAAAGTCCTTCTCAAAATCATCCTGTAAATGCTGCTTCAGGTTGACTCAGATGGCGAAGATTCCTGCCAATACCTCCGTCTACCATCCTATCCAGAATATCAGAAAGGGCTAGTTAGAATCCATGAACTTCATTTGGAGAAAACCTTTGGCAAAAAATGGTTTCTGACTCAAGGCTTCTAATTATTTGCTCTAGTGAATAAAACTGTGAATAGTGTGACTTTGAGGTACAAGCTGGAAATATTAAAATCAAAGACAAGAGAAGTAACAGCTATGCTGAGGGTTCATGGAGACCTTTTCTGAGGTGCGTGTGCTATAATTAGTGGCCAAGGATCAATTTCCTGTTGAAGCCAATGCCCGTCGACTGGATGGATCCAGGGTCATGTGTTTGGCATGCACTTTATGCCTGACTCTGTGTGGGGCCCCGTGTGTGTGTGTGCGCGCGCGCGCGTGTGTGTGTGCTTACACAAATATACATAAAATTTCATGGAATTCTTTGAACATCGTAGGAAGAAACTAACCCTTTTGCTCACTTACCACACACAACATGTTTCTGTGCATGCTTAACAAATGTCACTTATCTACACAATCCAGAGTGTACACAATCCCCATTGTACAGGAAATACAGGAGAAAGTCTTGGGAGGTTCAGAAACAGTCATGAACCTACTCGAGGGTTGCACAGCCAGTGTTTCTCTATTGCTCCATAGTGCCCCACGGGGTAGAGGCAAATTAATGAGTGATCTTGGGAAAATGAGAGGCAATTTCTTACTTTGCAGGCTGCAGCAAAAATACTTCTTTGTTATCCCAATGTTTTATCTTTAAAATTTATGCAAATCTTGTATTATGCTCTATAATATAACCATGTTATTTTTATACTAGAACAAATGTATTAAATTATTTATTGGCTGAATTATTTAACTTTTCCCTCCTGGAATTGACACTTTGGAAAGAGGCGCTTTGTTTCTCTGCTGTGGCTTCATACATGCTGAGCCCACAGACACGTACCACTCGGAGAATCCCAGATTAAGATGTACAAGGTCTGTCTGACTCCAAGGGGCGATTATTAATATGGCTTTGGTGTGTTCCCCCAAGGGTTCCTATGTGGGATGTGTGGTCCTCTGTGAGGTGGTGGGACCTTTAAGAGGTGGAGCCTGATGGGAGGTCCTTAGGCTATTGGGCTGTCATTGGAAGGGATCAAAGTAGCTCTTGTGGGGCCCTGAGTTAGTTCTTGGCAGAGCAAGTTGTTATAAGAATGAACCTGACCTATGAGTTGATCTCTGGCTTCCAGTCTGAATGTGGTCTCTTCCTCCTGCATGGGCCCCTGCCATGACACCATCTGTCATTAGGCCCTCGCCAGAGAGCACACCAATGGGATCACCTGATCTTGGACTTTCCACTTCTAAAACTAGCTAAATAAACTTCTTTGCTTTACAAAGTTACCCAGCTTCAGGCATTTTGTTATAGTAATGAAAAACAGATGAATATAGCAGACCACAATTGTTTTTAACCATGAACCTAAGGTTGTGAATGTTGTCACATAAACATTCATTAATTCATTCAACAAACAAGAGATCACTACATTCCAGGACTACTGCTAGCCAGTAGGTCATTCCAACCTCAGGTGGGGTCCTGAGCCAGTGCCACAATCTCCCAGGAGCAGTTGGAGAGATTTGATTGGCCAGATGTGGGATTGGACTCCACCCTCCCCAAAACCCAAGAGGAGGCTGGTCTCACTGACCTTATGAAGGTACGAAAGCCGGTTGGTCCCAACTTCATTGTCCCCTTGATTCCCAGGAACCGGATAAACAAATTTGCCATCCTGTCCACCAGGCGCAGGTAGTTGAACTGCTTTGCATATTTGGGGAACACCTGCTTGAGGCAAATGGTGGGTAGGTGGGCTTCAGGACTGGCATCTGGGGCACCAGCCGGTTCACTGTCCAGAGAGTCTTCCTTCCCAGCCAGTGGTTTTTGGAGCTGCTGAAACCTGAAGTACACAAGGAATTCATGATATAGCTCTCTCCCCTGCATGTTCTCTTTTGATTTAGACATACAACAACCACAGGGGGCAGGTATCACCACTATTTTTATTTTACAGACAAGAGAAGTGACCTCACAGGCTTACATAGCTTGTGTATACGAGGATTTGAACCCAGGGCAGAGCCAGGACCTGAGACTTAAGGCTGCCTCCATTGTGCCAGCCTGGTTTCCCAATATGGAAAACTTCTTTTACTGTATTCATCCTTCACGAGAATACTCCATTCCAGAGCAGTCTGGGTTTGATTTCAAACTCCTACTTATGGGTGGTAATTGAATAATTAAGAAATATAAAAATCTCATTGAGGGCTGGCAAGAAGCCATAGGCAGAGTTCAATGAACAATTTGCAAGGATGCATCAGTTACCAGATTCTAGGAATAGGAACAATTACATTTTCTGGCTTAACTGTTTTCTTATTTGGAACTCATACAAAAACCGATCACAGCGTCGTGATTCCTTAGTCTGCATATTTTATTCTGAAATTATTCACATAGTCAAGAAAATTAGGGGCTAATAACTCTCAAATATCCACCTGCAGCTCCGGATGCTCTTCTCACCTCCAGACCCACATTTCATTACCCCTCCCCCCAAATCTGTGTCCACATCTCCTCAAGCGTCACCACCATCTGCCAGTTACCCAAGCAGGATTAACCAAAGTAGATGTAACTCCTCCTCCTTCTCTGCCCCCGAGGCCAGTTCCACCCCCCTGGGCCTGAAACCAACTCTTGCTCTGCCCTGCTTGGATCTCATCATCTCCCACCTCCCAGCTGGACGGTGGCACCAGGAACCCTGCCTCTAGCCCTTTCCATTCCTCACACCACCCTCTGTCCTGGCCCTGAGTCCGCCATGTTTAGATCACACTTGGCAGGACAACTTCCTTGCTGACACTCTTTAGGACTCCCGAGTCTGTGCTCCTTGTTCCGGCCCTCAAGGCCCTTCCTGATTTCTTCTCAGGCCTCCTTGTTCCAGTTCCCTCCTGGCCAGGCACACTATTCCTTTCCAGGCCTTGGCTGCCCATTGGCCTGGCCAAGGCCATTTCTTCTCTTTATAAAATGGCCTTACGCCCAATGCTCCTACTTCCAAACAAGCAAGCCATCAGTCCCCAGGTTGGGCCATTTGGTGTCTTTGTATTTTCTGTACCCAGCTCTGGCTGCCTGGTACTCTTCTGTCCCACCTTAAAACTCTGCCAAGGTGTCTCCTTAATGATGCTGTGACATTCTTCCCCGCCCCACTCCCAGCCCTTGGGTATGCTCCCCCTTCCTCTGTCCCACATGGCAATGATTTCTGTGCCTGCCTCTCTATTTTGTGAGCTGACTGAAGGCCTGGCCACAACTCATTCAATTCTTATTTCCATAAGACCTGGCCCATATTGGGTATTTGCAGAATGTTTCATTGAATTTGTTGAATTGGGAAAGTTTGCTTTTAATGGCAATGTGAGCCCCCAAAAAAACATCTAAGTTGTGAAGCTTCGTCAACTATGGGTCCATTTAAAAGGGAAAGAAGATCAGTAGAGAAACCTTGCTTGACAGCCCAGCCCATCTGGCCCTCTCCTCATACCAGTCTAAGAAGTCAGCCTCTGGGAAAGAGATCTCCCTTGTGTGAATAGAAAGCCCCAGAAGTCCTGATCATGGATGTTTCTAGGTGGTCTTGCTGCTTGTCTCCAAGCAAGAACAGGCAGGGGACAGAACCAGAGTGGCACTTTCAAAGTTCCACAGTGTGGAGGGTTTCGGGGAAACAAATGCCCACTCCTAGCGCCCTCCTACACGGAGGAGAGATCTGATTCCCCAGGAGGCTAATGTGCCCACGAATGAGAGATTTTCCTCCGGCAAAGATGGTTTTGTCACTGTCACCTTGAACGTCAGACAGTAAATAAAAATCAGGTGGCTACTTTTGGGATAAAATGAAGAGCTTCTCCACTAAGGTGATAGGAAAAAAAATGAGGGGAAGAAAAGTCACTCTCTTACTATAAACTAGCTCTTCAATTACTGGATAAGTGGCAGTCACTGACAGGGTAAGCACTCGGGAAGTTTTTGTTTGAGGGAAGGTTTGGAAACATGCAGCTTGAAAACACTAAGTAACAATGACTCAGTGACAGTCTGTCCCAAATTTATGATCTTGTTTGTCTTCCTGCAAGTCTGTGAGGTGGACTGAGGCTGTACTCCTGTTCAGATGGGGAAACTGAGGCTCAGAAAGGCCTCTTTACACTGTCTGAACCAGGATCACACATCAGTTCTTCTGATCCAGCCCTCCTTCTATTTGATCACCTCTTTATTCTAAGCCACATCATGATTCATGTGGTAGATTATGAAACCCTAAATGCTCTTATTTATTTTATATGATAAAGAGCTTTATTTTTTAGATTATAGAAGTAATTAATGCTTTTTGTGGATATGTTGAGAAATGCATAAAGAAATCAAAGTCATTTCTAATCCCACAACTCAGAGATAACACTATCAATATTTTGATATCTTATCTATATTTATAGTTGGGATAACATCACGTGTAAGTTAAATCCTTTTTGCGCATTACAAGCACCTTCCTTTGGTATTTATATGTTTTCCTGAGCATATTTCTCATGGACCTGCAATATTCTGAATTCATCCTGGACCAAAATGTAATTAACCATTTGTCCTCAGTTAGTGTTCACATGGACTGTTGTTTGATTAAATAGAGTCTAGTCATCTGTCCCCTGAGTGATGTGCTCTCTCTCCGAAGCATCACATTACTGCTTTAAGTAGCATTGGTATCATTCTGGTCAGTGACACCATTTTGCTGTTGTGTAAAATATAGACAGCATAAGATCCACTGTCTTAACCATTTCAAAGTGTCCAATTCAATGGCGTTTAGTGCATTCACAATGTGTGTAACCTCCACTACTATCTAGTTCCAGGACATTTTCATAACGATGTTGTTTTAGAAAAGAAATTTAAACCCAGGTAGACAGGGACATCAGCCCCAGTGGGCCATTTAATCAGCACATGGTCCAGGGTGGTGACCTTAGTACCGGCTGCCATGTTGATGGGGACCCAGACTGGACAGGTTTTCCCAATAGCATGGCCCCTCTGCAATCTGCCTGTCCCATCCTGCCCCTAGAGCTGTGCAGGATGGGTCTGTTTCTCCTTCTGCCCTACAGCGTTTCACATTTCTTTCAAGGGTTTCTGTGCCTACCAAGGGCTATCAGTCCCCATCCTTCCTGAATCTCAATTAATAACCCCAAGAGAAAAAGGGCCCTACTGTCACAGATTCATGTTCATGGATTCAGAACCACAAACTCAGAGGGAAGTGTTTTTATTCAACTGGAAGAATGCACTAAAGACATAGCTGATATATAAGAGGAAATAAAACAATGAGAAATGGTATCTTTGCTGCAGATAATTGCAATTATCACATTGAGATCCAAGCCATCACAAATACTGAAAATCCTGTTTTTACTTAATAGCATTTTAATGGAAATGTTGGGCTTATGAAATAAAAGTGACTGGAAAAGAAAATATAAATCAAGCTTACTAGTCCTTTGGGATCGTTTTTTAAAAAATTGAATTTGGTATATCCTTGATTCATTAAAATAAGGGAAAGAATCCTGGGATGTTTTATCTATTATCATTTTTCAAATAAAATGGAATTCTTTTTTCATTAAAACTCTTGTGAAAACCTACCTATCTCTATTTTGCCTGGAAAGCTTACTGTTAAAAATTGCCACCATTTATTGGGACCTACTGTATGTCATCCGTACTGTGCCAAGATATGTACCTCTATGATCTCATTGGGTTCTCATAACAGTCCTGTGAGGTAGGTGGAAATGATTCCCATTTTGCAGATTAGGAATCAGAGGCCAATCGAGGGTAAATACCTCCCCAAACTCACACAGCCAGCTATGGGCTCAGGATCTGTAGTTGGGACTGCCCGACTCCAGGCCCCATGACTTAGGCCCCTCTATCAGTTTCCTATGTCATTCTTATGCTATTGGATTTCAATCAGACCAAGTCTTTCTTCTTATGTATGAACTGGATGCATTCCCAGAAATTAACAAAGTAAGGAGGTAGATATGGACATGGTGAGGTCAGATTCTAGTTTCAGAGGATCTGCTTGAATTCTCAGAGAAATAATTTCCATCTCCATGTCATCAATCATTTATCTATTCGTGAAAAAATTCCCAAGCACTCCCATATCCAGGAGTCTCTGGGTGAGGTGGAAAGAGTCCCTGCCACTCAGAAGCATGTGACCAGGCAGGGGAAGACAGGCACACACACAGAGATGACGTGGTAGAGTCACAGCCAGGCAGCCAGCTCTTAGTCTTGACTTCTAGGGAAGCGCAGCTTGGCTTGCTCATGCCAGCCATGAGAACATGGTAGATTTCGAGGAGAGGAATGGCGAGAACAGAACTGTGGGGAAGATGAATGGATCTGCCGGCAGAGAGCGGGAGATCGGGGCCATTCAGAAGCTGCTGGAATAGTCTCCATCAACCATTCTGAAGGTGTGATTGCGGAATCCACTGCATCAGCTTCTCCTGAGATCTTGTTGGAAATGTGACTGGTGGATTCCAGCCCAGACCTACTGACTAAGAAACCCTGAATGGGTCAGGCAACCTACATGCAGCGAGTCCTGCGAGTAGCTCCAGGGCAGGCTGGAGTTCAAGAATTGCAGGTCTGGGGAAAGAAGACCACACCTGAACTGGGGCAGTTGTGCAGACAAAGAGCCAGGGAGCCAACGTGGGAGACGCTTCGTACATAGATTTGGCAGTTGCTGCTGGAACACAGGGATGAAAACACAGAGTACACCCTGGCCCATGTTCCTGGCAACCCTGCGGCTAGGCAGGACAGCCTGGTGGGCAGCGGTGCCACATTGGCAGAGGGATGTAAGCAGGCCTTTTCCCCTGCTGCATGGCCAAGATGCGTCCCCTCTGTCGCCAGATTTCAAATGTGCATGTTGGCATTCCTGAAAGAAAATGCTAACCATGCACCAAAGAAGTCCCTTAAATTAGGCCTGCAGCTAATTTAAAGAGTTGGAGGATGAAGTCGCTAAAAATAAACATAAGTACCATGTAGCCAAGCTCTGTCACTTGATAAATCTGCCGCGAAAGAGGCCCCCTTTGCTTGATGGGTGACGCTATGCAATTTAAAGAAAAGGCGACAGACTACAAAACAAGAGGCCCAAGTTTCCAAAGCCATGAGGAAAAAGACTTAAAGAGGAACCACTGTCTGATATGCACATCCCTGAAAGCCCCCAACTATGCTGTGGCTGTTCCCGCCTGTTCTTCACCTGGTGGCCCTGCCTGCCCCTGGGCACTCGTCTGGCCTCATGGACACTTTTCCTTGGCCCAGCGTAATGAGAACAGCAACAGAGCCCAATGGTGGCAGTGTGGCTGGCACTTAACTGCGTGCCGGGCTCTGCAGCTAAAATCGCACCCTGACAGCACCCTCTGGAGGAGGGTTAGTATCATACCCATTTCACAGATGAGGAAACAAGGCACAGGAGACAAGCCAGGACCCTGAGGATCTAGGATAGAAACGCAAGCAGGGGGGCACCAGAGTCCTTGTTTCTCCCCACCACACGATGCAGATTCCACACACAGGGAGCCCAGGCACCTTGTACCTTGAGGGTTAGTTACTTGTTACATCTCATTTTGGTCCTGGCCAAATTAGGTATTAAAGGTTGAGCATCCCTAGTCGAAAATTCCAAAATGAGAAGAAGTTCCTAAAATCCACAACTTCTTGTGTGTCGGTGTAATGGTGCAAATAGAAAATTCCACACCATGCAACTGTTTCATGCACAAAACTACTTAAAGTATAAAATTTCCTTCAGGCTATGCGTGTCAGGTGTATATGCAACATAAATGGATTTTGTGTGTAGACTCAGGTCCCATCCCCAAGTATCTCATTATGCATATGCAAATATTCCAAAATCTGAATAAGAATTCGAAACCCAAAATGTGTCTGGTTTTCATAAGGAATATGCAACCTGTGCAAGTGACCCCATTTTACTGATGAGAAAAATTATTTCAGAGAGGTTAACTTATTTCCAAAGGTCACTCACCTATGAAATTGGAACCCAGATCCGTCTGAGTTCAAAGTCTTGGCGTTTTCCACTTTATTACCTCAACTTGCAACTTCATGCATCCCAAGTTGCACAATTACAACTTCTCTGAACTCATTTCTCCTCCCTCACAGTCACGGAGAGAAGTCTCTTATTCTACGGGGTGGTGCAAAGCTGGGAGGGAGAAAGGAGGGGTGAACTTGGAGCCCATGCCCAGCACAAAGTGGCAGCATTGTTAGGATCAGAAACACAGCTTTTCTATAAAGCACCAACCTGAACCAGCCAGCAGGGCGAGTAAGCTCCTCACTGTGGCCTCCTGGGAGGGTCCAGAGCTCATCTGGGTGGGCTGCTCTGTTTTGTTTGCCCAACAAATCAATCTGTTACTTTACAGTTAGGGGTTCACACGAGTCACTGACACGGAATGTTTGTTGAATGCAAGTCGGCAATGGACCGCATGGCGACAGCAGCGGTCTGGGCCTCGGTCCCTGCTCAGGGAGGGATTTCAGGACAGCAGCTTGGAGTTGCTGCGTGAGCATCTTGCCGTGAGGCCAGACAATGAATTAGTGAAAGGACAAACATGAGGACGTATTCTAATGCCATTTCAGAGCTGAGGGGTCTTGAGGGGTCAGGGGCCCAGCCCTCTCATTTTACGGATGAAGGAACTGACAGCTCATTTTACAAAGACCTCCCAATTCGCTTCCTTCTGACAGGGCGCTCTCTGCCCCGCGTCGCAGCACAGACCAAGTGTCTTTCCTGCTGTCCCTTCTGCTCACTGTGGGGCAGAGCAGGGACCACTCCTGCAGGTTAGGGAGGCTTCTCCCCACTGGGACCCAGAGGCTCTGGGTGGATCAGGCACAGGCTCGGGGGCTGGAAATCAAGGCATGGCTGGAACCCCAGCTCTGCTACTTGCAAGCTGCGTGACCTCAGGTGTCATGTGGCCTCAAAGCTTTGGTTTCCTCTTAAATAAAATGGGAATAATAATAATCCCTAACCTACAGGATTGACGCACGATTGAACAGAGAAATGGATGCTCGGTGCTTAGCGCAGCACCTCGTACCTGCCAGCTGCTACCGGCATCTTTATCCTCGGGTGTCATCATCTCCAGGGACTCACTGCCTAGTCACCAGCCTCAATGGCAGACTGGCATTCACCTCTAGGGGCTATAGGTTCTGGCCCCACCCATGTGGCTAGACTAATGGACACCAGATTGTCCTTCTGCTGTTCCAACTGCGCCGGGAGTCTCCCACCAGGCTGCCCAGGCCACCCAGGACCTGTCCTCGTGTCTGGGCCTAGACAGTCCTCCACCAGAGCCTCATCGACTCAGGCCTCAGGGGAAAACTAACTAGCCACACCTTTTTGGACACTCGTTCTCTGTTGAGGATTTATTACTGATGTTATAAAACCATGTGCTGAGGCAGATCTTTGGGGCTCCTCACGCAGAAACACTTGGACTTGGGAGTTAGGAGGTGCACTGACCACACTCTTGTCTTGTCTTTCTGACGTACTTAGGGAAGAGGAAGCAAGTCCCTTGCTTGAGGGGAGGCAGCTAGGGACAGGCAGTGGCAAAGGCTAGCCCAGTCCTCCTGGCCTCTTGCTCTGAGTCTTCAAAATAAGCAAAGAAAGAAGAGAAAAACGACACCACTGTTGAGTTTAAATGCTGAAATTGTGAATGAAAAGCTTTGGACTCCTCTGGTCCTTTGGCAAAAGCAGGGAGGATGCTTTGGGCCCCAGGGGTCTGGATCCCTCTGGCCCTCCTGAGTGGCAGGCCACTCTCTGTCTTTGGTGATGTGGCTGCTGTCTCACTTTTCACTGGAACCCAGAAAAGGATTCTTCAAACCAGGAGCTATCTTGCTCCCGCTGCCCAGCCACAGGGACAAGGTTCCAGCCTCTGGGGTGCTGGGCTGTGGTGGCTGCCTGTCTGTCCTCCACGTTCCACACCCTCCCTCTCCTTCCGTGAACGCGCTTTCTGAACTTGCCACATGAAGAGTGTGCGTCCTTCAAATCTCTTGGGAGTCCGTGTCACCTTTTACAAGATGCTTTCCACCTCCTTTGGAGCAGAATCAAGAGCTCCTTTGTATACAGCCCTCTCCGCCCTTGTGAGTCTTCATCTCCATCATCATCCTCCATCATTCTCATCAAGAACCTGAAACCTTGGTCTACACCCCACACCATGCTAAGCCCACAAGGACATTTTTTTTTTCCTTCACACGCATCCATAAATGACGGTAGAGAATGCCTGTTTCTTTCACTAGATGGAAAGTTCCAGAAGGGCAGGCACCACTGTTCTGGGTTTCTGACTGTACCCAGAGCCTCAACACAGCTTCCTTGTCAAAATATCTGACAAGGAATCGAGTCATCGTTTTAATGAACTCTCACAACAATCCAAAACACTAGACACAATTATTCATTTACTTGAATTCATTTACATCTGGAGAGACTGAAGCTCAGAGCGGGGACTCCATGAGGAGGCTGGGTTTGGACCCAGGTGCCCTGTTTCCGGAGGCCACATTTTTAACCCCAACACTGCCACACTCCCCTCTTCTTCCGCTTGACGGAATAGAATCTTCCTTCTTTCTCTCAGTTGCTGGGAAGAGCCTGTCTCTATTCTGGGAGAACAAAGATTCTCCTCGCGGCAACAGCAAGAGATTCTGACAATTGTAATCAGCGGTTGTATTAGCCTGCTTTACCACCTCCAAAATTAGCAGAAAAGGCCAACTTGAGCTCTCTTTGTATAGCTCTGCTAATGAAGGGATCCTTTTAATTATACACTCAGCACATGTCTGCAACACAAAACATTTTAGTGTTTAAACACAGTTCCACACCAAAGTATAGGGCAGACGATGAGGGGGGAGGGACCCGGTGTAGAAGTTATTCTCTGCCTGGATTGCGATGTCTTCTTGGAACCCAGTTTCATCCAAACCCGGTTCATCTTTTATAGCAATCCTAATTCTCTTTTGTAGGCTGTCCACCCAACATGCCTATGTGATAATGATTCATGGCAATAAGGATAAGGTCACCCTGGTTCCACCACTTATAAACTGTGTGGCCATGGGGGAAGCCGCCTTATTGCTCAGCCTCAGTTTCCCTTCTGTGAAATGGATATGGGCCACGGGATCCACCTCACAGGGATGTCACGGGATGGTATAAGCAAGGGGTCAGCTTCCTGGGTGGAACATAGTGCCTGAGAAAGAAATGGTAGCTGTCACTTCTCATTGGACACATTCACTGAGTACTCAGGGAGGTAGGGGCAGGTGCAACCCACCACTCCCAGGAAGAATCCACTGTCCCCTCCCACCTGTAAACTTTTCCTCAAAGAACATTGGTCCTAAAAAACAACTAATTTAAAGAAATATACATCAGCTAATATATTAGGCATGCACATTAGCAACCAGGTCCAGAGAGAAAGTCTAACTTTTTCCTTTATGCCATTTGAATTCCCCTAACATAGAGTCGTTGTCAAAATCCATTACAATATTTAATTTCTCTTGTCACTGCACGAGTCCCCAAGCAGGCATCCTGGCAGCATGCAGTGGTGTTTCTCACTGAAGTACTAAATGTTTAGTTACCGTGGTATGTTTTTCAGATCAAGTCTCCCTGATGGCTCTGGATTCCAGAGGCACTGCGTGAGTTCAAGTACAAGGTTAAGGCAGGGCGGCAGGCAGAGGGGCAGGAGTTGGAGGGGTTTTGAATCAAGCAGGCCTGGGTTTTATGACAGTTTTCATGCTGTCAGTTACCAGCTGAGTGACCTTGGGGAAGGTACTTAACCTCTCTGGGCATCAGTTTCCTCATTTGCAAGGTGGTACCAATGTCAGACGCACCGGGTTTTGGTGAGCACTTGAAGGAAGGCCAAATCTGAAGAACCCAGGGGAATACCAGACGCACCACTGGTCCTTTAAAGTCTCAGAGAGGTGGGGAAGCAGAGACTGGGGTCAAGAGGCTGATGCCCTCACCAGTCCCTTCCTGAGGGACACCTTCAGGAGCAGTGTGACAAGGGGCAGATCCACTGTGCCATGGTGGGGACCTCGCCTCCCACCAGAGCAGGACACAGAAGAGTCCACCACTCCGTTTCTCCACTAATAAGCAGGCACCAAGTCAGAGCTGCCTCTAGCTTGGTTGTCATGGCAATGTCTACTGACCTACCCCATCCTGCCAACACACGCCCCGCGTGGGAGGGCGAGGGGGCGGCGAGGGGGGGCAGCTGGGTGCTCCACAGGGTTCCCAAGAGGAGAGGAGCATTGCCCCTGTGTTTACAAAATGACAAGAACCCCTCCACTGGCAAAAGGGCCCCCCACCAGGGAATGCAGGAATTCGGTTTTATTGTTCGGGTGATTACGAACAGATTTAGAGCCCATCGTAAAGGCCAGTTCTAACCCAGAGAGTGAGCAATTGTTTCCTCGTCCGTGACACTCAGAGTCTGGTGAGGTCCACTTGTGCCCCTGCAGTGGCGTTCGGCATCTGGGGAGACGTGGCTGATGTGATTCCTGCCACTTGCTATGGCCCCAGGAACACTCTGCAGAGCAACCTCCCGCCCCTCATCTGTCACCACCTGAACAGCAGCTGCAGAAGCAAAAAGCAAGTGTTCCCATTTTGCAGGCAGAGAACGGAAGTGCTCTGAGCATGGATCAGTAAGTATAGAAGCTTCCTTGGTTTTTCAAGTTTGCTCTCTGTCCCCAAAGGCCTTCACCTGGGACAGTGCTGGAATCTTCTCCAACAGGTTCAAATCTTTCCTTCACTCTTCGGTTCCATGTAGCTTTTAAAAGTCACCTTCTAAGTCCAACACCTGCCAGACAAATTCATCCAGATGTCCCACTTGCCTCTCACTGAGCTCAACATTCCAAGTTGAACACAATTTGTCCCCTGGAACCTGCTTCTTGCTGTTTCCATGTTGTTCTTGGCGACTTCATCCTACTACTGAGCCAAGCTCAAAACCCTGAAGTCAGCTTTGGCTTCTTCCCCTTCTTCACCCTGGCTTCTGGGGAACTTGATCAGAAGCCTCCACAGTCCCTCTTCCACTCAGAGGCTCTGGTTCAAATACTCTGGGAAGTCTGAGCAAGCAGGAAGTGTCCAGTGAGTGGCCAGCCACAGAGGCCATGGGGACAGGCTGCCTTAGCACATTCTCTCTAGATCCCTACAACCCCTGAGGGTACTGCTATTCCTAGTGTGATTCCCATCTTCCCTAAGAGACACTCCCTGAGAGATATGAGAGGGATGACTTGTTCGTCCAAGGTCATCCAACTTAGAAATGGCAAAGACAGATGATGAGTCTGGATTGGCTTGACACAGGCTCACAACCAATACGAAAAGCTCCTTTCCACCCAGTCGTGAACTTCCTGAGAGCAGGGCCCTTGCACGGTGTTTGTATCTCAGTAGAGTGACAGTACGTCTGTCTCATGGTGTCTGATGGGGAGCTCATGGGAACTGTTAGCTCAAGCTAGCCCTCCGGAATTCCGCTCCCCCGAGACCCTTCTCTCTGCCTGACCTTGGGGAAACAACTAGATCCCAGCTAAGAGCTGGCTGAGTGCCCCCGCCCACACATGTCCATGCGCTAATCCCCAGACCTGGGAGTGTGACCTCATCTGAAAAAGGTCTTGGTGGACGGAATCAAGTTAAGAATCTTGAGATCATCCTGGATTTGAGAGGGCCCCAAATCCAGTGGCAGGTGTCCTGATGTAAGAGGGAGGCAGAGGGAGATTTGATGTAGACATGCAGAGAAAAGGGCCATGTGAAGACAGAGGTGGGTTAGAGTGATGCTGCCGCAAGCCAAGGAACAAATTGGAGCCACCAAGCACTTGAGGACGTGAAGAAGGATTCTCCCCGACGGGATTAGTGGGGAGTGTGGCTCTGTCCTCACTGTGACTTCAGACTCTGTCCTCCAGAACTGTGAGAAAATACATTTCTATGGCTTTCAGGTATAGACCTGCTGACGACGTGTTATGGCAGCCTTAGGAAACTAATACAAGGTCTCAGTTTCCTCATCTCTGAAATGGGTAACCTCTGGGCCTTACTCTGAGATAGTGTAAGTGGAAGCCATCAGGGAGAGCCTGGTACACAGTGAGCCCTCAATGACAGAGAGTCGAACAGAACCAAAAGATTCTGAGTCAATTCCTTGAAATTTCTCCCCTGGGCACTCCTGGCGGACTGCCTCTGTCTGTACTCTCCGACTTGTCAACTGTTTAACTTCAGAACCTGAGTGCCAGAAGGAGGAGCCACGGGGAACGTCTCCTCGGAGCCCAGATGCGCGGGATGAGCAGGCGGCAGCAGGGACGTCTGTGTCCTTGTGAGGCTGGCGACTAAATGCTGGCCCATCTCCAGCCCTGAGATGATGAGCCTGTCATGCGGGGGCTGCACAAAACATCTGTTTCAGGAACGAGCCTGTTGTTTCAGGCAAGCTCCAGAGATCACAGTGAGCTTTTCCTACACACAGCCACCACACGTTCGTAGAAGCCAGGTATTTCTAAATGTGACCAATTTCTGAAGTGGCAGAAGCCCGTCAAGCTCTTCCAGAGCATGAATCACAGGTGGGCAGCCCAAGCAGTTTCCTTAGTTGCTGCAGATCTGAGGCCACATTCCCCCTGGCCTACAGGGAGCGGTCGGGGGCCACTGGGGGTAGGGGTAGTGCTTTCTCTGAAATTGGTCCCTCTAAAGGTTATGCTTAATTCTGTAAGGAAGTCAGGTCCCTCGGCTTCATGCATATGGATGGCAGCCATGGTTGAATGATAACCTGCTATTTCTTTGCCCCACGTTAATCGACTTTGGTTGGCTACTGAGAATTTGACTAGGAAACGCTATGCTAGCGCACATACCAATGATCCCCAGGATCCAAACACAGCTTTGTGCTGGATTTGACTCAATTCCAGCCTGAGATAAGAAAGCACGAGTGTGCTGTCCCATGTGAGATGAGCAAACCGTGCTTTGGCATGACATAGAGAGAGGGCCTGTTGGCAGAGCCGATGGAGGAGAGAGCCGGGACCCTTTCCTTGTCCCTGCTGCCCTGAGGTGGAGGGGACACCTGGATCAGTCAGCAGGAAGCTCTGGGGGAGCAAATGCAGAAGGCTGTCCTCTCTCCTTCTCCCAGGGCTAGGACTGGGGTGTGAGCAGAGGGGCTCCTGCTCCTTGGGCACCCACATGGAGCCCAGGTCTGTCTACTTTCTCTGCACTGGGGCAGCTGATCACCCTGCTCCTTGGAACTCAGGCCTAAGCTGCTCAGGGGCACCAGGCAGCCCTGGCCCCACAGAGGGGGTCTAAGTGGGTCATACTTTCTGGAGCCCAGCTCCCTGTTAGCCTGCAGCTGCCCTGGCTGGGGAGGCTCCACTGTTTATTCTGCACATTGTCCAGGGGCCACAGGCCTGCAGCCCTTGCCTCAGTCCCCACTGGAATTCTCTGCATCCTGGACTCTGCCTGGCCCCAGCACCCTCCCCTTCCCCAGCAGTCTGTTGCTTGGGCCCCATGGGGACCATGGGTTTGAGCCCATCTTGATAAAGAAGGTCCAGGGGCCAAGTCTGCAGAGTACAGAAGGCAAGGATTGTGGTCCATCGTCCCCCAGTTACCCCATGTCCCACACCTGCTCCCAAAGACACAGCAGTGGGGCAAGGGGATCCACAGTTTTAAAAAGGAAACAGCTTCAGGTCTTAGACTGGCAAGTTCAAGGGCTTCATTCTGCAGGAGGATAAGAACTGAGCTCTGGAGCTGGGGTGTGATTTGTCCAAGGGGCCCTGGCACTTGGGTTTTAGGGCTCAGAAAGACTCCAGAATTCCCAGCTCCTGTACTGTGTGCTGTGAAAATACCTCAGGGTGTTTATCTCTAGGACAATAGCAGCTCTTTGCAGACAGGGGCCTGGTCAGATTTATCTCTGACTCCCTGGCAGCTGCACAGGGCTTGGCTCAGGACAGTGGCTCAGTAAACGTCACTTGAACCTGGGTGAATCAGTCTCCTTTGTTAAAGAAGTCAGACATGAACACATTCCTGAAGTCAGCCCAAAGGTCTACATTTCAGAATTCTGCGAACAGCTCACCTACCAGCAAGCACTGTTTCGGTCCATAAAATGGCATGGGAGTGGAGAAGGAAGTGGATGGGGACACCATGTCACTGTGTTAATTGTTTTGCATAACTGAGACCCGGTGTCCACACAGTGGTACCAGGTATCTACTGGAAGCTGTGGCATGCAGACCCTGCACTAGGGCCCTTGCACATGGTTCTATCAATTTTGGTCCTCAACCCTGCCAGGCAGGAATTATCGGCCCTTCTTTGCAGGTGGAAACTGAGGCACAGGCCAGTTAAGGGGCTTGCCCACAGTCACACAGTTCGCAGGTGCTGCAGCCTGGGTCTGTAGTGCTTTGCCTGAGCATGTTGTTCCAGCATGAGAAGAGGAGAAAGAACTAACACGTCTCCGGGTTTGCTCCAGGCCAGGCATGGGAGGTGTAGGGATGCTTTCACCCTCTCCCAGCCCTGTGAGACTTCACAGTGAGGAAAACGGACCTGGTAACTTTCCTAGGTGATCCAAGGCCGGGTAGAGAGAGAGAAAGAGAGCCCAGAAGAAGACACAAATGTGTATGAAGAGCTCTGGAGCCCGGCTGGACTCACCATCTGTCTGACTTTAGGTAAACTGCTTAGAAATTAAAAAAAAATTATTTGGTAAACCAGGGGCTGGGGATGTAACTCAGTGGTTGAGTCCTTGTCTAGCAGGCATGAGGCTGGGGGTTTGATTCCAGCCCCACAAACAATAAAGAGAATAACATAAGGTAAAATAAAACGGTTCAACTATGCACAACATAAAGTCTACCATTTCAGCTTTTTGAAGAGTGGGATTCAGGGGCATTGGGGACATTTGTGTCCTGCAGCCGTCACCACCCCCCATCTCCAGAACTTTTTCATCTTTCCAAACTGAACCCCTATCCCTGATAGATGTAAACTCCCATTACTCCATGCAGCCAAGGGACTCCTTTATGTCCCTGCAGCCAAGGGACTCCTTTCTGTCCCCAGACGTGGTTGCCCCAGAGGCCCAAGTGGAATCAGAGAGCTTGGTCTTTGGTGTCTGACTTGCTCCACTTAGCACAAAACCCAGGCCTCCAGCCTTGTCCCCTGATTCCCAGGAGAGATTGCCAACGTCCCCATCCCCCTCCTCCACGCGCAGCAACCGGGCTGGAAACCAGACAGAGGAGGTTGAGTCTCTCATCTCACAGGGACTGAGTTGCCTAGCTCACCTGGGTCTCCATCATCATCTCATCACTCATTGGTGGGTCATCTGCCTTTCAAAAGCCTCAACAAATCTCTTTGCTATCAGTGTCCCATCCTAACACGTCTTCCATGTCACAGCCAAAGAGCAGATCTGCCCACGTCCCTATCAGCCTCCTGAACCTGGTGCACTTCCTCGTTTCTTTCAAGTATTTGTCCATATGTCCCCTTCTCAGAGGGCCACCCCTGAGCCTTCTGTCGATGGTAGCAAACCACACTCTCCTGCCTCCCAGAGAATGCTCCTCCCTCCATTTTTCTCTGCAGCACTCATTACCATTTATCATAGCAAAGTTGTCCCTTGGGACCTGAGAGGAACTGGTTCCAGGACCCCTGTGGGTGCCGAGGTCCTTGGAAGCTCAAGTGCCTAACATGAAATGGCATGATATGTGCATACAACCAGCACAATCCTCCCGTGTTCTTTAAGTCATCTCCAAATTACTTACAGCACCTAATGCAATGCAAACACTACCTAAACAGCTGCTGTACTGTGCAGATTAGGAACAATGAGAGGAAAAAATGTCCGGCCACGTGCTGTACAGATGTCCTCCCCGCCCCCTGTGGTTTCGTTCTGTGGTCTGTGGATGCAGACCCTGGGAAAAGGCAGCTGTATGGATTTTATGCATTTGTTGTGTTTATGCCCATCTCCTGCCCTCTCACCCTCCATCGCCCTCCCCAAGGTCAGTTCCCCAAGGCAGGGTGTTCCCTGGGGGTCCTCAGTGCTGGTACACAGTGAGCACTCAATAGATATGGGTTGCACTCATGTGTGCACCAATGACTGGCTTCTCTGCCTGCAGGACAAAGTCTAAACTCTCCCTCGCTCTGGTTCTGGATCCTTCTCCAGCCTCACCTCCTGCCACATTTCCATTTAAACTCCAGCCAGACTGTTCTGATTGCCAAGTTCACTACTCCTGGGCCTTTGCATGTGCCTCCCTCTGCCTGGCTGCCTGGCTCCCACTATGCTCCTCCTTTCTGCTGGCCTGGGTGGCTCCCTCTCTGCTAGGCTCCCATGACACCGTGTTTTGCCCCTCTTGAGGTTTTTTCACACTATATTACAAATGCCCCTTTCTATCTGTTCCTTAACTGTCAGCTCCGCAGGGGCAGGATGATCCTGCTGGATCTCGGCTCCTCGGCGCCTGCGCTGAACACACTGTACGTGCACAAAGAATTTCTATCGGAAACATGAGCAAACCTTCAGCTGCTTCATCTTGAAACAACAGCAATGCTGCTCCTGCAGGGTGGCAGGAGGCTAGAGATGACACGCAATCTGTGTGACCTTGCCTAGTGGTCTGCGTTGGCACTCAGGTGCAATGCGGGGACGGCAGGATGTGTGGAGGAGCGGTTTCCTTTGTTCTAAAACCATCGACTAAAGTCCTTCCATCATCAGTCAACTCTGGGGGCCACGCCCATCGGCATCAGCAACAGAGAGACTTCCTGTCCTTTCCTGTCTTATCCATCACATTTTGGCAGCTTGCCCACTGAGTACAAAAAACATCCAAGTCCACTCTCTTCCCAGAACTGACTATATTTATAATCATGGTGTCATGGGTTTGAGAACATCCAAGGACCTTGGGGATGAGCTTTGCTGATCTCCCGTTTTACACCCGAGGACATAGGTTCAGAGGTTGATTGACTTGCTCAGGTCACACAGCTAGTTAGTTAGGAATTTCATTTTGCCTTTCCTTGATGCATAATTTCAATTCTGTGGTTGAACCTGTTGGACCCTAAAGGATTTCAGAGTTTCGTCTAAAACTCTCTTGGGCTGAATCCTGACCATTATCATCACTATACAAATAGTTGAAGACAGAGATGCACGTGTTTAACATTCCCAACGGTGGCATCTGCAGCGTCAGTTTATTTCAGATGTTAGAAACTCTTACCCGGGCACCTTCTCTGCTACCCAAATGGAAGGAATAGATACGAACCTCAATTCTCTTGTTCTTACTGACCCCTGGACAAATGGTCAGCCATCAGCAGGGAGATGGCTATGTCCCACCACAGCCACTGCCATGCCCCATGGAAGAGGAGGAAGTACTTCCGCCTGCCCCAAGGTGGGGTCCCTTTGCTGTGGGCACAGGGGACCATGTGACTACTTTGAGTGGGGGGAGTCAGCACAGGAGCAGTGCTGGGCCTGAAGCCCAGGGAGTTTGTAGAGGGATCTGGGGAGGCAAGTGAGGGGTGGCCTTGCTGGAAGGGGACCCAGAACTTGCTCTCACTGGGAAGGGAGCTGTGAGTCATCAGGCACTTCCAACAGACTAATTCACAACCTCTGGTCCCAGAGGAAATCATTACTCCTAATTATTATTATTAGGCATAATGACTAATTAGTAAAAATAGCTACCATTTACTGAGTGCCAACTTAAGCCTGCCTCTTAATGCATATTATTTCTTTTTTCCTGTTTTACACTCTAAAGCTTATTCTCTATTTTCCTAATTATAAAGTCAATATGTGTTCATGAAAAAAAATATTCAAAGGTGCCAAAAGGCAGAAAAAGGGGGAAAATCACCATTTGGTTCATAGGGAAACACTGTTATAGCCATTATTAACGTATTGATGCTTTCTTTCTAGAATTTCCTGTCTCTCCTCAGTGTGTATGTGTGCGTGCAGGCAGTGAGATTTAATATAGTTGTGATCACACTTGCATGAAAACTCTCGCGATGACCCTAGGAGTTGAGCATTATTATCTCCATTTTACAGATGAGGACCTGAGGCTCAGGGAGGGTGACGTCACACAGCAGGTGAACTGCTGGACAGGGTCCCAAGTCAGGTCCTTTACCCTCTGTGCTATGTTCCTCTACTTCTACTGCCCTGGTCCTCTCTCAGGCCCACTCGCCGGCACCCTGCCGAGAGATGCATAAAGGAGATGAAGGCTACCCCAGCTACTACTGCACTGGCCAGTACCTGACTATGGGAAGCCTCGAAAGCTCAAGCTTCAATGAAGACATTCTGTCAGAAACTGGAGAGAATCTGTATTTTATGTCCATACAGATAGCTGGAAAGCTGAAATCAGAAAGCATAATGAGCTGTTGTTTTTCTCTTTTGCAAGCTGTTCTGTATGAGACGGATACAAGTTAAGTTCTGCAGAATCACTGAAGGGTGGCCGGAAGACTGCCTGTGTCCGACCTGCAAAACTGAACAAGGGCTGGGGCACAAGAACCAACCACCCAGTGGGAGCGGCAGACAGGACTCAGAGTCCACGTCTTGTCAGATGGTTAAACAAAGCCATAGGTACTAAGAGTCTTTACGTTGGCACAAAGCAGATCAACAGGTGACACTGCCCAAATGCCAAGCACTGGGCAGAAGGGGTATAAAGAAATGAGAGTGTTCCTGCTCGCAAGGAGCTTACCGTCTGGAGCAGGGAGATTCCTAAAAGGGGAGTTACATAGGACAGGGTGTAGTGAGGCATGAGACAGTTGCAAAACCTTAGGAAACCAAACGAAACCCCAGGAGGTTGGATCCCTAACACCTTAAGATGGGAGAATTCACAGTTGAGAAGAGAGGGTGGGGCCAGGTAGAAGACCAAGGTCAGGAACAAAGCATTTAAAGCCTTTTTACAAAGTCCTGCATTCATTGAAACAAAACAATAAAGACGAAAGACTAACTAAAGATATGACTTATCTTTATCTTATAAATCTTAACGTTAGTAACAGTAAGTTGTTCACTTTGCTCCCTGGACAGTTTTTAGGATCTTTTTCTTTTGCAGTTTGATCAACATGTCTGGAAAATGTTTTGCTTTGCTGCAGATAATGTGCACTTTGAAGCTCATGTTGTGTGTGTGTGTGTGTGTGTGTGTGTGCACGCATGCTGTTCCACCAAACATCTCCACTGAATAATCAGGGGTTGTTAGAATCTGACTCCAGACCTTATCAGAGACCCAGAATGCAGGGAATGCTGGGAGTGCTGGGGGAGCGGGGATGCTGGGAGTGCTAGGGGAGTGGGGGATGCTGGGAGTGCTGGGGAGCGGGAAATGCAGGGGATGCTGGGAGTGCTGGGGGAGTGGGGAATGCAGGGAATGCTGG